>OZ023226.1:7012848-7612848 GCA_964006125.1 Cryptus viduatorius
TCGTCGAATATACGAGAATTCAAATATATTATAATTAATTAATGTCGTCGATCATAATCGCGAATATTCCTCAAAGATTTATCTATTAATGTGAAAGTAAACAATAAAAAAATATATATAATAATCATGTAAACACGTAGAATTCCAGTAATCGATCTTCGTCACGGGGACAATATCTCTCGTGTGTTCGTATCAAAATGCGTAATAAAAGTTAACAAGAACGGGACGGCAAACACATGTGTTTATATTATATTTGACGTTAAGTTTATGCAAGTGTGCGATGGGTGTACATAAGTACGCGTTAAATATCGTGAAACGAAACTCGTGAGGACGCTTAAGATGAATTTCTATTATCGGGGATCGAGTTTGCGTGACACAACATTTTTTTACCTCTTCGTTTTTTTTTTTTTTTTTTTTTTTTTTTCGTTGCCGTTATGTATCATTTTCGCATGACTGAGATCAGAAGGGCGTTATTTTGCCAATATGTGAAATAGGCCATTTTTATTTTAGTCACGCGATATATGTAGATATCGCAGAGATCGGGGCGAAGCGACTCAGCTAAGGAATATTGGTCCATTTTAACCCAAAGGTCCATTTGTTCCCGATCTCCTTTACGTCAAACGCTTCTGTAGAATAATATGTAATGGTCACCGGGGCTAAACGACCCAAACAACAAATTTAATGGCTTTGCGATGATTCGAAAGGCATAAAAAACTATTGAGCAATTAGCTATAGTTCGCCAAAAAAAAATTTGTTCGTAACAAATATTTTAGAAAACCGAGAAAAAAATTGGAGTTCGAGGCTAAACTGGCCGCTTCTTTAAATAATAATTAAAAAAAAAATAATAAAATTTTTTATTAAATTTATTTCACGGCGTTTCGTATTATCGAATTTAAACTTCGCGTGCAACTACAACTGAATTAAACGTTTTTTTTCGTAGTATAGACATAATTGTTCTTATTTGATTATTTTACGCACGAAAGTTGCAAGTATAGAGTTGGGTGGTCGTTGAAAAAAAATAAAACGTAAAATAGTAACCTCCTTCGGAGACCTGCGGTGGTACCGTAGCGCGTGGCAAGCAACGTGACCCACCGAGAACGAGCGCCGGCGGGCGCTCGTGCAATGTAACGTGTGTCCGATGTATATGTAAACATACTATACAGCACACCGATGTGCATTAACGTCTGCTCGGCAGGTTGCACGAAAGGTACAAATTGGCCGGAGTCGCGTTTGCCTTCGATAATATCGAGTATATCTCCTGTCCGCTGCGTGTCCGCGAAGGATAACTTCGTCGTCCTCGGGACTTGTAGTATTATGTATATCGATCGACGGTAGGAGCAAATTTATGTGGAGAAATACGCGACAGCTCGATTGTTCTTCGTCTCTCGCGCGCGTCGCGCGCAAGTAGTATTGTATACGTGTCTGACCATTGCGGCTTTATCTACTGGCGCGGCTATCTACTCGTTCCTTTCGCTGCCCGTCGGGAGATCGAGAAATTTCGCGATTCTCAATATCAAATTTTTTTCGTTCTTTAAATGATTTTTTTTTCTGTTCTAATTACTTTTCTCGCGTTACAAAAATCATTAAATAAATTACCATTTTTATATTCGGAACGCAGAAAAAAAAATACAGAAAAATAGATTTACATATTTTTATTCAACCTTCGCGTTATTAATTTTTTGCTCTCTTTTCTTCCCAAGGTAAACGACCCTGTTATTGACGGCATAGAAAAAACTTTTGAGGTTAACCACATAATTTATGAGAATAAACACGGAAGGACAAGTGTACCACTTTTGGACATCGATCCCCTCCACTCGATCGCTGTTTATCGAATGTCTCGCGCAGCCAAACAAATGCCCGAGGTATTCCCATCGGAAAAAAAAACCGCAATCGCTAACTGGGCCGTTTACCTTATACTCAAGTCGTTTCGCAAACTCCTTATCTTTTTGGAACAACAATGACTGTTACTACTTGACTGATGTTGATATCCGTTATTTCTTAATGAAACATCGAAATAATTGGTATTCGCTGCGTATTATTTTCTACCTACGAACGTTAAAAATGCAATATTGATCTCATTCTTAAAAGAGGGGGAGAGGGGGTCACCAATTACACAAAAAGAACGCGATTACTTTTTTTTTGTGAAAAATCATAAAAAATACCCTTATAATCGATTGTTTGTAAAAAAAAAATTGTGTTAAATTTTTTTTTTTTGTATAGTATTTTTCTTTCGACAATCAAGAGACGCCATCTACTTAAAATAAAAAATTTTTAGGTGACGTGAGGCTACCGTTTTATACATACGGCGATATGCCGAACGTAAAATTTTCGATTGATATATCGCGGAAGTAAAACGGATAAAATTTTGGTTGACGTTTCATTATAATTACGCGCTAATTTTCCGAAAGCGCCTAAAGGGCCTTCAAATTTCAGGGGGAAATCTACGAAAAAGTGTTAAAAAAAAAAAAAAAAAAATTGTTACTTTAAATTTATTTTTTTTCCTGTAATATTTTTCTTCGAAAATCAAGAGACGCGAACTACTTAAAATAGAATTTTTTTAGGTGACGTAATTCTACCGTTTTATGCATACGGCGATATGCCGAAAGTGAAATTTCCTTTATTTTTCATTAAGTGAAGTTTCATTATAATTATGCGATAATTTTTCGAAAGCGCCTAAAGGGCCTCCAAATTTCACGAGGAAAATCTATAAAGTGTTTTGTCATATATGCTGTGACGCAATATTTACATCGTTCATTACGTGGCGGCGCGTGTATCGCTATAGTTGACTCAACTATAAGCTGCGGCTCTGTTTTTCTTCAAAGTTTTTTGTAATTATTTAGAAATTGACATCAATTTGCAGCAACATAAAAAAAATTACGATTTTATTATTATATAAATTACTTGAAACTTGAAAACAAAATACGATACCAACAAAATACAGAATCATTAAAAATTTACCGATTTCAGGTAATGCAGAAAAAAATTTCCTCCGATTACAAGCACTTCAAGAAAATAGCGAAGAATTTTGGAAAAAAAATTTTCATTTTTCAAAGTGCGGAAACATTGAAAATTTGACGAATTCAGTATTATTAAATTGGTCATTTAATGTGACGGAGTAACGTGCCGTTCCGGGTGACCCATTTTTTTTACGCGCGTGCAGTCTCGTGACCCAACTGCGTCTCAGGGTAACGTCTCGTGTCGGCACGGAATATCCATTTTTTCATCGTTTCGTCGAAATTGTCAGAAGGATACGTGGATACTCCGTGTAGCCGCACGCGAGGAAAAAAATGACGAGAATGACGTAAAAACATCGCGCCGAAAGCAACGAAAAGTTCGGCGCGACTGGCACACGGTCACCGATTAAAATATAGCCGTTTTCACTGAGCGAACAGCCCCACCGCGTCCCACGCGGTATATAAATATATCATATTTCCGAAAATAATATCTCACTCTGTCCTAAAAGTGATTCTACATCGACCCCGATTCGGGTTCACGAAAGTGTCTTCGCGCGACGAGTCGCGGCGCCGCGCCAGTGGCCCCGCGCGCTCTCGTGCGCGTATATTTGGCCTCCGCTAATCTGGATCTCACTAACCGAGTCGAGAGACTCACACAATCGCAACGCAACAATCGCAAAAACAGCAAAATACGATTTCAACGTAATTTGCATTTTTTTAAATCCTCCATAATTAATGTATATAAGTTTATAAATCATATTGTTGTGAGTCTCGACGCGATGTTTTGCCAAAATTCGTTGACCACATTTCCAAACCGCGCGACTAGTAATGAATACGTCTTTTTTTAAACAGAATTTCACTTTCATATTTTCTGAAAAAAAAAAAAAATCGGATTTTAAGTTCGACTCAACGATTTCGACGAGAAAAGCGCGGAGATGCGAAAAAAATAACATCGCGGCAACGAACTCTTTTTTTAGTAGCGCGTCCAAAAAAAAATTGGAGATTTCATGCACTGAGGATGGCACTCTGAGGAATTATACCGTAATATGCACTCTAATTCGTTTTTTTTTTACATCGTGAAACGTTTTTACTCCGTTTACTACGTGTTTCAAGTTGCCCCGGTCGCCATTTTGTACGTAAGAATCGTAGAGAATTATAATCGTAAACGGAACAATGAGCTTTGAGAATTAATTACGATCTATTATTAAGTTACCGATTTATCGTCAGGTAAACCCTCCGACGCCCCTCCCTCCCGCGGCATTGCCGGCGCCGCAAATGCTATTAACGAGAAGAGTTGAATGGATCACGCGACAAATTTTAGATAATACTCAGCTCCTCGTCGGGTACATTTCCAGGCGATTACAATTTCGCGTTTAGCACCTCGGCGCCGGTTATCGGCACCGGGCCTACGGGCGTTTTATCTTTCAAATTTTCCACTGTCCCCGCGACGAGGTGAACGACGAAGACGCCGCGTTACGTATACGCAAATCTTATTATCTTCGTATCACGTCGAAGAACCCACACACGTGGAACGAAAAAAAAAAATAGAGTGCCCACACCCACTCGAGATCGAGCAGTCGGATAACGTCGACAACTATATCCAGTGCAGTATTGTGTACTCGAATCAACGAAACGCGAGTGTTTCGGAAATACGACTCGTCAAGTTCACGGCAAGATTATGTTGACCTTTAAAGGCGAACTATTGTTCCGTCGTTCGTCACCGAACAAGCTGCGTTTGTTTCGTTCTTTTTTTAATATTTGTTGATTTTTTTTTTTTTTTTTTTTCAATTTTCATTCCAATTTTTTTTTTTTTGGTGATTTTTTTTTTTTTTTTTTCATTAGATTTTTTTTTCGATACTCTCATAATCATTTTTGACTCCCGTGAAAATCAAGATTATTAAAAATGAAATGAAAATGCTGCCTCGTCGGCTAAAGAAAATATTGCGCAGTGCGTAGTGCGCAGTGCACTGTGATCATTTGATAGGTTTCGATTTTTTTTACGCATAGGTACTTTCGTTATCGGCGACGATGGCAGGTTGAAGTGCGAACACATTCGGCGAAAGAATTTCGGGTTATCTTCTGTACATTTCTCTGACGTAGATAAGTAAAAAAAAAACAACAATAACATAAGCCGATACATTCCATTGGAGCATCGGGTCGAAGTGAAATTCGTATATTAATGACTCCGCTTCGGGTTCGTTCCATCAATAACAGGCAAAGAGAAAAGCAATTTAATTCCTTTGTGGAAAAAAAATTGTACGAAAAATCTTTACGCGATTATAAAAAAAAAATCCAAATTCGAATACAATAAATTGTAAAAAAAAAAATTAATTTTTATCACCGCGATATTTTTTTAAATTTTCGATATCCGAAAAAAAAAAAAAAAAATTTGAAACCCTACAATTTTTTATACTAGAAATTTGGAATTTTTTACCCCGACGAGTAACCCCCATCGGGGGAGAAATTTTAAGCGATTGATTTTTTTTACGTCGGAAAAAAAAATCGGAGTCTCAAGCTATGTTCACGATTTCCGGCTGAAATCGTTTATCTAATCGAAGCACAAATATCCACGTAACTGCGTCGAGTATGAATCATGACTGCGCTTATTTTTATTAATTTTTTTCCTTTTTAAATACAAGACAATCGGAGGTATTTACCGTTAATAAGATTTGAGGAGATTAGCCGCCAAGGATACGCTGTTTACCTCTGGCATACGGAACATAACACTTCTGGTGAATTTTAATCTGAAAGAGGAGAGATGTCGCATCTGTTCTGAATATCAGTCTGGAAAAATTCCCGAACATTGTGATTCTCATTATTCTGCGGCAATGCAATTCGAAATTGTCGTTCGTCTGTAGCGAGCGCTGTGCCGCCGGAGTGTTTAATAATTATCGGCGATGTTTGATAAGACGACTATATACTTTGGCTATAATAAACGATATTCCCTATGAATATACACCGATCGATACAAAGCTACATGTGGAACAAGCAATTAAGTATAGTCGAGAAAAATTTCCATTTGCCGCGCGGCTGCCTATGTCCATTGAATCGTAGAATATAATTATCATATCGAAGAATAATACAGCCTCATTACCCAATCGATCGATAGAGTATAATATCGATTAATCGCCGGCTACGGTAAATTGATTTTTCGTATTATCCGGAATAACCGGAGAGGAACTTTTGCCCCGAAGAGGGCGCGAAGTAGAACGTGAAATATGATTTATAAGATCTTTAAACCATTCAGGATAACTCGATTTCTTCAGAAAGCCCGAAATAAACCCGAAATAATTTTCTGCTGCCCCGAATCTAATTTTTTTTTCTCTCGAAAGTCGATGATCCAAAAATATGCCGAAGATTTACGTGCCAACAGTTGCATACATCGAATATCGAAGGAAAAAGTTGGTGTTTCAAGTCGCCCCGGTCAGCGTCACGAGTAGAAAAGGCTATGCGCAATACATGAAAAGCTTTTGCGTTGTTTTATTGTCATTTTCATCATTTTTCTGAGTTTTTTTAAACATTTCCGCAGGAACATGTTTACTCATCAGACTTTTCGCACTTCGAATGCACTTCGGGAAACAGCACATCTGCTGGATTATCTGGCAACAGGGAGTAACCGGGAGTAAAAGTCGCCCCGATCACCTTTACGAGTAGAAAACGCTATGCGCAGTCGGTGAAAAGCTTTTGCGTCGTTTCATTGTCATTTTCATCATTTTTCTGAGTTTTTTTAAACGTTTCCGCAGGAACATGTTTACTCATCAGACTTTTCGCACTTCGAACGCTCTTCGGGAAACAGCGCATCTGATGCATCATCTGGCAACAGGGAGTAACCGGGAGTAAAAGTCGCCCCGATCACCTTTACGAGTAGAAAACGCTATGCGCAGTCGATGAAAAACTTTTGCGTTCTTTTATTGTCATTTCCATCATTTTTCTGAGTGTTTTTTAAACATTTCCGCAGGAACATGTTTACTCATCAGACTTTTTCGCACTTCGAACGCTCTTCGGGAAACGGCGCATCTGCTGGATTGTCTGTCAACAGGGAGTAATGAGGCATCAATCGAATAAAGGAGACCGGGGTCAGTTGCAACAGGGAAAAAGGGGAGTGTTGCAAGTCGCCCCGGTCACCTTTACGAGTAGAAAACGCTATGCGCAGTCAGTGAAAAGCTTTTGCGTTGTTTTAGTGTCATTTTCATCATCCCTGTAAGTTTTGTTTCATCATTTTCGCGGGAAAATGTCTGCTCATCAGACTTTTTCGCAGTTCGAATGTCCTTCGTAAAAGAGCGCCGCTGCTGCATTGTCTGGGAACAGGGAGTACCCTGAGGAAATGAAGTTAATGACAATCGATCGCTCGGGGAAAATGCGAAGTTCGCAGTCCCAGTTATGAACAAGCGCTGGAATGTAAACAGGAAAGGGATGAGGTACTACGCGCTGAGGTATGGGTTCTGGAAGGTAAGTCGACAATATTGCACTTGAAGCTCACGGAATACAAATGTATCGTTATACATATAAATTCCGCTACACGTTGGCTATAATAATGGTAATCCTCCTTTCCGCGAACGCAATTGCAGCGGCAATCGCTAAGGCGAAAAATATATATAGCAGGCTGTACAAAGCTGTGCGGAATTTGAATAGAAATGAAGCGAATGTGAATGGGATGTGTGTATATCCGGAGCAAGAATGCGAATCGTTAAACTCGCGCGATACAAACTGTTTTCCGTGTTCCATAGCCACAGACGTCGCCATTTTTTTTCTTAACAAAATGATTAAACTTAATAACACACCATGCATATTGCGTAAAGAATGGAACAAAGGACAACGAAACATACATTTCTGCTTGGTGTTTCGGTACACCAAGCAGAAATGCCTTCTATGCAGGAACCGGATTTTGCTTCGCGTTATCGAATTTGTCTAAATGATCGCGTCGAAAGCTATCGTCGAATTAGTTGCCATCGCGGTAAGTAAAAGGTAAGTGATCCCGAACAATCGGAATTATCGCTATTGGAGGATTCCGGGGCGAGTTGAAATACGTGGCAAGTGAGATCGTCGGCATAACAAAATCGGAGTTATCACGCAGTGAGTATGACGCGCTGAGGAATTTGGGTCCATCTTAAGATGGGGAAGAAGACCGGGGCTACTTGCAAGACATGGTCAGTTGGAAAAACGTTCTAACAAATCGAAGAATTGACGTAGGGAACTGGACGCTCTGAGGAATCACTTACGGAAGACCAGGGCTACTTGCAGCACCGGGTAAGTTGGAAAAACGTTCTAAAAAATCGAAGAATTGACGTAGGGAACTGGACGCTCTGAGGAATCACTTATGGAATACCGGGACTACTTGCAAGACATGGTGAGTCGGAAAAATGTTTCGAAAAATTGAAGAATTCACTTAGGGAACTGGACGCTCTGAGGAATCACTTACGGAACACCGGGGCTACTTGCAAGACATGGTGAGTCGGAAAAATGTTTCGAAAAATTGAAGAATTCACGTAGGGAACTGGACGCTCTAAGGAATCACTTATGGAAGACCAGGGCTACTTGCAGCACCGGGTAAGTTGGAAAAACGTTCTAAAAAAATCGAAGAATTGACGTAGGGAACTGGACGCTCTGAGGAATCACTTACGGAATACCGGGACTACTTGCAAGACATGGTGAGTCGGAAAAATGTTTCGAAAAATTGAAGAATTCACGTAGGGAACTGGACGCTCTGAGGAATCACTTACGGAAGACCGGGGCTACTTGCAAGACATGGTGAGTCGGAAAAATGTTTCGAAAAATTGAAGAATTCACTTAGGGAACTGGACGCTCTGAGGAATCACTTACGGAATACCGGGACTACTTGCAAGACATGGTGAGTCGGAAAAATGTTTCGAAAAATTGAAGAATTTACGTAGGGAACTGGACGCTCTAAGGAATCACTTACGGAAGACCGGGTCTACTTAACACGCGGTTAAGCCGAAACCACGGTGCTAAAAACGCGTAAATCTGTCGCATTGCGTATGGAATTCCAAGCAATCAGAGTGCATATTCCGGTTAGAAATCTCTTAAAATAACATACGCATTTAGCTGCTGACTTTTTATAGGGTGATTCTGATTTCGCTTCGTGTTCTTCGTCTTCCAATTACGCACTTCGTATGCCCTTAATTTTATTAACAGCGTAGTTTCGTAGCATTGTAGAGATATAATGAAAGCGGAACACGCAGTCTTATCGAATTCATTTTTAATGGAGGTGTACCTTAGTAATCGACAACGACGGAAAGTTCTGTCTTTCATGGAACACGCGATATTACGAAAACACTTGTTCACATTGAATCATATATATATACACATATATATACATATGTATATATAACATGTTTCCTAAACTCAATAGATCTTCCGCGCATCAGCGAATGGACAGCTTATATCTATTTTTCTGCCATCTACTCTCCTAAAGGTTTATCAGGTATTTTTAAGGTTATCGAAAGAGGGTTGGTTATCAAAACCGGCGCATTTCATGGCAGTTTTGCGGGGCGCACAGTGAAAAGTGAGGTTATAATTTTTCGTCGCAATGGACAAAAGCGAAACAATCGCGAATTGCGCATGCGCAGAACTTATCTTTTCAATAATGTCAAACAATCCGACACTTTCGTCCCGCAAAACTGCCATGAAATGCGCCGTTTTCCTTGCGCAGGTGACAAAAAAAAAAAATGTCACGCGTCATTGTTTCTCTCTTTAACGTCGCCATTTGCCCCGATGTTTTGTCGAATTAAGTAGGTAAAACCAGCGAGCTAAGTTCAAACATAATTTTCCCCACAGGTGCGGAAAGATACGATCTTCGTATTTGTTTTCAGAATTTGCTATAAATATCCTACCAGTTTGTACCCACTAACCCTGCATTAAGAAGGTCTATGACTCTTGGAAACCAGATAACCGATGCTATCTACCGGTTGATCAAACAAACTTTTATTAACACCATTTCCTGTAACGTATATAACAATGTCGTTGGGTATTCTTCGATGTTTTAAGAAAAATATGAAAAAAAAAAAAATCAACCCCTCCTTAACATTATTTAGGGTTTAACTCTGGAAATCCGAAGAAAAAATCATTTTCAACAAAAAATTAAAAAAAAAAAAACAATATATATATATATATAAAAAAAAAAAATGAGATATTTTCAGAATTCGACTCATCTATTTTCGAACCAAATCATTCGTAATTATTACAGCCCTCCATCAAACATCCCCAATGTACGATATATCTCAAAAAATTTGACCCCTTCACTCGACAATTACTCAAGTTCTCGATATCGCGATGAAAAAAAAAAAAAAAATTAATCATTACGATCTGCAGCCCAACAAGACTCATCGACGTTGCGGATCAGATAAATATAATTCGATACAAGGTTCACGGACCCCGTCAATGAATTTTCCACTCGTTCTTTTCGAGGAGTTGTACACAATCCCCATCGTTAGATTCTGATATCAACTCCGAGTATTTGGAGCGGTCGTGTTTTATCGTGCGAGCGCTCACACGCAACGAGCCGACAAAACGACGCCACGGAGAATCGTCTACAGTCCCCAAGCATACATAGTTACGTATCCTATGTACATGTATATATACATATATATATATATATATTATATACAGTAAAATGCGAAGTAGGAACGTATTATCGTAGATAGAACGCCGAGAACGGCTGTCCTCGTCGTAGACGACGACTGCGAACTCGTCGTCGTCGTCGTCGTCGTCGGGTCGACGTTGACACGAATATAGTCGACGCAAGTGTTATATAGACATTCATGCGTGTGCACCTACGTTGCCTCGGGATATGCTGTCCTAAGAGCAGTTTCGCCGCGTCGTTCCTTTCCATGACGCACGTGCTCTCCCCCCCCCCCCCTTCCTTTCCTCTCCCACCCCACTTACGTCAGTACTTTCTGCAACGAACAGTAGTCCCGCGCCTGCCATCCCGACTCGTTTCTGTTCCCCGCCGATCGAAACTGCACACGTACACGTGTGTCTACATATATAGGTATAATACATTATACATATAACACGAATCAAATCCGTCCGTCGCATACGCATGTGATCCGAGAAGCGTTAATACATTCCTTCCGAATAGATTCTGCGTTCCTCGAACGAGAGGAACGCGGCAACGTCGTAACCTCCGAGACTCGAGGATTTATTCGAAAAATTACACGAATAATCGATCGTTATGGAACTTTTTTTTTTTTTTTTTTTTTCGTCGCTCCGAGTGGATTATTCAATATTTCCGCGGATTCAAAAAAGAAATTAATAAAAATTTAAAAACTTTCGATCTTAAAAGTCGGATGATAAATAATTTTTATTAGAAAAAAAAAGCGATATTATTATTATTACGGAATTTTTTAAAATAAATTGACCGACAAAACTTTTTTTTTTTTCGATGTATTGAAAAAAATGATAGGCTTGCAGTAAACTCGTGAAAATGATAAAAAGTCGTTTCGAGGGTTCGTGGATTTTCGTAACACGCGTAAAAAGCGGAGAAACAAGTAAAATCGAATTATCAGATATTTCTGTGAAGATATTCGGCGAGTGGAGGGAAACAATTATAGCGGATCTTGCAGCTTCGCGTGACCCGCCCCTTGAGTTTCATTCACCGCAACTGTATCCCCACCTATACTTCGGTCCCCTCTTGCGACCCTTATATATCCTTAATTCGGCGCAGTCTTCGTTTGCCTGCGTATTACGTGGAATGCGGAACCGAAAAATCGGTCGGTCGATATCGTGTCTTTGAAGGTCGACGCACATTCCTCTCTATTTTTGCCGTTCTCGTTTTTTTTTTTTTTTTTTTTTTATCGGCGCGTTATTGATAGGACCTAAAATTGTTTGGTCCCGAAAACGCGAAAAAAAAAACAAATACATTTTTCGGGGAAATGGATAGACGTTTTTGAGATGAATTACAGATGAATTGGAAATACGGGAAAACTGTATAGCCGACCGACGCTAATCGAAACACGAGCCGTAAATAAAAAGTCTAAATTCGCAACGAGTACTCTATATGGGATTAAAATGCATAGGATGGTAAATAATTCTTTAGACCGGAAACTGTGTCAAATCTCCGATGCTTTTTGTATCGTCTGTTTCAACTCGCCCCCGTCTCGGCAACACATCGCGGTAACAGGTAAAAATAGCCGTGAAAAAAATAACCGCAACTAAAATAGCCGAAAAAAAAGCGCAAAAATAAAAAGGACGGCAGACAAAAATGCCGCGGAAAAAAAAATTGTCGGAAGACAGAACGTTGTTATTGTACGAACCGCACAGGCCGCGTATTCGGACAATTTTTCTAAATCGCAAAAAATGAAGATACGGTTATTTTTTTCCCGGTAATTTTTTTTCCGTCCAAATATTGCGAAATTCTTACGCGAAAAGCAGGCGAAACTTTTTTGGCGCAAAAAAAAAAATTCTCAATTTTTTTTTTTTCGATAAATCGAAACTAATCTTCGTATTATTGAAAATCACTTTAACCGACTAATATTACTAACCATAGCATGTCGGTGAAACCGCCGATAAGTACCGTTGAATATGATCAATGAATTAAGCGTACACCTTGATAATAATAACAATATTATCAATATTGATGAGATCACACGTATATTAATTGCGTTATCGTCGAGCCGATAAAAATTGATAAGGCACTCCGTCTCTCCCCCTCCGTTCCGATACTAAATCGTGATAAATGAGTTTCGATGGCGTGACCGATGATGCAGGAGAAAATTTTGCATTTGACGCTGATAACCGATCGTCCGGAAGACCTTCGATGTTCTTTTTCCGCTTTATGCTTACATCGGGAGAATGAGGGGGCGGCGAGTATCGAAAAAGCGGCTTCCACGCGAATCAGTAATGATGTATAAAAGATCGCGTGAGGTGCGCGAATAATGTTCGATCTTATCGATTCTCGGAATAGATGCCGACATGTGTGCCGCGTCTTCGAAATTATTGTATTCCGCACGTACACCACTTTTCATCGATATTTCTCTATATGTCTCTGAGTCACGAGCGTCCAACGCGCCTATAAGAACCAACGTGTCCGGGTAACTGACCAGATATTTCTGCTCGCAGACGAAACCATTATAAATACATTTCGGGATGTATTTTGATCCGATTCGAGACTCGAATACACGAGGTTAAGCGAATCGCTATTTTTGCTCCAAAAATTGTCGAAAGTTAATTTTTATCGTGATTTAGTCAAATAATTGATAATTATTTATTGCCGCGAAAATTATTGTTATTATTATATTATTTACTATTATTACTATTATTTATTTTTTTATAGCAATAATTTCTGTTCTATTATTTTTTTACATAAAAAAAAATAATGTAAAAACAATGTTCCTATAGTAAAAAAAAATCGAACTGAATTTATTATTATAAACAAATAAATAAAAATAAAATTTTATTAACAAAAAAAGAGCGAAAACACAAATATTTATTTGTTTTTTATATTCGTAAAATTTCTCTATTATTCAATTTCTTTGTTTTTTTTTTTTTTTTTTCATAACCGCAGAAAATTTCACGGATCAATAGACTATAACAAACAATGATGTCGCGACAATTATTATAAAAATAAAAAAAAACATCGAGAAACTTAACAAATATGTTAACTTCTCGGCGAATCGTCACAAAATCGAGTTGCGTATTGTGGTTTCGTATTCATTGAGATTATTGTTTTTTTGGGTTAAGGACATTGTCGCAATACAAATAACTATTATGCGCCTATAGGTAGTCACCGCACGCATAAAAGTTTTCTTTGAAGGTGTTGAAAAATGTAACACGCATACGATTAGCGCGAAGAGCGCGTTTCGGTGTTTCGATATATCGCGTTTTCGAGTTTCTCGCGATGTATTGTGGAAATTTTGCCGATCGCCTTAACTCCGACGATTCTCTCCGAAAACATATATTTCGGAAGAAATTTTTCCATAAAATCGCGCAACATCGTTCGTTGGGGAAAATAATTAATTACTATAATGAAAAAAAAATATGGCGCCAAATTATTTATCACTTTGCAGTTCTCTGGGGAACGGTAACGCGTAGTCGGAGACCTTGATATATCGTACAGTTTTTCGAGACCTTGGTACATCGTTATGTATTTGTTGTCGGTATACCATACCTATAGATACCTTTGTCGGCTATATATAGTATATAAATATATATATATGTATCCATATATATGTATTATACACACAAACGCACACATTACGGGGTGTTTAAGAGTGGATACACAGAGTCAACGTCGCCGCCGCCACGTACCTATACGGAGTGCGAATAAATCGGCTCGATCGATCCACACGCCGGTGTCAATGGCCGCACGGTGTTCGAGTAGCGCCGGGACGTGAAATCGCGGCAAACTACGCTGGCGGCGGCGCGACGATGAAATCGCTCGGCATAACCCCCTCATCCCCCCCTGCCGCAACTTCAACGCCTTCGAAGTTGTCGTCGTACCGAATTCGCATCTTCATACTCGTCGTCCTCCTCCTCCTCCTCCTCATTCTATGACCTCGCGGCTCTTTTTATTCGTAACGTCTCTCTAGTCGCCAAATCTTCCAGACGGTGTGCGCGCGCGAGGGACTGCGTACACAACGAACGCGGAGGACGAAGAGGAACGGCGAAGTATAGTCACACGTCTTCTGTATCGCGAGCGATTATCGAGTACTAACATATACGCTCCAGTGATTGAACTCAAGTAGCAGAATGAAATAATGATTTTTTTTTTTTTTTTTCGTAAGCCGCACTGTTTTCGCCTCCGAGGTATCGCACGCACGAACCAACGGTTTTATTATCGCACGATTAATTTTTTTTTTTTTTTCAATGTCATCCGCGTTATCGATATCGAGAAAGAAAAAAATTCGCGAGATAATATTTCGTCCTTAACGATATTTCATGAAGATTTTGCTTCGGTAGATCGGTAAAACGATTATAGATCGGCACACGTGGCGCCTATCGCACGCTTGAGATATATTGTTTTTTTCTTTTTCGCTCGAAATTTTTACGATAAGAAAGAAAAATAGTGAACAACACGAAAATACACGAGGATTATTTTCGGCAAACACTCGCACCGTTGATCACTCGATTGTGCGCAATTCAAATTCGATTGGCCGATTTGAAAAAAATTTCGGCAATTTTTTTCGTATTTAGACACAATTTTTTTTTTTTATTCAATAATAATTTATATACGATTTTTGATAATAGTCATAATAATAATAATGGATTATTTAAAAAAAAACAATTAAGAATAGGAAAAAATATTATTATTATTATTGATAATATTAATAATAATACATTTTTTCTATATTTTAATTTTACCTGAAATTTTTTAAATAATTTCTAGTTGTGACCATTTTGCCCCGCGTTCCCCCCAATATATCGTATACAGAGCCTAAATACGATTTTTCAGCGTGAACCGCGTTTTCACAACTGCATTATCCTTAGAAAAAATTTCAATGAAAAACATCGTGTCCTCCGGTCCATAGATCCCAAAACACCTCTCCTTACCTCGTCAATTATCTCAACGATAATTTCTCAGTAAAATTCGCGCGAAAACGGCGCTCTTCATTAATTTCGCGTAACTCTTACCATCGTCAACGCAGTCGTATTAAATCTCTCGAAATTTACACCGAAATCGATGTCACGATATTTCCGAAATGTAAAAAAATAATAATAATAAATCGAAATTAGTTGGTCGCGAAGTTTATCGAGGTTCTCGAAAAATTTACGAAAAAACTCGCGATGCATTATACATCGCGCGCGCGGGGCCGCGTGACCATGAATCGCTTTCGATTGGGATCGCGGAATAGTATCTGCGAACGTCTTATTTTCCCGAAGGTTTACGAGAAAGGTGACCACGCGAGGGAATGGGGCTCTCTCACCGGTGTTCGCTCGATCTTGGCGCGTCGACTGTGAGAGTCAAGGCAACCGAAGCGCAGACACGATCGCTCATCGAGGCAATATACTTTCCTACCGCTTGTATAGGTTGCTATATCGTGTGTACCGTCGTCGTCGTCGTGCAGTCACCAGTCACGCATTTAATTGACGCCAAGGACCCAAAAGTCCGAGACACCGTAGCGACCTTCAACCTCTCTTATCTCAGTCATACACTCGCGATCGTGAATTTTTTTTTCGGCGGTGCGACCACCGCGATATACCGTCGCGAAGTAGTGCAATACATTGCGAACGTTTCTCCCGCGATGTATTGCCCCCGTGCGCGACGATATCACAGACAAACTTTTACCACGAGTCAGTACTCGCGACCGCTGTATCTATAATATCCTTCGACTTTGACTCGACGCACGATTCGCGAGAGCCAACAACACGGATCGCGAGATCCACCTGTGTACTCACGGTTAACGGCTTCGTAGTAGTTTTCCACGCGAAAATGTCTAATTGCGGACATGTTTTTTTTTTTTCGATGCATTTTTTTTTTTCTAGAGAAGACGTGTTGTGAATATTCAATTTTCTGTGCCTTCTGAATTTGTTTCACAAATATTGCGACAGTCGATTACGAAAAAATGAAAAATACGGATGCGATAAAAAAAATAGTAAATAGGTAAATTTTAGTTAGTAACCATTTTTGTTTTTGGCCATTTTTTAGTAATTTTTAGGAAAATAATAATAATAATAAGATTGGTTATTTTTTTTATTATTATTAAATCAGATCGATATGGGTATTTTGGGTAAATAACTCTATAAACATTGATCCTTTCTAAACTTTGTATTTCAACCGAAAAAAATAGCCGATAACGTCGAAACAGTGAAATATAAGTTTCTGCTCCCCACATCGCGGGTACTCAATGAAAAAACTCGAAATTCATCGTAATCGCATTAGTCGGGACGCAAAGTTAGATATAAACGACGAAATATCAATTTCTCGAGCATCGATGTGCATTAAAAATGCGCGTATGCAGATCGGCGAAAGAAAAAAAAAGCAAAAAACATATCGATGGATATCGCGGCAAGTTTCTTCGCAAAAACATGTTTGTTGCTTGTTTATAAAATTTCCGTGCGTCATTAGACCGAAACACGGTTTCGATCGATTTGACTTGCACACGATCTCACGTTGCCTTCGCGACAATAATTCGGATTAAATACGATTTTTTTTTCGTTATGCGAGATTCCCAATTTATTTTTTTCGAAAGGCGAAAAATTCCATTATTAAAAAAACAGCGTAAAAAAAAAAATTATGCCCATTAAAGAAATGACGTTCACTCACCTTTCGTATTTCACTTGCATCGAGTGAGCGGAGCTCTCGTCCCAATAATTCTGTGTCTCCATCATCTTGCCGCATAGAACACGCAGGTGTTCTCGATTCAGTTGCGTTCCACACGCCGCGCCGACAATTACGAGTATAACTCACGTGCACAGAAACGCACAAGCGACAATTTAACCCAAAAAGTTCGTAAAAAAAAAACAAAAAACTTCCGAACTTTTTTGAAATTGTCGAAGGATCGAGGAAAATTCCGAAAGATTCGCGTTAAAGTCGTCCCGTATCTACCGTTTCGGTTTACACACTCAATCCGTGTGAATCTAACACGCGATAACTACACAACGGAAGGCTGACACTGTCTACGAATAACCAGGTCTACGTGTACCGAACACAGTCACGCGCACTGCTTATACGTCGAAAGTACGTCGCGCAGCGCAACAAACAAAACTATTGCACAAAAAAAACGATGGCGTTTCACCAATTTTTATTTTTTATTCAACTTCGAAACATATGGAATTAATAAATGTCCGTGAAATATAACAATGAAGCGTCTCCTTCAATCACTCCGAACGATTTATTTTCGTGTACAACAATCCGGTCAACACAGTCACTAACACTTTCACGTAATATCGTCGAGACACTGTCGCGGCACACGGGAAGATGTCGTCGAGCCCAATACCACGATAAAATATATATATCACTTTTTTTTCTCAAAGCCGCGGCGCTCTCGTCGATTAATCAACCTACGCGACTTCGCCGGGTCCAGACGCAGCAGTTGTTCGGTGACGCACGCGATATAAGTACACTGCGAAAGTCTCTCTACAAATGTATATATATATATATATATATGGATTGTTGAATCCTATATATATGTAGGAATATGTATTTTCAAGTTTATTTCACTGTTCCGTCCACTGGATACGCGCGTCAGGGATTTCCCCTCGGGTATAACTCGACACCTACGTCACGCAGTGCTATCCCCGACGGATATACTTTCCTCGACGCGATCGACTCGTGTTTTTTTTTTTTTCAACCGACAATTTATCTATTTCCGTCCGGCACTATTATGAATCTTTCGAATTTTTCTCCGGGTAGTTACTTTTTTTGTTTATTGCACTATTTATAACACTTTTAATTCGTAACGGTTATTTTCATTACGAAATATGTTTCAACGTATTTTTTGTCCACGCGATCGATTGGTTTATCCAAACGATAAATTATCTATTATCGTTCCACACTATCACAATTATTCGTAATTCGAATATGAGTAGTTTTTTTTGTTTATTGCACTATTTATTACACTGTTTATGCGCGCCGGTTATTTTTACGAAAAAATATTTTTCAACGTATTTTTTCTTTACGAGATCGATTTAGTTCACTGGACACGCGGCACTGAAATGCACACTCCCGATTCACTTTGATTCGTGATTTCGTAATTTTTTAATTATTATTATTACTTTTTATTGGTTATGTTTTATTTTTCACTTACACACGTTTCGCGGTTTATTGCGTCTATTGGTACGCATCCAACGATCGATGTTTGCAATCGATGCGCCAATCGCGCTTCCGACTCGGTTACGCCCGCTGCCCGTTGGGTTCAGTTCGTTTGGCTCTGTGTACTTCGATGTATCGCGTGTCTTCGTAACGACTCGGCAAATTCGTTCCAACTATCTCGCTCGACCTCGCCCGGGTCTCGAGGAGGGGACGGGGGGAGATATTATCCTTGCGATCCTCGTTTTACTCGCGTTCTTTCGTCTTTCTTTTCTTGAGTTTTATTATTATTATGTTTTTTTTTAATTCGTTTATCACGCTTCGTACCACCGGTCCTCGGGGCTGGTGCTGTTGCTTCTCACTGGCGACTCTTGCAACCTATACACCTTTTCACGTGATCGCTCGAGACGCCGGTGGGAGGAAGCCCCCCCGAGGTCTCCGATAAGGCCGTTGACTCCTTTGCCCGCGAAATTCCTCGATACGACGACGAGTGCTGCTACTCAGTGGTAGTCGCGGTCGTTTTCCTCCTCGCTGGCCCTGGATTCTTCGACGATATACACCGGCATTCACTCTTCCAATGCGTAGAACCCCCAATGTCCCCCCACCCCCCTCCCCTCCAGCCCCGCGCAACTCTCGTTTCGCTTTACGAAAATATTATACCCAATTCGATATTCGATATAAATTAATTGATAAGATCGCGAAAAATTGTAAATAAAAACGTAGCACATTAAAACTTCGATCTATTTTAATTTTTATTTGTTTTTTTCTTTTATAACGGTGGAGAACGTTGAAAATTTAGATGCCCACCTTTCGAATTCTTTTTTATTTGGTTTTTTTTTCACGATTATTTTCAATACGTATTTGTATTATGAATCGACAAGTTTATTTCGATGATTCATTTCTGTGTTTCTTTACGTAACCGCGAAAATCGATGTATTGTTTGTGAATTGTCAGCGGGTTCTTTGCGATGAATGAATTTATCGTCACGTTTTTGTTAACGTCGAAGATCAAGCGTATCAGACTGCGGGTGAACGCGTGTCGTTGCTTGGCACGTTGCGGGACGCGTATAACGCCGCGGCCCTGTTCGATTCTCGCGATGGGCCACCGTCGACCGTCGCAGCCGCGCGCGGTGAGGCACGCGGACCTCGTGGTGGGAGCGATCCCGCGAGGCGCAGGTGCGTCACACTCGGCCATCGGGCCACGAGAAAAGTATAGGCATAGGTGCAAGTACTCTCGGTATCCATTGATCTGTGGCGTACGTACCAATGAATGAGTAGCCAACGTCAGTGAATGAACCGCACATCCTCAAAGGTAATTGCGTTTCGAGACTCGTAAATTATCTTTTCATTTTCAATCATTTATTGCTTACGCATCAAATATTATACACGATACATATATAATAAATTATCGAAAACGATTTAATGTTATTTTGCGCAAATAGTCCTGTGGCCCGAGAGGTTATTTTCTCCTTAACTCTGACAATTTTTTTTTTTTTGGCGCTCGACGCATAAAATTTTTTTTCTATGCCTATTTTTATAAATAAAACGATACGATATTTTGGACCATAAAAATAATAAAAACAGATAATTAATAATAATAATAACAATTATTATTATTATAATTTTGATTTATAAAATTAATTTCAATTTTGGTGGAAATCGATTTTAGGTTATAATAGACTAATATATCGATCGCATTCGACGCAATTTCAAAGGTGCTAAGTTTGCCGCTTGTGGCATTGTGGGGTGCAAAATTTAGCACTGACTTATCGAATATGGAAAAATTTCAATATTACATAATAAATAAGAATAATGAAAAACGTTACGTGTGAAATAATACTGCAATCGCGATCAATTTATGAGACTTTTTAATTCGTTGCGAATAGAGTAGTAAATAACGATAAATATAATAATACAATAAATACGATAATAAATTGTTTTTGTCAAAAAAAAAAAAAAAAAAAAAACCAATTTATTTCTCATTTTGAAAGACTCGTTATTCATAACAAATATTCTGCAATTTTGCAATTTTAATATTTACATTAAAATTCATCCGAATCGGAAAAAAAATCAATATTTCTTTATGTTCCGTAATAATTATCGTCTCATTTTTTTTTTCTGTTTTTTTGTCGGTTTTACTAACGATACATTTTGCCGTTACATTTATGCTGAGTAAAGGAATGTACTGTATACGTTTTTAATGAAAAACTTATCGAAGGTAAACTTGCGACGTTTCTACGATAAGCAACGATGAACGTTGCACTCGGGTGGCATCACGAGACTATGTAAGTAATGCGCGTGGCGCACACGCGTTGTTCGTCGTCATCGTCGTCGGATTGCATTCGTATACTATAAATCTGCTGCATCTCCGATGCGGATAAATACCTCGGATTGTCTGCATCGACGTAAGATGATACGCAGAAAAGATTACTATTTTCTTTAAATTTACGATTCCATTTGTCTCCTTCGACGCGATACTATTAGTTGTAAACAAATAATCATAACAATACCAACAACAACAATAATAAAATTATTTTAAACTATTACTACAATTTATTATTATTATTATAGTTTTATTCTGAACCCATAGATCCCCTTTCCAATCTCCTTTCGCATTAGTCGCATTAATCTGTCGCGGAATTCGGCGAAATATCGTTATCTCGTGTCTATCGCGAACCTCACTGTCATCGTTTCATTTCGTCTTACGATTGGTTCTTAGTAAAAATTTATAAAAAAAAATGAAAACAAATAAACGGGAGTCTTGGAATCGCGTTGACGTCGCTGAAGAAAAAAAAAAAAAAAACATCGTCTCGCTTTCGTGGTGAAAGTGTATTTACTCGGTAGGACTACGGGGCGAACGAATGTTCGCGATGTGGCGTTATACCAGGTTGAGACGCTACTGTGGAGACGCACGGGGTGGGCGGGAACGAGCGCCGCTTCCACCAGCAGAATAACCACGCTATGTGACACGTGCGCGTGACGTCACGGGGCCGGTCACGCGAGCACCGTGTGCTCCCGGTCACGTGTCCTGTCACGCGCGCCGCAACCTCTCTCGCCTTTCGCCTCCCTCGTCCATACGTCCAACGTTACTGATCGAGCCCATCGAGAGCCCCACCGGTCGTTCGAGAATGTCTCGTACTCTTTCCCTCATCCCCACCCCTCCGCGTTCTGCGGCTTGTTTTTTAACTCTGACATCGTCTACCTTTTGCGCGATGCACACCCCGCGAATAGCTGTCTCGTTCTCCGTATTCGCGTGATTCCTATACGCTTCTGAGACTCAGTTTTCGATTGAAACGAAAAACTAATTTTAATTTGTTTATTTATTTATTCATTTTTTTATTAAATATCCGCGTATTATCGGCGTATTTTCGGTTAATTATTTTTGATGATTCGGACTTTCGATCGTTCTAAGGGGTCCCGAAGATTCCTCCGCATTCGGCCGCTTATAAATCTTTGCGGCCGCTACTACCGTAATGAACGATTATGCATTCCACGGTTTCTCGCAATTCTGCATTATTATTTTTGCGAATATATTTATTTGTCCCGCAGTCATATTTTACGAACACATCGTTATTTCACATGCGATCCGAAGTCCCTTTTTTTTGGTAGGTAACGTTACTGCACTATCGTGAATAAAATCAATTCAGATTTTCAGGGGTGTAATCACTTGAAACATACAAAGGGGACATTTTTAGGGGTTTTTTCTTATATACGATTTACTCGGCAGTAAATACGATCGACGTAAAGTCAGCCATTTTGAATTTGGAGATTTTCACTTCAACTTCGAATTCTCCGATCCAAAATACATCGAAGTTTTCAAATACATCGATTAGGATTAATGCATTTTTTCTGAATTCAAAAGGGTGTATTTCCCGAGATGCAATGTGTTTCAAAGGGTTAATCAAAATGCGTTATCATGTGTCCTTCTAGCGTAAGGGTCGCAAAAATTGAAGTTGTCAAGAAATTGTCCACGTAAGATACCGTCATAATAATAATAATAATGTTGATGATAATAATAATAACTTTTAGTGCCCAATTAACTAATTTCAAGTCTGACGACGAAAATCGTCGTTGGATTTAACCTTAAGATGATTTCGCATATTGCGTTAATTACGGCATTGTACTTTAATTAGCACTCATTTTTTTAAGCTTTCGATATATTTTTTATTACATTTATATTGTTATATGATTTGATATAAAAGTTGTAGAAAGTTAACCGCCCTATATATACGAGTCATACGTGAGTCCGCGTCATATAACTTCGATAGAATAATACACGCTTCGCGTTATATATACATACACCTTGCGCGCGACGCGTGCGCGTGCGCAACTCGCTATACCTACTTAAATGCGAGAATGCGATTGAAGAAAATGTGAATGTCTCGAGGACTCTATACACAAGAAACTTCTCGCTGTACCCGACACGCTGTTGTGGGGTTCCTGCTTTCACCTTCGCTTTTTGATTCGGCAAGCAATATGCGAGCAGTTAATACACACTCTCCTATTTCCCGTTGCAATTTTGCCTCTGATATACTAAACTTGCGATGTATAGTGTTTTCACTCGTAAAAGACCAATATATACACACGCGCTGGCGATATATCGTAATACGCTGGATCGCCAGATGCTGCTGCTTGTTTTTATCGGCTTTGCGTGACACGAGGCCCGCGTTCAAGTAGTGTCGACAGTATCCCGGAAGACACTCGCGACTGGAACCGGCAATATCGACGACTTACGTATCGATGCCATACATACATAATAAAAATCATCGAAAGAAAAAATCGATATCGTACTATTCATTTTCCCGATTAATAATAATAATAATAATACATATCATTATTATTTTATTATTTTTTTACAATTTTTTTTTTTTCAGTTATAATTTTTTTTATTTTTTTTTGGTATTATTTATTAATAATAACTATTATTATTATTAATATTTAGTATTATTTTTTTATTATTATTGTTAAATGGGCTTAATTACGTGGTGCATAATGTATTTGCCATTGAATCATACTACGTTTACGTGCAGTTTTATTTTTATTCGTAAAACGGAAGTTTGCGATGTACAACTCAAAATTAGGGCGATTATCTGCAGAGTCATTCATTTTTTTCACCGTCTAGTCGAGCATAGATATGGCGACTGTAATTATCCGCTTATCCATGCGGCGATGGCTAACATAATCGGGAAGGACTCGGACTTTTGAGTGCGCATGCGCGCGTCATATGCACATAAATACGTGCGCATACGAAGTGCGTGTAAACGAATGCTACCCATTCTTAAAATAGCCGAAGTATTTTCTGCTCAGCCCAGGAGAAAATAAGTTCGAACTGTAGCGACTGAAGGCTATTTTCGAGTCGGACTTTTTCATACAATTACGCATGGAGAAACTGGCAAAACAAATTTGCGCGTTCCATTTTCTGTGACTATGTCAAAGGATAATTAACCGCTCTTCTCCCCGTCGGTAAGGTAAACGATAAAAAATTTTTTTTTTTTTGGTAGTTACGAATTTATAGTTTTACTCCGAATAAAAGTACTGTTGAATTTAAATGTTCATCTGAACAGAAAAACATAAAAATATGTGGTGCCGAACGATATTTCGAATCGTCGGATTCAATGTAAAAAAACCTGTAAGGTCTTTGTACTATTTGAAATTTTTCCATTACACCGAAACAA
The DNA here is from genome assembly GCA_964006125.1 of Cryptus viduatorius. NCBI lineage: Eukaryota > Metazoa > Arthropoda > Insecta > Hymenoptera > Ichneumonidae > Cryptus > Cryptus viduatorius. The sequence continues at coordinate 7,037,183 of OZ023226.1, forward strand.
CTCGAAAAAATAGGTTTGCGACACCATTGAGTTTCGAAACTTCGGCTCGAGTTTCCGTTCGTATACGTTAGGAAATTCGATACATCGTATTATGAAAATAACGATAATCGTAATCGTTTGATAATCAATTAATAAATGAAATGTTGTTTCTCGACGATATTTTGTTTCGCGAAAGAAATTTAGGTGGTTATCCTCGCGCGAAGTGGCTGCTGCCCGTGTGATTCATAGATCGCGCGCGGGCGGCCTTACTCTTTCGACTTTCCTTAATAAATAATCGCGTTATAGTCGGGGCGTAAATATGACTTTTGTGAAGTATCGTGTGGCAGCGCGCATGCGCGCGCGAAAACGTAGCCGCGATCCGCGGGCAATGAGCGAAGGGCGCCCGTCACGATAGAACACCACCGGTGAATTGTGCTGTCCTCGGTTTACGGAGCCGGCGGTGTGTACCACGCCGTCGTGGGATCTACTCGTTACGCTTCTCTCGTAATGAAATCCCACTTCGTGAACGATCGCCTAACTGGGATGAGGTGTCCTTGGGACGAATTGGAACATTCACTTATAATTATAGAGCAAACGACATTCTCTTCACGCCCTGATATTTCGCGACAGGTAAAACGATCTGTCCAGTGATCCGCTTGCCGAGTAAACTCTCGGACAGCCAGATGAGTAACGAGAGACTCGATGTTTGCAACCCACACATTTTTCCACGCACGTTTTTTTTTTTTTTTCCTCAAGCGATCGATAATACGTTAATATAATGGTCCATGTGATACTAATAATAATCATAATTGTTTCGATGTACATAATAAAATACGTATAAAGGATACGTGGTGGAGATGGGGGCAAATCGGAACACGGAATAAAAATCGGAAATACGCAGTAAAAAGATCGAAAATTTTACCGAAATTCCGAAAAAAATCGAAATTCGAAAAAAAAAAAAAAAATCGATTTGATTTTTTCGATTTCGAATAAATCGAAATTTCTAAAAAATTATTTATCACACTATGCACTCTAATTTCATAGAGTGGCATAGTCACCGGATCGATTTTTCGATCTTTTTGCTGCGTCTTTACGATTTGTCTGGTGTTTCAATTAGCCCCGGTTAGCCCCCGGCGCTTCTATATACGTTATATGTACTTAGAATATTTATACCCAATTATATATACTTTATATATAGAATATGTCCGTATATAAATGGTCATGTACCATTAGAGAATCGGGGATAATTGAAACGCGGAACATTCCGAAAGACGAAGGAAAAAAACCGCAAATTCGATCGAATGAGGAAACACGAGTACATAGTTTTTCCACAACTTTTTCATCCGGAAAAATCCCGAAAAAAAAAAATTCATACTGCGACGTTGCAATATTTTTGAAATATTGCAGTCGCAGTATGATTTTTTTTTTTTACGAACTAATAAGCGATTTTTAGATGAATGTAAAAAAAAAATTGTCATTTTATTTCCCCTATCGTACTACTGTAAAATTTTCTGCGAGTCAATGAAAAAAGATTATACAGCATATCGTATATTCACGTTAATTGATTGCACGTTAAGTCGCAGCGATTAGAGTTGCTTTGTAAATAAAATTGAATTGCGAGTTTTGAAAAAACTTCGATATCGAAGTTTTCTGCGTTCTTGAAAGTTGAGTTTACTTTTTACGCGAAAAATAAGGTTTCATTTGCTTTGAAGACGCTTATCAATATCAATCGACAGGAATATTCAGCACTCTCATCGATAAGTATAAATAATGACGTGAGTTTCTTTTTTTTTTTTTTTTTTAATACAACATGCCGGCCGCGACTGACGCGAGTGCGCGGAGTGCTCGTTGCGTGCACGTGTCGAGAAGGGTAAAGCGTGGTCGAGCGCGTGACTTGGCGGCCGAGGCGTGCCCTTCTCCGGATCACGTGGAATTTACCGCGGGCACTCTCACTCTGTCGACATACGTATTACTAGTACACACGTTAACCGGACTATATTTGTACTTATTGAACGATCCTCCCGCGATTCGGTAGATATTCGACAAATTATCGAAAAAAAAAATCTATCGAAGCGAAATTCTAAGTAATCGTTCGTATAAATGTCTTTCGTAAACCGTCAGGGATAATCGGTAACTTCCGAGCTGATTATATTTTTGGTACCTCCTCTGTCGTTGTGACATTTATTGAGCCTTTTTTCGAATCGAACGGTTTTTTTTTTTAAGGGAATCGAGTAAATCAGAGATCGAAAAAAAATAAAATTCAAAATTCAAAAATAAAACTGTTATTGACTATTATTATTTTTAAATATATAAAAAAATCTTCGGTTTTTATCCGTTGGATATATATATTTTTTTTTTCGTTAAAAATCTTTTTTTTTTGTTAATCAACTTTCAGCACATATATTTCGTTTCAACTAATTTACTTTATCGTAGTCGACCACAGAGTTTCCGTAATAATATTTTTCAATTAAATTGACGAGACACACGCGTAATTGCAAAGTCTATTCGCGGTTTTTTGCATCGCTAAAAATGTATTGTTTCCGCTATTCTAAAAATGGTCTCAGCGCGTGCGTAGTTTCCGGTTTCGTGACGAGAAAATAAGCGTCAAGCCGTGCGAATTGTTTTAAGACAATTAGACACGAAGTTTCGCAAGAGTTCCGCTTATTATATGCGCGGATCCTTATATGTTTGGAAGATAAATCATATTCGTCACTTATATCTATCGGACTATAAGACGCAAAACTTTGTTAACGTCCGCGTGTTTGCCGAGTTCGCTGCACCGTCGGAATGCGCCTTCATTTACTGTGATATCATCCGCGCGTTGGTGTCTTTCCGATGCTATGCGGTGTACTGCTAAATGCAGAGGGTAATACTGCACGCGTCAAACGAGTTGCGGTTTGTACCGATCGCAGTACGGATACAAATTCCTTTTTTTTTTTCTTTTTTATCTACAGTTCGTATATAATTTTCGAGTTTCGAGAATTTTTTTTATTACTATATATTTTTTTTTCTGACGATCGAAAAAATCGTATGCTGTAACGCGCGATGTTCTATGAGACTTTGAACCGTATGACTAAAGTGAATTATTCTTGTTGCATTTTATTTTACGACATAGTATTGGCTTCGATTTTCCTGCTCCATGTATCTTTCAAAAATTTGTGAAAATGAAAATATTTAAGATTTTTGAAAAAAATTGCTTACCGTTTATGTTATCGACTGCGTCTTTTCACATCGCCTTAAGATAGATACTTACATGCGTCGGTATCAAAAATGGTGATGAATGTCATTTTGGAATTGTAATAAAAACGGAAATATTTGCGATCTTTAAAAAAATGAATTATTATCCTTGTTACCGACTGCGTATTTTTACATCGTCTTAAGATAGCCAATTACATCCGTCGGCAATAGAAACTGAAATAAATGTCATTTCGAAACAGTAATGACAATGAAAATGTTCGCCTCTCTGATGTCCGCTGAAAATAATGGTTTCGTTATCGACGGAGTTTTTCATATATCGCTTTATGTTAGAAAAAAAATACCACCGTCGGTAATAAAAACTCTTATCAATACAATTTCGAAATCAGGAACGTCGGACGCAAAAAAATGCGTTCTCTCCGTCTATTCCACAATTTTCTATTGAAACAAAAATTTTTGGAGTACCGTGTGAATTTTAATTGCGTGATGACTATCAGACGCAATTCTATTACCGAACGAAACGGGCAATACGACTTGTTTATTTTTTTTTTTTGATAACGATATTAAAACGTTCCGATAAAAAACGTCCAGTCAGAGTTAAAAAATGTTAACCCTCTACTCTTATCGTCAGTTGAATCGCCAAGAGAATAGGTACAATGAAACTTCAATAACAGCAAACGATGTAACATTATTTTTTCAAATCCAAATAAAAACATTTTTGATTGAAAAAAAAAAAAAAAAAAAAAAACATCGAACAAACTTTTGAACACGAAAAAATATGAAAACATTATCGCGCAATCGCAAATTCCAAGTAACAACATCCGGAATAACTTCGATAAGAAAACCGATCCCCCATCGCATAATTAGAAAAAAAAACGTTCGCGACTTCTCTTTAATTAACAATTTGCGTATTCAACGTCAATATCGAGCGATTAATGACTCCGCGCCTATCAAATACGTGAAACAAACAACGTGATGCGCGATTCTTTTTTTTCTCTACGAAATTGTATCGACCCGAGAGATGCTGTACGTTGAAAAAAAAAACCGCAATGCATCATCAGCTAATAATAGATAAAAAATAATCTAAATTCTGTTCAGAAGAAATCAAAGTTAGCGAAATAAAATGTGTTTATGAAAAATATCGATTCCTAAAAGAGTCCTTTACTATCGATTTTTTTTCGTTTCATCAGAAAATCAATTTGATTTTTTTCGTTTTAACAAAAATAAATCAGAGAAATGTATTTTTCAACGGCACTGCGTTCGTTTTAAACAGAAACCCTATTAAAAAAAAATATGAAAACAGATAACGAAGTTCGCGATATAAATCGCAATTTACAGATAATATCGAATGCCATTGCAGTTGGCAATTTTTATTTTATCACCGATTTCATCGAATAGTCAACGAAACTCTGAAAATACGCGTATAAAGTTGAATTTACTTCGTATTAATTCTCATCATCGAGCTTTTGCTACGTCGGTGAAGCGCACGTGACGGCGCCGAATATTGATGTCGCAAATTTGTTACGAATCTATTCTCGTCGCCAAAAAAAAAAACTTTTTGCGCATCGGTGGCTCATGCGGATTCTAAACGCGTCCGTCGCCTTCAAAAACGTCTCCCTACTATCCGAAGCTTTATATTTGTTACAAATGTATGAGAAACGGTGAAATATTTTTTGGATAAACATATATAACGCACGGAATCAATCGATAAGTGAATCACCCGTTTACAGAAAATAATTGGATACCTTGCGATTTATAATAATGGAATTTCATTGACCCGATGATTCCGTTCTTATTGAAAGCGTCGCATCAACAATTGTTTACAATCGCGCGCTTCCGTGGATTCATTTTGTAATGACACACTTTCCCCGCGCGACTTATACAATGTTAGTTATTAATTTTCCACTTTATAGCAACGTTTGCGATTTCCTCTCGCAAGTGAACAAAGTGCGCGTTGCAATCGGTGGGGTTCACTGCACGCGAATTGGTGGAAACATCAGGAAAACAGAGCCGCGGACTCGACATGCCTCTCCGAAGATTTTTATTTTCGCTTCAATTCTCATCGCAACCGGAGCACATCATCGGCCCGCAGCTTTGTTTACGACTTCAGTCGGAATCGTTGTCGTTTATCAGCGCGAAACCGGTTTGCTGTCGGATTTATTTAGTTTTGTTATCGGAGGGTCTTGCCTCGGGGGGTTCAAGAAGGCAACGAGACGATTAACATTCTCAAGTGAGTCGCTGAGACTGACGGTTCTCCACGATTTACCACCAACATTTTTCCTCTTTTTCTCCACGCGGCGACACGTGACTCGTATCGATAAAGCGAGAGCCGCGTTCCTCAGGCGTACGGAAACGTCGGCGTTGTGTCTGACGTCTGAAACGGAATGCGGTATCAATATACACAATATATTGATGATATATAATACATATATAATGATATAAACGTAATAATATTAATCATAATAATCATATTATTTTTTTATATGCATATATAGTATATATCAAGAAACGCAGTAGCATCTCGACGTCAAGTACTAAAAAAAAGATTTTCTTTGGCGTGACGCGCCACTTATACTCCAATGGAAGTTTAAGATTTTATTAATAATTTTTCGATAATTAAATGTCGATTTTTTTTTCGACTGCGCTAAAAAACCCATTTCATGCCTGCAACGCGGGTCTGAATTTGTCGATTCTTGACCTGCGGGAGTAAAAGTAAAAGTAGCCGTGAATCAAATGGAATAAATAATCTTTTTTTTTTTTTCAAATTTTTTTTTCCAGATTCGTTCGTTAATAAATAAATAGAAAATACGCATCAATCGACCGTTCCTGAGCCGCGACCCGTTTCGTCTTATAGCTGATTAGTGCTACTAAGCCGTTGCAGGCATAAAAATATCGTCGATTTTTAGCAGTCGGAAAAAAAATATCGTATGCTACACGGAAGGAGCGGATTTTCATCCCTTGGAGCATAATGTACTATTGTCACAATCGATATGGGAGGTTTGCAAGACTCCGGTTTTGTCCGACTATATTATAAAACGACCTCACCGCTGCGTCGGCTAATAATAATAAAAATTTTATATTATTTTTATTTCATATTATTGATATAGAAAATGTTAAACTCCCCTTTCCGCCCCTCCAAAGGCCGATTATTCTAAGTCCCTCTGTAGCATTTTCCATTGTTTTTAGTACCTGAATGTAACATTTACAGTTTCCTTATCATCGATATAGAGATTATAATTGGAAATTTTCGAACGATTGTCTCTCACCGGAAGTCGCCGAAATCGCGAATTCCAATCTTCACTTTCTGGGTCTACGAATAACTCGTATAACGCAGTTTTTCGTTTGGATTTTACCATATTTCTTTATTAATCTCATTTTGAATTGCAGATCGTTGCGATTCAACGAAGCCAAGTAAACGATACTGTTTAGATGGCGATTAGCGTCTCTAATATAGAATTCGTTTTACAAAACTTGACATATTGTACACATATATAATTTTTTTTTTTCGTTCTTCGACTTCACTGTTCTGGAGAAGGGATTTTTTTTATCCGCACACACCGGAGTGAGACTGACACTCGATTTTCGCGGAACAAACGTCGTGGAAAAAAGAAGTATATCTACGTCAGCATTTTTTGGCGTCACTTGGAAAGAACGCGGAATTCGTGTTTGTTTTTTGGTCGTAGATCTCAAAATATTCCTCGAGACGGTTTCGCGTTTAAGGTTTTTTTTTTATTTTATTTTAACCGGAAGAGGAATGCAAAAACAACGCTAAGGGCCGACGAAAACAATCGTCGAATTGGATCAATCGCGATCACCCCGTTCCTCGGCGCGTTCCTCCGCTCTCGCCTTCATTCTCGTTATAAACGCCTGTCCTTTGCTCTTACGGAAGTTCTCGTACGGATCGTTGAGATTAATACCAACGCCTTTGTACTGATCGTTTTTGTCTCTTATCTCACCACCGGATATTGGGGCCTCTATTCCCTGTTCGTTCGCCCCGAGACCCGCACCACCCCAACCCATTTTTCTTAGCAACTGATGACCCTTGTTACTTTCGTCTAAACTCGTCTCTTGAGGTCCTTTACTCGGGTAGGCAGTTGAACTTCTGAAAATAAAAAAAGGAACAAAACGCTCAATTAATCATTAAATGTCCGTCGAGTCTCACTGAAGTTTGAAGTTACGAAACCTACGAGTTCTGGCGCCACGAAGTTTTGTACTTTTTACAGTTCCTCGTCGACAGAGAATAACAAAAAATTGACAGTAAAAAATAATAAATAATAATCGCGATTGAAAAATTGTTAATCTGCAAAAAGAATAAAAAGATGTTACAGAATGGGAAGAAAAGTGTTCGTTGCAATCGGATTACGCCTGTTGCACAATTTAATTAGCAGTTTCTTTTGTTTTCAATTGTCGTGAGGATGCAATATATATTTTTCATCTTTCATATTACTTATGGTTCGGAAACTTTCTTTTTCTTTTCTATTAGTTTTTTTTGTTACTTTTCAACGTTCTATCGAAGTATGGGAGTTACTTACAAAAAGCTGGGCGGCGTAGGACTTCGATCTTGACGTTCGCCCCGACGTTCCGGACTTCTCTCCTTGTTGCTGTTCCTTCGTCGTCTGCTCCGACTGGTGTGAGGAGTGCTTCGACTGTTGCGCCTATGATTAGCCGACGGTGATCGTGACCGGCTTCTTCCCCGCGATCTGGATCGCGACCTGCTACGCGACTTACTTCTGTAACGTTTCTTTGGTGGACTCGGACTTTTTGAACGCGGCCTCGAGATTGGCGAAGCGGATCTAGACCTATCTCTCATACCGTTCATTATTTCTTCCTCCTTACGCTTTCGCGCTGCATTCTTTGCTTTGTAGTACTCGTACAGTCCTAATTTCTCCCAACCATCACTGTCGAAAAATCGTGTAATTAGTAAAGTTTTTACGTAATTAACATATATACAATTAATAATAAGAAATACATAGAACAATGTTCGACGGAATCTCAATACCGTACTATTTTCGGAGCACTCAATTATATTATCATTATTTTTATAAGGTCGTTCCACTGTTTGCGGACATTTTCATTACGAATTGTTCTTAAATCATTGTTTGTTCATATTTTGATTTTAATACTTTGAAATTATTCATAACAAATGTAGAAACATTTCAACGCGTTGTAATTTTTTATTTAACTTTCTTCGGGAGTTTTATCCTTCAGAAGATTGAGGCGAAAATTGGATTAAAGGTGTAGAAAGTCGGTGCTACCACCATATTTTTGATTCTTCAAGAAGCTTTCTTTTAGTGAATTTGTTTTTTTTTTTACCAAAAATACATTTGGAATAATTATCTCTCCGTATGTGTAGGTATCTCATCACTTGACTTCATAACGTGAGAATGGTTTGCGATATCAAACTGGAATTTATACCACATGTTGAGGTGACAATTTTCCTTCGTTGGTTCAATTTTTAGCAAAATCTACGCAGTCATTCAACATTTATGCACTAAAATATTTTTTATTTCAATGTCAAGACGCGCTATACTTACCACAAATTTTGAGATAACGGGTTAAAATTTGTTACAAAGTCGAATGATTGTAAACCAATGATCGGCATCGAATTAAGGCAAAATCTATACATTCGTTCAACTTTAACTCTATTTTGATTTATTTTTCAAAAATTCTGTAAGAGCCTTTCTCTCTTAAATTTTTTGCAATTTTGAGTTTAAATTTGCACTCAACATATTACTTTACACTATCAGCATAACACCGATAAAAAATTGACGTTGAAAGACTATCAATTAAAGTAACTAATCACAAAACAAAGCTTCTTGAGAGTCGCGAAAATGATAAACGCCCATTTCTAGAGACGAAGTTGGGTAGACTGTGATAAAAGAACGAAAGGAATCAATATGCCAATGTAGTTGGCACCTTTTTTTAGAAACCCTCGATAACCGAGAAATCCATGGCACCAAATCAAATAATGTCAGGAAAGAGAGTTACCATTGCCATCCTACAATAGTTCGACAACATCCAGAATATAAGACTTTAAAATGGGAAAACTCACCTATCCCTCGGCGAGTCATGATTCGGCGGCGCGTAGAAGGCTTCGACCGCCGCGACTAATCGTTCGCTCGGGGGAGCTGGTGGTGGTAATCTAATAGCGTCCGGATCCAGAGGTTTATATTCGGCGTCTTCCAACTTAATAAGGGGTACCATGAGTCCGGCAGGCAATTCGAAGTAAGGCATACTAGGCATGAGATCCTCCACTGATGGTTCGTGAATAATAGGCGGGGGCCCGAAGCCGGGCGGTGGTTTTGAAAAATCGGGTAGCGGCACCGTCGTGAAGGGAGGCGGCTGAGCAGCAGGCGGTACACCCCAACCGGGTGGCGGTTGACTAAAATTCAGATCACCGCTCATCGGAGGCGGTGGAGGACCCGCGTGAGTCGGTGGTAGATTTAGGTTCGGCTGATTCTGCGACAGATGAAATACATTTTAAATCATTTGATACATTCGATGAAAACAGTATGATAGCGTTGATGAAAAAAGTCTCCATTCGATTTAGTTTTTAGATTTTTCTTTTTTTTTTTTTTGTTAATTACCATTTGTGCCGGTGGAGGCGGTGGCGGTGGAGCTTTCAACTGTTGATCGATAGCGATTTTTTGTTGCTCAATATTCGATATCTGTCGCAAGGCGTGATTAACAAACGCCTGATGCTGCGCTTGATAATTATCGAAAGTTTGCTTAGTCGTGGTCGTGATAGGCGTTATTGCATTGGCGTATTGCGCCACAAGACCCGCTTGATATTCCGACCATGAAGCGCTCGGTTGTTTCAATTTTTCCACGATTCCTTCGTCGAAATAATTGTTCTTCGATTCCCACAGACTCAGCAATTTGTTTAATTTATTCAACTGATCATCGGAAGCCGCTAACGATGTGTTACAGAACATCGGCACTACGACGCTCTCCATTGCTTTTCGCAGATCCACCGATTTTTTTCTCGCGCTAAAGAATTTTTTGGATTTCATTTTTTGATGCCGATGTCAACGAGCGTTAGGATTGTTAGCAAACATTGGACATTTTTTTATCAATTATATTCTGTAACTTACCAATGATGCAAGACATCGTTTACTAAATAGATGATATGAAGTTTTTGACTAAATGTCGCTCCTTGTATGACTCTAAAACAGTTTTGTTATCATTTGAAACTTTTACTGACTAAGAGGATTACCCCCCCAGCGATGCAAAATAAAATACGCAAATAACAATTATTTTCGCACTTTCAATTACTTAGGATTTTCGAGAATGTATTGTTTTTGCACTTTAGGAAAAATGTTTCGAACAAATAAAAAACGGTTTCAATTTTTTTTTACGTGTAAAAAAACATCAAATCACTAATTCCTTTGCGGGTGTTTCTTCACAGTGGTGTCTCAATCGTGTGGAAAAAATCTCGAAATTCGTATAGAAAAAAAATTCAATAAGTTTCATTATATCCAATATAATTTTTTAAGTTTTCTATTTAGAAGAAAAAAATTTGATTCCTTCTACAATTTTTTATATTCCTACCTGTGAATTTCTCAGTGTCCAAACATAATTACGAACAAACAATCGCATGGAATAAGTCAAACAATTTTTTTGCGTAAAAAAAAGTAAAAATCGATTTTTCTCCGAAATTTTAATAAGTTAATTTTACAAATGAAGTCAAGCGACGAGCCATCGACATGAAAATGGAAACATTGTTTTCAATGTGATAATAATGATAAAAAGTAAAAAAAAAAAGAAGCGCAAAATAAATGGGCTCCACGAGACCAGTTGAGAATATATGAAATATTGATTTACATACTTTTTGAGCAAATGCTCTGCGATAACCTGGTTGCTCGGTGCGGTAATTGAATTTTGCAGTATCCATGCTTTACCGGCGCTTATACTGTCCTTCGTACAACTGTCTATGATCGGTTGTAAAACCGCATCGAATGATCCGAGATCTGTATTGGTGTCCAAAGCATTGTTCTGAAGGGCTGTTTCTTGCGCTTGTCTCACAGCGTCCTCCACTCTTCCCTGCTGTTGGGCCATCAACGCCGCATGTTGAGCAGCCAGATTTTGTTCCGATTGTCTAACTTGTTCCTGTAGCGTTGTCTGTTGCGACTGAAGATTGGCGAGTTCACTCTGAAGCCATCCCGGTGGGCCATTGATGTTAACACCCGGTGGGCCACCACCGCCGATAGACGGATTCACGTTGACGTTGATCGTATTTTGAACCGCTTGTCCGCCGATCGGTGGTCCAGCATTTCCCGGTCGTCCCGGTACCAACGGTCCTGGTACCACAGGCAATACCGTACCTGGATTACCGGCCGATCCGATTCCGACCACTTGGCTCAAGCCGTTGTTCTGAGTATTTAGGACCGGCGTTAGGCCGACGTTATTCAGTGGCTGTGCTGCGGTAGCCGTTGTTTGCTGCTGCTGCGAAACGTTTAAACGTGGGTCTGCATTTTGCATTGGATTTATTCCTTTTTGCTTTAAAACTGTAAACGAATGACGCTGGATTATTGTGAGGTGTTTAGATCAATCGATGTGGTGTTATTCAATTCAAATGTAAACCTAATACCGATCCAACAATCGCTTGAGGATCTTATTTCATTTATCGATATATATTCCTATCGTTGGCTTTTCGGGAAATCGACATTTTTTGGTTTTGTTTCAGGGGATCCTAATATAAACTCTAAATAACAATCATTTCATAGTTTTGCTGGATAATATTGGAAAATACAAGTGTACCGTATCATCTTGAGTTGTATTGTATATATTTTTTTTGTATTTCTGTACGAAATAAAGATTTTTGCACAGAACTCGTTACTCTATGATATTTTCTTGGCGAATTCTCAAATGTTCTACATAATCGATGAAATCATACGAAAAATATTCTACGTTTGATCGATCGTTAAGATGTTTTAATGATAAGAAAAAATCCTGAGGCCCAATATAAAAAAATTGTATGTTTCGCATTTTTTGTTATTTTTTCTACAATTTTTTTATTTCAGAAGACTTTTTTACACAATCAGAACACCAAACGATCAAACGTGCTATGATTTTTGTTTTCGTGGAGACAAACAAAATAATATTAGATGTTTTTTTTTTTACGAATATTTAAATTTAAATTTTCATTGAAATTTCATTTAAAAAAATAATTGCAAACAGAGAAAATGGGAAAAAGTCCCAGTGTAATGTTATTTATATCATTGAAATAGTTTTATTGTATTAACAGGTGTTACATCTCAAGATAAGGAGGTAAATTTAATTTCCAATTTTATTCAACATCCCAGAAAAATTACTTTAAAATTTTTTTTCTTTTTCTTTTGTAAAACAAGTTTTCCTGCACCCGGGACTAAACGCGACCAGATGCAAAAACGGTACGCGATATTGCAATTTTAATTTTTCTATCGTGTAAAGTATTTTCGATATCTATTTTTCCCGCGATTCCCGTAGCTGGGAGGCAGCTATTTGCTCACTTACTGGCTTGTTCCGTGGTTACTTTGTACTGGTAGTAGTTGAAGTGCTCGCCGCCAAATAGAAAACTGAATTTTGGATTGTCCTTCTGCTTGTTTTTCGTCATTTGCTCAAATTCGGGTCCGTTGCGGGCCACAAATTGAGCCAATTTGTCGATGATGTTACGAAGTTCTATATCTGTAAAAAAAACAAAAAAAAAAAATAATATAAAATTATATATAACACATCGATCTATTTATATTATGAAATAAAAATTATTATTCAAACACTTGAAATAAAATTGATCCGAGTATTCAAAAAAAGGTTCAAAAATGTCTTAGATTTTTTTTTTTTTTTTTTTGAAACCTTCAATCGTTGATCGATGATTTGAATTTAACGATAAAAAGATTATTTCCGCAGTTTTCAATAATTAAATACGAAACTCGCATTGATGGCATTGGACGTACTTTGACTGTACTTCATTGCTATATTGGAGATATGTTTCGTTACAAAGTTTATGATTCTGAAGGTACCGGTACTTCTAACGATAGTATATCTGTAATGCGGCGGAATGCGAATGTAGAATATTCGCTCATAGCGCTTGATGTCTTAATTTTGCTGTACAATTTTTATCGGTATCTCGATTTTTGTAGTTTTTATTTTTTGTTCATCATTGAATATTGTGTAATTTTATTTGACTACTAAACAACATTTTTGAAGTTGAATAAAAAAAAAAATTCGTAGCAACGTAGGTGGGGGGAGGGGTTGAAATAACCTAATAAAATTGAACATCGCCGTTGGTTGGAAAATAACATAAAAAACAAAAGACATCGAGAAATTTTTGTTTCGGGTTAATGATGATAAAGATCGTGGCTCGATGAAGAGATTGAAACAGTCATGGGAGTCGTTATGATAGATCGAGTGACGAAAAAAATTGATTAATTTGTCGGAACGAAATGTGTCGAAAGCGACAATGTACCGAACGGAAGAATATTTCTGTTTACCTGCCGGCGCTTGATCCATCTTGCCGTCGGTCAGGCGTTCACTGTTCGTGAATCGCTCTTTCACTATTAATGCGATCTAAACGATCGTATACTTGCGCGTTTGCGAGCTAAAACCGACGCCGAGATACATTATTTTTACCACGATTCACGGCTAAACAGGCAAAGCCAGACACATCAGCCATAACTGGAGGGGAACGGGACGAAACTGCAAGATTCCCGCCAGAGGCGCACGATCACGGTTTATGAAAACAAAAAAAAATTCTATCGAATACATCGAGAGAATCGATTATCGAACCGCCCTGCGTGAACGTCGCCTTCATCCACGTTTATCCACCATTACGTACGGAATTCCTTCGGGTTCGCGTAGTTCGCCGATCGCGTACCGTCTGTCTATCAATTGACACAATTTAACATTAATTCAACGTTTGGCGCAACAATCACTATAAAAAACAAACGCCAGGTAAGTGGTCGGAACGATTGCGCTCAATTTATCATCTATCTTCGTTAATTCGAAAGTATATAAATCGTTAAATTGTCGTTCTGACGCACGGGACATTGGCACGTGAAATGCTCACTTTTTCAACAATTATTTTCGTCACTCTGTCGTTGGTTTGCTTCCATTTCGTTTTTGTTCATGTAGGATAGTCTTTTGTTACGATCACGCGGTAAGTGTTGCTAACAATTACCGAACATATTATACGGTGTGCGTTATAACCTCAAACGTCGATCTCGTGAGACGTCTCTAGACTTTTCTGCAACGCGTCCTTTGACGAGTAGCCGTTTGTAGCCCGTGTCGCGATGGACGTTTCGTATGCCTTCTGGACGGGTTTATCGATAACGAACATAAATATTCACGGACATACGAAATTCGAGGCTACAAAACGGTGTCAAGTGAAAGACGAGTCGTACGAAATTATTTCCGCGCCGAAGTTAACGTCGAATTTTTTTTTAATCAAGAGATTCAAAGTATCACCAACTTAGAATGATGACATAGTGATTAGTTTAAAAAAATAGTGAATATTGGTTAAATATCGTACCGAAGTTTTGCAACTGTCAAATAGGCGTCGAAACTTGTTGGAGATCTGCAGCAATAAACCGCTTGTAGCGCATATACAGTACACGTTGCTATGTATATCATGGAGAAGTAGTGAGCTACGATTTTACCTAACTTTACTAACTAATAGCAGAGAGCGCGGAAAAATGGACTCATGTCCTCCGAACGATAATTTTTGTGTCGGTAAAAAAATAAGCTTTGGCGTTTAATGAAACGTTGAAGTTGTTTTACTGAAAATTATGCTACGTTTAAAAAAAATTTCATAATTTTTTGCTATTTTATCTGATATTTTCGTAAATTATACAAAAAAATTCTCAAACAATAAAAAACGTATAGTCTCCTCTCAAGACAATTACAAACGAATTGCAAAAAAAAAAGAATTTTTTTTTTGTCGCTGACATTTTTTCCGTATAATTCATGAAAAATAAAAAAGTAGCAAATAATGATAAACTAATGCTGAAACAAAATTCTTCAACACTACTTGCCAAATTGATTAAAAATTTATCTTTTTTTTCATTTTATCGGAGATTTATTTTTTACAATGGTCCATTTTGCCCCTTTCTTCCCTAATCAATTAAAATCGCAAAAATATTGCATGATATTGCATTTTTTATCATTTCGCTTCTAATATCACACGTGTTTGATTTTTTTTCCAGACTACAGAAATTGCATCAAATCTATCGCGCGATTTCATCCATCATGATTAAAAAAAAAAAATCATTTTACCAATTCTCATTAATATTACAGATATGCCAGTCGCGTACCCTATCGGCTCAAGTTGGGCCGACGAGGTCGAGGAGGAAGGAGGAACTCTACCACCGCCTTCCGAGGTTTACGAAAATGGCTTCAAGATTCTCACGGAGTATAAATTCAAAGACGACAACAAGAAAGTCAAAGTCGTCCGAACTTACAAGGTCGAGCGTCGAATCGTCTCGAAGACAATCGCCGTGAGGAAGAATTGGGCGAAATTCGGCGATTCGGCGGACGACAGACCGGGTCCGAATCCCGCTACAACGGTTGGCGCTGAAGATGTATTCATGCAATTCATATCCAGTAAGGAGGAGGAGAACAAAGTGGAAGACGATTCCCTCGATAAATTGAAGAGTATGGGAGACAAGGGTATCGTCAAGTGCCGTAACTGCAACGGCGAGCATTGGACTTCAAAGTGTCCGTACAAAGACACCGTTCTCGCCGGTGGCAAAGTTCCGGACGACAAGAAGCCGGCAACGGGACCGGGAGGGGCACCGAGCGCGATGACCGACATTGGCAAACCACAGGGCAGCAAATACGTCCCGCCGAGTATGCGCGACGGTGGCAATCGTCGCGGAGATTCGATGCAAATGCAGCGTCGCGACGACACGACGGCGATTCGTATCTCGAATCTTTCCGAGAGCACCAATGAGGCCGATCTTGAGGAACTCGTCAAACCGTTCGGTTTCGTTCAGAAACAATATCTCGCGAAGGACAGAACGACGAATCTCTGCAAGGGCTTCGCTTACGTTCATTTCAAATCGCGAGGCGAAGCCGCTCGCGCGATTTCTCACCTCAACGGCTACGGTTACGATCATCTTATCCTCAACGTCGATTGGTCCAAACCTCCCGCTACACAAAACTGAATAAATACATTCGAGAATACAACTCACTCGTGAAATTGATTTTTCCGTAAGGCAAAAATTCTGTTTCACGAAGTCTTCATAAATTTTCTTATCATTGTAAGTCCGAATATTGCATTGGTTAATAAAAGTAACAAAAAAAAACGTAATAATGTATTTCTGAGAAATTATTGACGAAAACTTTTTTTTTGAATCCTATTTTATTTCCAACGTCAATGGATTCTGATGGAATTTTTTTTAATACAATTCGTAGATTTACAGAATTGCGAAGAAGTCAATATTTTTGAGATCTGAAGAAACGTATATTAATTGTTATTAGATATACTTTTATACGTTGAATGTTTTTTTTATTTTTCCTTCTAACTATTCGTAATTATTGATACTCTATTAATCTTTTTTTTTTCCAATGTACAGTTTATCATTAACTTCAAGTCGTACCTATATGTTACGCTGTTAAGTATATTTTATCGTAAAACTGAACCATCTATAATAATTTTTTTTTTCATTTTTCGTACCTTAAGAGACGAAAAGAATTAAGTTTTTCACATATTTCGATACGAAAAAATAGCGAGCAATCGAGAAGATTTTTTTTTGGCAAAAAGGGACACAAAATCAGGAGACGCGGTAGCATCTCCACGTGAATACATATAAATTGAATTTTTAATTTAATTAATTTTTTTTTTTGTGTGTTTTTTTACCATACGGAGCATTTTTCTACGGGATTCATATTCGAGCCGATCGGGCATTCGAAATCTTCCGAAAACTCTCGCATATTTGAAAATGATCCGATGATCCGAAATTCGTCGGGTCCGTGTTCGTCCGTTTCGACAGTATTTCTAAGGGCGTTTGGGGTGTATTTAGTGCAAAAGGGAGTAGCGGCGCTTATCCAAAACATTTGTCGGGACGTAAAAGGAAGTTCCGGCAATTGTTGCTCCGGTGGATTTCGATCGGCCCACGTTTTGTAGGCGTAATAAGCTTCTTTGATGCCTCCGTTATCCGCGATCGCTTCAGTTATAACCCTTTCGCCATCGAGCTGAACGTAAAACCGATTTCATTACAATTGTCGTAAATATTAATAACTTTTTTTTACCCTTAATAACTTCGCATAATATTAAAAAAAATTAAAATTTTTTTTTTTTTAAACGGGTTGAATATCGACGTTTCCGCATATTTAGTAATTCGATTGTAATTAAATACTTACGTTGAGTTGGACCTCGTCGACGGTATAATTTCCGTACTGGTCAATCATGCACTGTGTTCTTTGGAGAAAATTATCTTTGGTGGTCTGTGCCCACCATTCCTCTATATTGCCATTTTTATCGAATTGATTTCCCACATCATCGAAGCCGTGAGTTATTTCATGGCCGACCAAGAATCCCATAGCTCCGTAGTTCGTGTATTTCGGTCGATCGTTACTGAAGAATATACCTTGAAGTATACCAGCGGGTAAAACTACGAAAAAAAAATTATGAATTACTTAATAAGGATATACAATATCTCAAAAAAATGAATTAACATAAAAAAATCATTCGACGCACTTATGCTATTGTCCGTTAGCGAGTAGAAGGTATTGACTGCGGTCGGATCTTTGCTCGTCCAGTCGTTCTTCACGACAGGTTTGTGCAATTCGCTGAACTGTTGTTTGATGTGGAATGCCGTGTAATTTAAGACGGTTTCAAGATAATTTCCTCCGTCAAGCTCGAGATTTTTGTAGTATTCTTCGA
Organism: Cryptus viduatorius; assembly: GCA_964006125.1. Classification (NCBI taxonomy): domain Eukaryota; kingdom Metazoa; phylum Arthropoda; class Insecta; order Hymenoptera; family Ichneumonidae; genus Cryptus; species Cryptus viduatorius. The sequence goes on from OZ023226.1 coordinate 7,055,220, forward strand.
GTTTTGCATCGTTAAAAAGCTCATCGGAGTAGGCAACGACGCTGGACATTGCCGATAACTTTGCCATAGCGCTTTGTCTCGTATCATCGTCCATCCAGGTGACCTATAAAAATAGAGCAATAAAGCGGTGTTACCGCTATCATTTATCATTTATCATTTATCATTTATCATTTATCATTTATCATTTATCATTTATCATTTATCATTTATCATTTATCATTTATCATTTATCATTTATCATTTATCATTTATCATTTATCATTTATCATTTATCATTTATCATTTATCATTTATCATTTATCATTTATCATTTATCATTTATCATTTATCATTTATCATTTATCATTTATCATTTATCATTTATCATTTATCATTTATCATTTATCATTTATCATTTATCATTTATCATTTATCATTTATCATTTATCATTTATCATTTATCATTTATCATTTATCATTTATCATTTATCATTTATCATTTATCATTTATCATTTATCATTTATCATTTATCATTTATCATTTATCATTTATCATTTATCATTTATCATTTATCATTTATCATTTATCATTTATCATTTATCATTTATCATTTATCATTTATCATTTATCATTTATCATTTATCATTTATCATTTATCATTTATCATTTATCATTTATCATTTATCATTTATCATTTATCATTTATCATTTATCATTTATCATTTATCATTTATCATTTATCATTTATCATTTATCATTTATCATCAACAAATGTTAAAAAAAGGTCTTTACCTGCTTTAAAGTTTTGACGAGTTGATTCCTGACGTTGTTGAACATATCGACAGCGTCGCTCTTTGCTTCCTCGTCAAAGTAATTTCGCACGTACGTTGCACCGACGCTCGGTGGTAGGTCGTCGGTAACGATACCCAAGCATTCTTTCCATCTCGGCTCACGTTTTGTCACACCTCTCACCACTGTAGAAAACGCGAGTTCTCTTGTTCGTATATTGTCGCTCATATAATCCACGGAATCGGCGACGATTCTCCACAAGACGTAATTCGCTTGAATTCTCTTTGGCGTGTCCTCCATAAGTTTTTCCAAATTTTCGAAGTAACGAGGATTCCCGAGAATCACCTCCTCGTCGTCCATTATGGGATCGTTCGATGGTAGCAACTTGTTGAAGTATTTCATCCATGGAATGTTCGAATAAGTTGTCTTTAATTCCGCGACGGTTATTGGATTGTAATATTCATTTGTGTTTCGACGTTCTTTGACCGATTTGGAAATCTATGATAGACGATTGATATTAACATTATTATTATTATTTTGGAATCGTTTAATGAGTTTAAGAAATAAAAACTCATTGTATTTTCTTTATCATCGCGAAAAAAAAAGTTTTTTTTTCCAAAAAATGTTTATAGAATATCTAAATCATATCGCATTGAAAAAAAAAATAACAATTTCGCGATTATTGTAAAAGTTATGAATTTTTATGAATGAGTTTTCTTCTTACATTGCAGAGTTTCAACTCGAATAGTAAAGCTTCCTTGAGTTCGATCGTTGCTCGATCCCTCGGAGCTCCCAAAATCATTGCAATGTCCATCATGTAGCTGTAATATGCTTGAACGATTTTATCATCGTATCCCTTTGTCAAATGCTTGTATGAAAGGCCGAAGGTTTGTTGGTCGATCTGAAATTCGAGAGAAAAAAAAAAAATTAAATACACTAAAACTTTTTTCTTCGTTTACAAAATCTTAAAACCTCCGATCAGAGATATATTTCACTACGTGATAAACATACGGGTAACGATACGTACGTATATTGATTGCTTCGTATTCGTCTTCAAATCAGGAAAGATATACATAGTCATCAAGTATTGAATATCGTAACCCACGTCGAGAATTTCGTAAATAATGTTTTTCCAATCGAAATTATCGGTATCCGATCGATCCCCGTCGATCACCGGCCATCCGCCGAGTTTTTTCAAAATCTTTCGGAGCGAATTAAGACTCTGTGCCTCGATCTCGTCTTCGAAACATAATTTACAATTGATCGTCGGCCTCATATATTTATATTTAATATTTTATAAAATGAATGAAAAATCCGTAATAATATAAATAATAAATTATTACATTATTTATTAATATGATAATTAAATAATAAAAATAATTAATTATTATGAATGAATAATATTTTGTTATAATGATTATTAATAAAAAAAATTCTCACCGCGATTCATACACGACTTGTAAAAATTCTTTGCCAGTCGAATGGGTTTCGGATCATTCGGTCCGACAGGAGCTTCGATGCTCGATCTCAATTGATCATCCAATTTATCTTTGATCATAGTGAACGCATTCACTTTGTCTTTGTCGCCGGGAACAACAGTGGAATTCAGAAAACCCCCGCAAGTGAATTTGTAAAAGTTGTCGCACGGGTCAACACTTAAATCGATATTATTTAGGTACGTCGTCGCTGAAAGATTGCGATTCGTATAATCGTTTTATATTTCCGCCTCATCCGCATGATATTCAAAAAAGTATTGTCACCTACCGGTATCGAGGCATCCTTTCGTTCGGCATATATTTGTATTCAAAATCGAAGATTCCCCACGAGATACCCATACGTTGCTGAGTCTCGACAAAATAGTTAAAAATTGGTCTAAAAAACGTATAAATAACATATTAAAATAAAAATATACAATAATAACTTATATAATAAACATTTTACATGATGTAATAAAATATATAATATTTTTAAAAATACATCGAAAGATCGTCAATTTTTCACCTATTACAGAATTCATAATATTCAATACGTCGGAAACGACTGTTTTTGAATCGGATACCGTTTCCCATTTTATGAAGTCAGAAAATTCTTTCTGTGAATCTTCTTTGCCCTGAAGCGAAGGGGTTGTCGCCTCGATTAAACTTAAAGGCACCGGTGTCCTTGATGCTTCCGTTGTCGCTGACTGATCCTGCGAAACGGAAGCTGAAACAACGTTATCAACTCGATTTGCTTTCAGACACAAAAGGATGCGTATGTATTCGTTGTTGTCTGCATCCGCTAATAGTGAAAATTTGCATGGTTTTCTACTTTTGAGAAATTTCAAAATAATACAAAAATATAATCATAATAATAATATACAACATTTATAACATAATAAAAATAATATATAACACATTTTTTTATAGTAAATGAAAAATAATAAATAATGTTATAAATTCTTAATAATAATTGAAAAAATAAAAATAAACCTTTCGACTTTAGGCCCGAATCACTACCATTTTTGTATTGCGATTTTTTTTTTTTGATTTTTCGAAAAATATTTGCGCATGAAAAACGATATTGTACAGCAAAAAAAAAGGGTTTTACAGCTTTCACAGAATTTTCGCAGGACCTTAACAATCGGTATATCCCAAATTTAATAACGTTAAAATTCCGAGCGAGCAATATTCACCTGCTGCAGAAGTTCTCGCGCAGCATAAAAGGACACCGGATATTGTTATCACCATCCAATTCCATTGCATAGTCGTTCGTCCTTTTTTCCTTTTGAAATTTCTGCAGTACACAATTTTTTTAGTCCATCGATTTCACGGAGGATACACATTTTCTATTTTTTTTTACTTACATCTTCATTGCTGTTTTTTTGTGACTCTTTCCGATCAATAAAATTGATTGAGACTTAATTTTTTTTTTCGGCGCCAAGTTTTTGATCGATCGATATTTATAGGGTATAATCTATCAATCGGCTCTCTAATACCATTCGCTCATAACAATCAATACATCTGTTTAAATAGTTATTGATAACTAAATTAAATTTTATATCACATTATCATCAATATTGAATCATTTTTAACATTAATATGATTTATTCTTGGAGTCGGTACAAGCAATATATCCAAGTCCGCGGACACGATTGCACTACTGACTGGCAAACATCTGACATCGTTACGAAATTCGGCGAACCGCGCTACTACGAGTGGCGGGGGTGACAATAAGACGTTAGAAATACAAGCACCTGAATAAACTCTAATCTGCGTACGTTCCCTTCGACCTTACTTCTGACAAACACGCGCATGTCTATGTAACCCGGTTTTGTATCTGCGATAAAATAACACCAAGACAAGTCCGTTTCTACGGTAAGTAACGTCGACGGCTTCCAATGTATTGATGTTTTCGGCAACCAAAGGTAGGGGAGGGGTCGGCGATTTTTAGGTAAAAAAATCGGTTTTATTCAATTTTTTTTATCGGCTGATAAAAAAATTCTACAAAAAATTCCATGCGACTTAATATTTGTGCCGATGTTCTGAGTAGGCAAAAAAATTATCAGGTATAATTATAACAATTTGTAAGCGACGTGTCATTTTTTTTAATGAAAAAAAATGTCTACGTAAAAAAATGCCTGAAAGGTGCATATTTTGATATTGTTTACTGATTAATTTGCTTCAATCGCAAATTTTTCCTCTGTTGATGCTAAATATTACATTGTTATATAATTTCTATAATTAATAAACTAAAATAATTTATATATAGATGGTATTATAATTATATTAAACAACAAATAAATCATAATAATTATTACAATATTTACATACATATATTAATAAATATTTCATATCTTCCGATATTTTGAGAAAATCTAAAAATGCGAACAAATTTTGTAAAATTTCGAGTTTATATAAAGAAAAAAAAAAAACGATTTTCGAAAAATTTTACTAATATCTTCAGAAATTGGTGATTTTATTTCTCATAATCTTTCGTTATTCTCGCTGTCTCGTAGAAGAAGCTTACAGGACGAAAATTATTAGGTATGAGCGAAGTTTTCACTTACGGCCAGCGATAAAATTTGTTTATAATCTATAAACGTTTATTTTTTTTCTTCATGTAGCAAAAGCTCTTCGTTCGTAAATAGACACGCAGTTTTTTTATAGACGTACAAAAATTGTTCGACTATATAAATTGACATGAAACAGTTGCTCCTTGTAACTCGTATCGTTGTCGAGAAGTTATCGGGATTCCGGACCGATGGAAAAGGGAAAAAGTTTTTACGACGTATACTCAGACGTGTAAAAAAAATTTTATTAGAAATGAAAAATAACTTACATATTGAAAATTACCGACTATTCTATGAACAAAAATATTATACTATAGATGAGAATATATATATTTTTAAATTAAAGTTTTTTTCTCGATACTCTAATTTGTATCGTAAGATCGTCAAATGTTTTTGAAATACCATTTTTTTGCACGGCGCAATATTTTTTTTTCTCTCATAGCGTCATTAAACTCTTGGAGATTTATCGTGTTTGCCACCCCCACGAAATCGTCCGATTTTTTTCATTCTGAACAAATAATAATGTGTTGATGTTTGACGGTCCGAAAGAATCAACAAAAGTCCCGTCAACAAGAACAGATATAAATTGTAGGATTAAAAAAAAATTATATATACATATTTGGAGATTTTTCGCGATCTATTGGCCGGTGGCCGGTTTGCCTCTTTCTCCCCTTTCCGTTTCGAAATTTCGGGGAATACGTATAGTAATTAAGAGGTATGAATCGTGGCAATCGCCTGTAAGAGATGTTAAATTTACCATACGGAGCACTTCTTCTCGGGATTCATCTTAGAACCAATGGGACAGTTGAAATCCTTGGCGAACTCCGGCATATTCGACAGCGGTCCGAGAATTCGAAACTCTCCTGGACTGTGAAACGAATTTGTGAATTTTTTTTACGATTTCGAGTTTAAATCGATCGATATTTATAGGGTATAAACTACAACCTCCTCTCCTAATATAATTTGCTCGTAACAATTATCACGTCTGTTTAAACAGTTGATAAATAAATTAAGTCCTAAATCATTGACTATCAATAATCAATATTATCAATCAATAATCAATAATCAATAATTGACTATCAATAATACACCATTTTTAACAATAATATCCGTTATTCTTGGAGTCTGTACAAGCAATATATCGAAGTTCGCGAATACGATTGCACTAATCTCTGGTGAACATTTGATATTGTTGCAAAATTGAAAAGCGCTACTACGACTGGGAGGGGGGGGGGGGGGGGGGAGATAATAAGATGTTAGAAATAGAAGCACTTGAATAAACTCTTATCGGCGTATGTTTCCTTCGACGTTACTTAAACACGCAACATATCCTCTTTTGTATCCGTAATGAAATAACACCATAACAAGCCGTTTCTGCACGAAGTAACGGCAATGGCTTTGGATGAATTCGACGGATACGAACCCATAAATTGTCAATCACTTGACACGTATAAAGTTTATACTACTTAAACTGTTTTTCAATCGATTCTGCGACGTTAATATATAAAAGTCGTCGAAAAATATAATTTACGGAAAGCAAAGAAGTAAGTAAATATTTTCCGGCAATATAATTCCATAAATATAACCTTCATGAAGGGTTATTCTACCATTTTGATTTATATTCATAACAGTAGTGACGGCCGTAGAAAAAATACTTCAAACAAAATTCTGCTGAAACAACGATGTTTTTTTTTACTAGAGGCACAAATGGACCACCTGCTTACTTTAATACAATCAACAGAGGAGATAGTAATCGCCCATCGCCGGATATTATTGGCTTAAATGAACATGAAGTAAAATAAAAATTAAAATTGTATAAAAAATAAAAATTTCGTCGATTTTTTTGCCAAACTTTGAGAGGCTGTTTCACCCCCTAAATATCAATTTCCGCTGATAATAAAAATACTTTTCCTTAGATTTTCGGGGTCTACAATATATATAAAAATGGGACGTTTGGTCCCATTTGGGACGAACGTTAGGGACGTTTGGTTGTTAGAGAACGGAAATTGTTAGGTACGAGCAAAGTTTCCACTTACGCACATCGATAGAATTTGTTTATCAGCCATCGTTAACGCTTATTCTGTTTTTTTTTTTTCCTAACACAGCAAAAGCGTTTCGTTAGAAAATACACTAGCGGTTTTTTTATAGACGTACAAAAATTGTTCGAATATAAAAATTGATACGAAACAGTTGCTCCTCGGATTCTCGTATTTTCGTATCGATTTCGAGGATTTATGGGGATTCCGGACTGATGGAAAGGGAAAAAAGTTTTTACGGCCTACACTCCGACAAATAACATTTTCTTTTTATTAAAAATGAAAAATAATTAAAAAATTGAAATGCACCGTGTATTGGATAAATCAAAATATTAGACGATAGATAAGAATATATTTTTTGAGCGTTTTTCCCGCACCAGTGCGGAAAAGTAAACTTTTCTACTGTTTTCCGCACTCGTGCGGAAACTGCAGAAAATCGGGTTCGATACACGTGCGGGAAAAATCGGTCTCTCTCACACTTGTCGAGAGAGACCAATTTTGCCGGCAATTATATCGAAAATATCTATTACCTCACTCCGTGCGTAAAATGCGATTTTACGCACGCTTCGCCTAGACCCCATTTTCTCACGTCATAAAATAAAATTTTGTACGATAATCGGGTGAGAAACGTTTTTTCTAATCGTGTGATTGTGCAACACACTCGTGCGCAAAAGTTTTTTCGCACTAGTATCGTTATGTACTATTTTTATATTAAAATCTGTTTCTCAATAACATTCAAAGGATTACATTTTTTATTTCAAGAAGTATCAATATTTTACGATTAGTTACAACTAAAATGAAATTTCCGTCACGTAAACAAAGGCGCGAAAAAAAAATGAAACAATATCTTAAAAAAATAATTCATATTTTCCTCGCGTCTGATTATTTAGGTTTAAGTCGGGTTTCATTGTCAATCAAACAATCAATGTTTCATTTTCATTTTTTTTTTTATTTATATTAAAAATTTCCATCCAACAAGTACAAAGCGAAATACGTACAGCTTTATTATCCTTTCTATAAACCGTGAAACTTCGTTCTTTCATCGGAATTGTAATAAATACAAATAAAAACGGGCAAACATAAAAAATTTTCAGGCTCTATTTAGTTAGACAGACGGGAGTCCTAATACAAATGAACTATAGAACCCGATAATTATGTATGATTGTGCATGAAATAGGATGAAATTAAAGCGACGGAATACAATTATTATCAGGTTTGCGATTGAGTAGTCATTACTTAACACTACATTGCCTAAGTACTTGGAAACGCTATTTTTTTTCTATACGTATAACAACCTTGAAACCCTTTGTCGATTACGATCAATCAGCGAATATCGATTTAAATCGATTCCATTTGTTTTGCGTTACCGTGCGCATTATTTTTTTTTTTATCGATACGTCATCGCTGCGGCAATGAGCTATGTATCCAATTTATGTTTTGTTTGCAATCAGTTACGAGAAAAATTCAGCAATTACAAGCAAAAAAATGGTTTATTTTTTTTTTTGCCGATATACAAATTATATCGGTAATTTGTACCATTGCCGTTCGTAATAGTGATTTCATCGGCTGAAAAAATCCTTTGATTCAAATATTCAAAATTCGAGATAGAATTTTGAAAAAAAATGTCGAAAGAGTAAAAAAAAAAAAATTTTTTACGCGTGTTATATTTGGACGCGGGAATTTGTTTACGTAATCAGGACACTGGTATGATGCAATCAATCGCATGAAATTTTTCATAAGATTTTTTGTTTGCCGATAAGAAAATAAAAAATAAAACGCGATTTTTGACGAAAAATGTTTGATCCTTTTGAAATGAAATTCTTCACTTTCGTATTCTTTTTACGACGAAGTCTCACCATAACTCGCGATTTTTACTGACTTTTTGCAAATATTTTAATGTCACTGCGGCGTCTCCGTGTAACTATTTTCCTTTTTTTTTCAATAATCAAAAAGATCGCTGACTGCCGTGTGTTGCGTCGTTGACCGTCTCTATTTACAAAATTTTCGACAAAATTTAATAACATATCGCATTACAGATTGCAACGATGCATCGTGGAATGCCTTCGAAATACCATTCTGTTGCATCGGCGCAATACTTTTTTTTTTCCTCTCGTTGCGACGAACGTAATACGATTCTATTGATCTCGATAGCGCGAGATCGAGCCACGAAAAAATATCCATGAAATATCATAGCGTCATTAAACTCTTGGAGATTTAACGTGTTTGCCACCCATACGATACCGTCCGGTTTTTTTTTTTTTTTTTTTTTTTTTCGTTTTGAATGAATAATAATGTGTCGATGCTTGACGGTCCGAAAAAATCAACGAAAGTCCCGTTCACAGACAAAAGTTGTAGAATTTGAAAAAAAAAATATATATATATATATATATTTGGTGATTTTTCGCGATCGTTTGGCCGATGGCCGGTACGACTCTTTTTTCCCTTTGCGTTTTGAAATTTCGGGGGAATACGGATCGTCGTAATTGAGAGGTGAGGGTCGTGGCGAACGGCTATGGGAGATGTTAAATTTACCACACGGAGCACTTCTTCTCGGGATTCATTTTGGAACCAATGGGACAATTGAAATCCTTGGAAAACTCCGGCATATTCGACAGCGGTCCGAGAATTCGAAACTCTCCTGGACTGTGAAATCCTGTGGTTATGCGAATCTTCAGTGCTTCCGGTCTGTACTTCGAGCACCACGTGTTCGCGGCGCTTATCCAGAACATTTGTTTCGGCGTATACGGAAGTCCGGGCAATTTCTGTTCCGGTCCATTGCGCGCAACCCAATTGTTGTAAGCGAGATAAGCTTCTTTTATGCCCCCGTTATCGGCGATGTTTTCACCCTGCGTATTGATACCGTTCAGCTGAAAGATAAAACAAAACAGAATCATTAAACTACCGTTTTTAGTCAATAATAATGACGATAATAATATCACAAAAAAAAAAATAAAAAAAAAAAAATAGTGAGAATAACTATCGCGAGATATCTCGAGATATCGTAAGATGACGTAAGATTTCGTATTGCCGAATTAAAAAGACAAAAATCCGCGGTTTTTTTCATTATCCGCAAGAAAAAGATGGATTGATGGACACGAAAAACTATTCAATTATTAATAATTATTAATTAGTATTTTATGAGTGAATCATATATTTATGCAATATTTATAGATGGAGTATCCGATTTTATGCGCGGGTATCACTTTTTATTGCATGTGTTGCAAAAATATACATAAATGATGTATAATCATTAAAAAAAAATGTTAAAAAATGAAATTACCTTAAGTCCGACTTCGTCGACGGTGTAATTTCCGTATTGATGAATGATGCACTGGGCGCGTTCGAGATAATTTTCTTTTGTCGAAGGTGCCCACCAATCGACGAGATTGCCGTCTTTGTCGAATTGTCTTCCCTGATCGTCGAAGCCGTGAGTGATCTCGTGACCAATAACGAATCCAATGGCACCGTAATTCATGTATCTCGGACGATCGTTACTGAAGAAAGCGCCTTGAAGGATACCGGCGGGAAATTCTGCATCGAAAAAAAAAAAAATCGAAAAAATACGATATTAGGACGGAAAAAAAAACAATTAATCATTTTCGGCGGACCACTTTGTAATTTGCAAACTCACGAATGCTGTTCTCGATCGACGAGTAAAAAGCGTTCACGATAGCCGGTCTTCCGTGACTGATCCAATCGGTCTTATTCACGGGTTTGCGCAATTTTCCGAAAGAATATTCGGTACCGAATAGCGTGAGATTCAGGATACTCTCGAGATAATTTCCCTCGGATAATTCGAGATTTTGATAAAATTCCTCGAGCTTATTGTCGTCTAACAGTTCGTCGGGATACGCAATATGGCTCGCCATTGAGGCGGCTTTCTCCAAGGCGCTCTGTCTTGTCTTATCGTCCATCCAATCGACCTAAAAAAAAAAAAATCAATTTTTTATTCATTAAATTGTTTTAATATTTTATGGATGATGTTTTCGAGATTTCATTGATGCGGCTGCTGCAAAATGCACTCTTGCTGAGAGTTGAGACTTAATTTCGCATAAGTTCGAGAAAAATGAGAGAGAATTGCTACTACATCGGGATTGTATAAAAATCTGAAAAAATTCAGGCATATTTAAGGCATTGAAAAGATTAATTTTGCATAAAAATGATTCCAAAAAGTTATTAACAAATTGATGAAAAAAAAAACTTGTTAAACAAATTAACGGTAACTCAACTTTTTTTTCTTATAAAAATGATTCGTTCATTTTTTTGAACACGTATGAATTTTTTCAGATTTTTATCTCAGGTATGAATTTTTTTTTTATATGGAAAAAATGTGTAGAAAAAGAAAAAAATTCAAACCCAAGATAAAAATCTGAAGAAATTCATACGTGTTCAGAAAAATGAAAGAATGATTTTCATTAAAAAATAAAGTTGACTTACCGTTAATTTGTTTAAAAAGTTTTTTTTTCATCAATACGTTAATAACTTTTTGGAATTATTATTATGCAAAATGAATTTTTTCAGTGCCTTAAAGATGTCTGAATTTTTTCAGATTTTTATACCATCGAGAAGTAGTAGCGATTCTCTCTCATTTTTCTCGAACTTATGGGAAACGAAGTCTCAGCAACCGATTCTCTTTAACTAACTTCCGGTCTTCTTTTCTACCCTCTTTTTAAGGGTATAACAGTGTTAATATGATGCGCAGATACTTTTGCAAAACTAACCGGAAGTTTCACATGATAATTACCTGCTGCAAAATTTTATTAAATTGTTGTCTGATATCCATAACCATTTCGACGGCATTTTTCTTCGCTTCCTCGTTAAAGTATTTTCTCACATACATCGCGCCTACGCTTATCGACAGACTTCCCGATACGATATCGACGCATTCCTTCCATCTTGACTCGCGTTCGGTTCTTCCGCTCAACGCCGTCGAGTAGGCCAGCTGCCTCTTGCGAATCTCATCGTTCAGGTAACTAACAGAAGCGGCTGCGGCTCTCCACATTACGTAATTCGCCTGAATCCTCTTTGGCGTCATGGCCACGAGTTTCTCCAAATCACTGATGTAGCTTGGCACGTTTACGATTGCGACCTCATTCTCCTCGATGGTGATACTCGCCGGTAGAAGTTTGCTGAAGTATTCTCTCCATGGAACGCTCGGATAATTCTTCGTCAATTCGGTCATTGTCATCGGATTATAAAGCTGTGTCGCGTTACGCCGTTTTTCATTCGGCAACGAAATCTGCAGAAGGTCATCGCGACATTTATTATTCAATCCATTGTAGTCATGAGAATTAATGCAAATATATACAATTTCATAAATTAACTTTTGACGAGTGTCCAGCACAGCGCTACCGAGAAATATCAAATAAAGAGAATTGTCTCTTAAAACAAAAATAAAAAATATAAAAATACTTTTGCATTGGCAAAAGTATTTTTTTTATTTTTATATATTTTTTTTTATTATTTTTCTATTCTTCGGATTGTGGAGAAAAAAAAACGAAAAAAAAAAGAATACTTTTTCGATAAGAATGGATAATAGTTCTACAATACATTTTTGAAATACTAATGAAATTAGAATAATAATATAAATAAAAAAATATAGTAAATAAATAAGTAATAAATAGTAGTAATATTTTTAATTTTTATTAATTGATAAATAAAAATAATAATCATTATTGTCAATGACTTATTATTTATTTGATTAAATAATTTTTGTTTTATTTTATCGATAAAATTAATAAAATTAATTTCACGCACTTCTTAATGCATTTTCAAATCTCTGTACTCACATTGGCAAGTTGAATTTCAAATAGCAAAGATTCCTTGAGCTCCGACATTGCATTTTCTTTCTTAGCGCCGAGAATCACCGCTATGTCCACCATATAGCTATAATAGGCCTGAACTATTTTGTCATCGAATCCCTTCGACAGATACTCGCGGGAGAGACCGAGGGATGCTTGATCGAGCTGTGAAAAAAAAAAAAAACATTGTAGTATTTTAAAATAATACAAAAAACAAAAACAAACAAACAAAACAAACAAACAAACAAACAAAAAAAAAACATTGTAGTATTTTAAAATAATACAAAATTCCTTCTTATCCTCGAATTCATTTGCGTTCGAAGCATTCAAATTGCTAAATTAACACGTACATCGATAACGCGCGTTGTGCTGTTCTTCAGGTCGACTCCGATGCTAAAGTCGATGAAATAATCAACGGAGTATCCAACATCGCGGAATTTGTAGACAGAGGTTCTCCAGTCAAAGTCTCCGTCCTTCCATGCATCCCCATCGACTACCGGCCATCCGCCGAGCTTCTTCAAGATCTTGTGAAGGGGTTCTAAACCCTGTTCTTCGATTGCGGCTAAATAATAGTTCATTATCATTATAGTAGGCGATTACGTTTTTCAAACTCAGATACAGTCGAAGCTCCGTATTTTTAACTCCCCCCCCGCTTCCTTGTTTTAACTCGTTACCCTGGCAACGGTTTCCCTTAAGAAGAGGTAAAATACCACGGTCGGTATCAAAAACTGTAAACAACTTTTTTCAGACAAATGAGCATTTACAGCTAAACGAAAAGTCTCATCCCTTGCTTTGGAGATGTCCGCAGGGGATGAAATTTTTTTTTTGCTGTAAATGCTAATATGCGCCAAAAAAGTTGTTTACAGTTTTTGATACCGACTGAGCCCAGGATGGGCGGGAGGGAAGGGATTGCACTTCCCCTTAGGAAGAGGTGAAATATCGCGGTCGGTAACAAAAACTGTAAACAATTTTCTCCGTGTATACCGGCATTGACAGCCAAAAAAAAATGTCATTAGCTGCTTTGATCATTTCCGTTTCCGGTCTTGTCGAGTTAAGAATACGGTATTTTCTTCAACTAAAGAAAACACCATCAAGTAAGTTGAATTCTAACCCTTCGCGCTCCTTCCCTTTTCATCGTTGCAATTTGTGTGACGAAGAGGGAAGACGGCGAAAACGGACATTTTTCCGCCGGAAGCGACAATGGTTGGTTACTCCAGCAGGTATTAGGATATTCAAGTTATATGATGGTTCCTAATTGGGTGGATTCCCGAATTTTCAACTTATCTGATTTCCGACTGTATTATTACTATTATTATCATTATTATTATTTGAAGCAAAAATAAAAATTGGCGTCTTACATTTGTTCATACAAGACTTGTAAAGATTTTTCACGAGTCTGAAGGGCTTTCGCTCGTTCGGTTGACTTTCGGTTTCGATGCTCGTCCTCAGTTGCTCTTGTAGCTTGTCGCTGATGACGCTAAAAGTGTTCATGCTGACTTTGTCATCGGGAATATTGGTGGACTTCAGGAAGCCACCGCAGGCGAATTGATAAAAATCGTCGCAAGGCTCAACATTAGGGTCCATATTTTTCAGGACCGTGGATGCTGCAATTATGCATTATCGATAATAAATTTTAATTAAACGGTAAAAATAATTATTTTCACATTGTTGCCGATTTTTTTATGCCGGTGGAAGGATTTTCTTACGCACCTGTGTGAACGCATCCCGGCGAAAAACATACGGAATCGTCGGCAGCCTTGACGATTGTCACATCCTTGGACGGCGGTCGACCGCCCAGAGCTTCGGCTGTGGATGGTAGCATTTCTGTTTTAGCAGAAACTACTCGGATGACAATTGGGCGATGACGAATGTGTGCGTGCAGATGCGGGTACGGGAATTGCGATGAAAACAAAAGCGTCAGGAATGTGCGTTAGAAAAACATTATTAAGGACAAAAGCTACGAATACGATGAATCCTAATGAATTCTCGAATTATCGGGATAGCGACTGGTGCTTCGCGATACTCAAGAGATTAAGGAGGATCGGTTGTTGAGAGTTCGTTTCGCATAAGTTCGAGAAAAATAAGAGAGAATTGCAACTACTTCACAATGGTATAAAAATCTGAAAAAATTCAGACATATTTAAGGTACTGAAAAAATTAATTTTGCATAATAATAATTCCAAAAAGTTATTAACAAATTGAAGAAAAAAAAACTTGTTAAACAAATTGACGGTAACTCAACTTTATTTTTCAATGAAAATCATTCTTTCATTTTTCTGAACACGTATGAATTTTTTCAGATTTTTATCTTGAGTTTGAATTTTTTCTTTTTCTACACATTTTTACCATAAAAAAAAATTCAAACTCAAGATAAAAATCTGAAAAAATTCGTAAGTGTTCAAAAAAATGAACGAATCATTTTCATTAAAAAAAAGTCGAGTTTTCGTTAATTTGTTTAACAAGTTTTTTTTTCATCAATTTGTTAATAATTTTTTGGAATTATTATAATGCAAAATTAGTTTTTTCCGTTCCTTAAATATGCCTGAATTTTTTCAGATTTTTATACCATCGCGATGCAGTAGCAATTCTCTCCCATTTTTCTCGAACTTATCGAACCATCGAGAAGTTGTTGCAATTTTCCCTCATTTTTCACAAACTTATGCGAAATGAACTCTCAGCCATCGATCCTCATTAAAAAATAACGTATTTAATATTGTAGTCACGAAATAGATTATTGACATACAGTGAGTCAACTTTTAGACGCCATTCGCTCCTAATTTCACGAACATTGGGCGCGAGGGTTCGAGTACATAAAAATTCTGACGAATAAACGAATGCGAATGAGTCAACTGGTTTCGGTTCGATCGAACCGTTGTGGGTTAATGTAAACGTTGATTAGTGATTGCTCTCTGCCGGATTGTAAAATAAGCAAACGATCCAATTCGATCGATATATTTTCGTTCTGATTCACTTGGTATCTAAATCGAATCATCGTGGCATGAGAAAACCTCTCGCTATATTTGTCTATTTATAATTCAAACGAAGTATAGAGATCGCGGTCGTTGAAAAAAAAATATATATATATATTCTCTAAAAATCTTTGCTCATTTACCGATGTACCTTTTAGTGACGATGACTAATACCACGAATCGAGAGTCGCTTTTTTATCAATAAACTTTCGGTGAATATCGATTTTCTATAACGGGAATAAACATATCGTATTCAAGAACTGAAAATATTTTGATGGCTGAGAATTCGTGTAAATATTCAAAAAATTAACAAAAAATCATTGTAGATCCTCTGAAAATCGACAGCGTGACGTTTCCAAGTCAATAATAGATTTACGGGGGTTGCGTGAAAATGTTTTCAAAGTCCATAAAAGATCGCGCGGTTCATTATGACAAATACAGCAATTTGTTCATAGATACAAAAAAATATATTTTTAAAGGGCCGAAAATTTAACGGCGAATAATTATTTCCGGTGCTCGAAAAAAAAAAAAAAAATTTACGAACGCACATTTTTTAATAATAAAGCAAAAATAATAAATTCGTTGCAAAGGCGAGCGTTGCATCGATGTTCCTCGGTGTTCTACGCGTTATAGTGTCTCAATAACTTGGATATTCATCATATCGTGGGGATCTACAATTAATATGTCGCGAACACTCTGACCAACGATCCGGAGGGTTCTCGGAGGCCGTGAGATACCTCTCCGAAGAATCACTCGATCGAGTAGTCTATTAATCACGCCCGGGGCGTGCATTTATCGTACCGCATGCCTGCATGACTGGTTGCATCGCGCCTTGCGCTCCATGCGCCATGTCGAAAGGTCATTGACTTCTCAACCGTCGTGGTTGGGTTTGAGAGAACTTTTTATCCAACTTTACGCGGAAAATTTCCTTTTTTTTAAATGAATCTAACGAATTCACACGACAAGACAGAAGACGAATTCGTTCTTTTTCTACGAGCATAGGGCGTATTTCATGTTATGTTTCGAGTCGAAACTTCGAAAGACGATGAGAGGATTGCTGCGTTAATATTTGACACGACCAAAGCGTCGTGTACTCGCAGTTTTGCGTGCGATTGAACAGTGTTGGGTATTAGGGAAGATCGGGGCGAGTTGAAACAGACGGTGGAAAAAGATCGCGCCGTGTTGCAATTAGCCGCGGGCTCCCCGATGGGACTTTAAAATCTTTTAAATACGATTAAACGTGAGCTTTCGATGTTCATTTGAATGAAATATTTCATGAAAGTATTCATTTCTTTATAATTTCCGCATCTCAGCACTGGTCCATCGACCTTTGGAATCTATGATACGCGAATAATAAAAGATCGCGCGAAACTGTGAGTACGCAAAGTGCAAAATGCCACGGGACGATTGCTCACCTGCACCAGCGGTTGTTACGTCGCATGACCCGGAATTGGATACAACCACTCCGATACCAACGGCGAGGGCAATGCACAAAAGGACCCCGGAAACCGCGAGGATCGTTAGCCCTCTTTCCAAGGCCGATCGACGCTTCCACCATGTTGGATTTCTGCAATAAACAAAAATACATTTTGGCATAAATTACGATATCCGAACCGAATTGTCGTTAACAGAGTTACTATTTTTTAATACGCAACCCTTTGGTAAAAATACAGGCGTATGCAAGAAAATCGTTATTGAAGGTGCGATTGCGATTTCGTGAAACACGAAATCAGACGACGTGCAAAAAAAATCGATAATTACTAAAAATTTCTCAAAATTTCAACGTTGCTTCACGTTTTATTTACCGATCGTAGATAAAATTTTTTTTTTTTTCGAAAAAGTAAAATCAGTCGATGACAATTATGTCGGCAACTATAATCAAAAGGGTCGCGAAAAAGTAAAGATAACAATGTTTGACTTTCTCCGATGCTACGGAGAACAAAACGTTTCACCTAAGTCGATACCGCGGAGAAATCTCGTACGGGTTCTCGAGTGGCACGTACTTCGGATATGGCATTGTTGCGAATGTACAATGGGTTTACCGGAGTCGCTTACATCGCTAGGCGAGTTAAAAAAAAAGTTATGAGCATTTAAGAACAAACTTATCTCGCGCAGACCGTACCGGAAACATCGCGCGCGAGTTGAGCACGAAAACGATAGCGGGTGTGCGCGTACTTGGTGAGCGGTTTGAAATAAATGCGACGTACGGTCGACCTTGCACCGTTGGAGAATCGATCTTTTCACGGCGGTCGAGTTATGGTATATCCCGTGCATTCAGACTGTGTACCGCGCCCAGCAACGACGGCTGCGGGTTATCGTCGGTAGTAAAATTCCACTTAGACGAAATAGTGCTGAAGAGCCTTCGGCCATTAGTGGCGCGAAATTTACGAGAATCTCGTTTCCCATCGGACGCTTGGAAAATCAGTGAGCCGAAAGAATGAGACCGCGCGCTCTCTCTTAGATAAAATATATCTCTTACGTCAAAGAATCCGAGGTCAGAGGAGCTGAATTCGATAGGCTTGCAATTATCGATACGATCCTCGGCGCGACTGAAAATTCGTATTCCCTTTTATCCTTCGCGCGTCTTTCATTTTTTTTTTTTTTTTTCGATCGGCAGCACGAAATCAAAAATTGTGAAACCCATTTTCGTAATTGTAGAAATTGTGCGGTCATTTTTTGCAAAAGTTCGACGTGAAATAAAGAGATCGGTTTGAAACGAAATGAGCACGCGAGTCCATTGTACGATTTACGTGCTCGGGGATACGGCACGCGGTTACGAATGATTTTCTTGTTTTTTTTTTTCTTTTTTCTTTTTTACCTACACGAACGCAGCATTGTAACGCTTACCTAACTTCCTATGTTACCTTATCGGCGAGCGTGTCGAACACGGATTGGCACACGAGAGTTCGATTCGCAAACGAATTGAGATAGGACTTCGAGTTCCCGTTAGTCTACGCTCGACGAGAAAATAAATTGCCAGACGAAAAAAAAAATTCTATAAAAAATATATTGCTATCTAATAAAAAACCTTCCGACGCTTGGAAAAAAAAAATGAAATTCAAATCACGCGGTGCAAAAAATTTAATAATAATATTATATATTAGCACAATAAAAAAAAATGTATATAGACAAAAAGGATTAAAAATACTTAATTATTTTTTCATTATTCATTCATTCATTCATTCATTTTCATAAAAAAAAAAATAAAAAATGAAATTCAAATCACGCGGTGCGAAAAATGCAATAATAATATTAACGCAAACGCAACGCAAACGCAAATATATTAACGCAATTAAAAAAAAATGTATATAGACAAAAAGAATTAAAAATACTTAATTATTTTTTCATTATTCATTCATTCATTCGATTTCATTAAAAAAAAATAAAAAATGAAATTCAAATCACGCGGTGCGAAAAATGCAATAATAATATTAACGCAAACGCAACGCAAACGCAAATATATTAACGCAATTAAAAAAAAAATGTATATAGACAAAAAGGATTAAAAATACTTAATTATTTTTTCATTATTCATTCATTCATTCATTTTAATTTTATTATTATTATTTTTTTATTTTATTATTCTAATAATTCTGTCAATATTATTATTATTATTCTTCAATGGTAATAACACAGAATTTATATTCAACGTCATTTTAATAGCGATTTATAATTATGTCGTCGTTGTGGTACACGAGCTATTCTATTGAAACCGATGATACCGCGGTACGGGGATTCTCTCACGATGTATTCTCGTTGCAACAGCAATTTAACGAGCCCGATGTTGGTACGTATACGTACCCCCGAGAGCCCCGAAGCCTTCGCGACTCGTGCCGTTCAAACGGGCAAATAGTTAAACGCCGGTGCATTAACGTTCGAGTGCACTCGGCCCAATCAAGAGTGCATAATGGCGCAAGTACTCTAACAAACTGCATACACAACGGGTGTATCGACCTCAACGGCTGTTCATGCCGGCCGTTCTATGCTTTATGCTTCTATACTGTATATCGGAGAGTTCTCTAGGATTGCCAGGTTACGGCGGCACATCGCGACTTAGAAAGTCAACGGCCCGATTACTCGCGCAGTCCTGCGATATCGAGATCACTTGGAAACTCGTACGACGCGCTGTTCTACAGTAATCGTCGTACACCCTTATCGTTCTTTGTAATACTATAAAATGAATCTAATGATCGTAAAAAAAATTAATACGCAACTTTCACCCCCCCACCCCCCAACCCCCACCCTCTCCGATCGCTGCGTAATTTGAAATATACGAACTTTCGTAATGTGGAAGCAAAAAACTCGTCTATAGGAAAAATAATGATAAACTAATAAATCATTTTTGGTTGAACACCTGTTGATAATTAGTGGATATAATAGCGAGAAACTGTTCCCGTAATAGTGGCGATAGGTTGAAAAAAAAAAAAGGAGTTCGTAAATTAGACGAAGGGAAAGGCCTCACCGCGTTTGCCCTAATTACATGCTACTGTAAACACGATGGAAGAAAAATTGTCGGTGAAAATCGGCGCTTCGAGTACTCCGTTTTTCTTTGATGGCAAATTATAATGCTATAGTTTCGAACGCGGTCTTTTTTTTTTTTTTTTTTTTTCGATACGAAAAACCTGTATTTTCACGCACGACCGAACGCGGACACCCCGTTTACAACTTTCCAATCTCCGCGCGCGATCTTGGGAGTAATGTGGATACGGATAGGTGCCACAAAGCGACCGGGAATTGAAATCCGGTTAAACGAAATTTTCGTTCCGGTCAATTTTGGATCAATCGATTTTATCGATGCCGAACGTCGGGTCGAAATTAAATACGACGAAAATGTATAATTTGTAATTATATTTATTGATCATTTTTTTACTACAGTCTGCTAACGGAAATAATTGATCTTCCTATCGATTTCCGGCCAATATTTTTTTTTTCGATCTATTCATTTTTCAGCGCACGACGAATTTTCGAAATTTAGCGCGTAGTTATTTAGACACTCTTAACTACAGTTGTTTGGTTTTTTTTTTTTCTTGAAGGACGTTATTTGATTGGCGGATAAATCGACTTGAACGCAAAGGGGACTTTTCAACAATTAAAATTTTTGATCGCATTTACATATGTGCGTATCGACGGCGGACGCTCGGATGTGTACGCGAGCCTGCGGTCGCTATTATACCCTGTTGATTTTCTCGGCTCGCGGCGGGCTTACTCCCTCGGGATACGGAAATTAGGTCCTCGTCGATCCCGAATTAATCGCTTCGCCGGACGGACAATCGTGTCAAGCTCATCCGCAAAATTCGATGGCCTTCCTGCGAGCGGCCGGCTTGTCGATGCGACACACGTCGCGATCAAAACGAGTTTTCAAAATGAATTAGATATGCCATTCGCTCACGGAAAGCCGTCGGGGCTCATTTTCAAACTCCTCGTAACAACGTATATATCCCTTTTAGTTATAAAGGGAGGTTGTGGTTTGAGGTATAGTAGGGTTTCATTTATGCAAAACTTCGTACATCGCAAAAAAAAAAAAGATGTTGAAAAAATATATTAAAAATATACGAAATTTAGATTTTTTTATATAATTAATATATTAATTATATAATTATATTAATTATATAATTTGTTATATGTTGGCAAAAATATATTTTTTTACGAAAATGTATCGAATGTATTATATTAGATTTTTTTTTTTTTATTAAATTTTTTTTCATAATTTTTTAAACATATTTACGATATAAATGATATTTTTTTAACACAAATCGGTTTTCGAGAAAATATGTTGAGCGATTAAACTCCCTGACTTATCGCCCACCGCTCGTAATCTTTACTCGAGTCATTTAACGGCCCATGTTATCAATGAGTTTACAACCCAATAAATTTTTAAGCTCCGCAATGGATTCTCACCCGGCAATCTGTAGCGCAAAACGATGAACCCGAACCGCTGGAATTCAGCGAGCTGCAATGGATAAGTCTTTTCCCCGTACAAACGAGTGCCCGCGAAAAAAATCATAATTCTGTCGCTGCTAAGCAGTCAATTTATTGCCAGTAACAGACGGCACGCGTTAACCCTTCGCTATCAAAGCCCCGAGATGAAAAAAAAAAAAAAAAAAACATAAAATTTCACAACTATTCGATACTTTTTTGTATCCAAAATACTTTATCGATTTCCAAAAATGTAATTTTTTTCCAACTATATAACACTCTTCGAAATTAAAAATATTTAGAAACCCTTATAATTTTGAAAAATTGGAATTTTCGAAATTTTGCGACCAAAAAAAAAATGGAAAACAAAAATAATAATTTTTCAAATTTTTGACAAATTTTTCGATTACAATTCGGAAAGTTATAAAAAAAAATAAAATTTTTTCAGCGCCGCGGAAAATAATGATATACTCGTTAAATTGTTAAATTGAACTGCTAAATTAACAGATACGTTGAAAGTTAACGAAAAAGATCGGTAGTACAAATTTTATTAATATTGTCGGCTTTCATTATCAAAAGATTTTTTGAATCTGAATTTCATTCAATATTAGCAAAAAAATGATGTTGCATTCGCTGGTACAGTCAAACGATTCGGTACGCGGTGAACCGTTCGACTGCGACAATAATCGAAGATGAGAGAAAAATACCGCTGCGATGAGATAAGCGCACGCGAGCCGTCGATATGCACGAAGCTTACCGAGATGCTTGGCGCGTAAGCGCGATGATAACGTTTAATAGACTTAATTACTTAATCTCTCGGTTGTCAGGCGCAACGTAAGACATCAATCTCTACGTCATTTTGTTTTCTCCTATGACGAATTGTGTACGAGAAAAAAAGTTATATATATATCATAGAAAAAATCCGTAATTAAAATCTCGTCGACTGCGGAACGGCCGAATCGTGCATCGATTCTTCTTCTATCGCGAACGAGATAATTTTTTCGGCGCAGTCTACCTATCGCTCGCAAATCGTAATGCAGGGCGATAGCTAAATTGGAGCGAAGGTTATCGGTTTATAAACGCAAAATCGATGCACGGAACGAAACGACGCGAGGACAATAATTTTCGGAGGCAAAATTCGACAAATCGAAATTGAAGTTAATCGGCTATTGAAGTTGCGGCACATAATAAAAAATAATTACAAAAAATATGAATATAAAATAAGGTGAATTATTATTAATATTATTTTTTTTTATTTATTAAAAAAAAATTATAATCATCGTAATAATAATTTTTGCAAAATAAATTTTTATCGGTTTTTTTACTGTTGGAATTGTTTGTAAAATTAAATAAATTACATGACCCATCAACGTCCGAAGATAGGTACAGTTACACGCCGATCATAAGTACGAGGCATGGCCGCTGTGTTATCCTTCGATCGGACGTGCTATGGGCGCGCCTTTTGCACGCTCCCCATATGGAGATGAAAAAAAAAGGAACAAATCGTGACACGAATCCGTGACTGTTACGGTTAACGCCCAAGGTTGGCCGTGACTCGCTTCAAAAGATTTACAGGCAACCTGAAAAATATGTGTTGCCGCTGATTTCTTTAGAGATACGTTAAAAAATGAAAAAATTTCGCCCGAACCGAGTCTTTCCGGAAACTGAAAAAAATATTTCCGAAATTTTGGAAAAATTCTGAATTTTAGCGGAGTTTTATCATAATATTTTTTTAAATCTTTGCAATTATCGTAATTAATTTTTTTTTATTATGATTTGCAAAAAAAAAAATTATTTATATTATATCGAATATTCTTTAAAATCATTTTTTGCATTTTTTTTTAAATTTTACACAAAAAAATCGTTAACATCCTGATAAATAATTAAGGGTCGAGAATTTTTTTAATACGTTCTTTTAATCGAATTTTTTATTTTTATTTTTGCTTAAAATCGTCTAATCTTCTTCTCTGATTAAAATCGTATTTTTTTTTTCTGAGAAGAATAATTTCTTTAATCATTCAAAATGAATGTGTCATTCCTTCTCGTTCGTCTTTATCATTATCTCGGCGTACTTTGATATTCCCACCTCGATACAATTCAGATACGGAAACGTGGAGACAGACAGTGTGGGCGGTCGCGTTAACCGCGATCCGTCATTTCCGGATATTTAAGACTCTCGGCTATCGTATTGCACACATAATACGAGGATATCTTACATGCTGACGGTGAAACACAGTTTTCGGTACAATTCCTCGTCGCCAATTACCAAATTGCTCCGATTAGAGCGCGAGATCGAGGAATACGAACTCTATATACATTGTAAGTGACTTTCGTTGCGCAATGAACCACTTCTCTGCCCCGCGGATTCCGCCCCCTTAATTCCCTATTTTTTTTTTTATTTTTTAATTTCGACAAATTTGCCTACAAAACAATGTCTTTCAGGTTGATTCACGATTTTTTTTTTTTTTTGACCGGAAGATATAATCGAATTTTTCCGTCCAATAAAAAACAATTGCCGTAAGTACAGTATGCATACCAGGAGTGCGCGTCTTGCTATCTCGTCGATAAAATGTTTTTTTCTCGTTGCCGCATTCGTCGAAAAGACAATGTACGCCAAGCGTGGGCACGCGGTTCCAAGATGGTAATGACAATCTATCGCGGTTTCACGAATTACAAATAATTACACTCGCCTTCGCGATGGTGTCACGACCGCGTGATCACGCGACGAACGTAACACGCATGCATTTCACACCCGTTTTTAAGTGTACCAATTATCGAATTGTGCCGTGTTAAAACCAGATTACGCTCACTTTACAGTAGAATCATCACTGACTTCTGAAAACGTTCGCGGCGCAAATTTTTTCAATTTTTTTTTTCGGAAATATCCATCAATTCGCAGATTAGCGGAAACACAGAATTTCACGTCATATGCTCGTTCAATATGATTATTTATCGGGTTAGTTTTTCAGTTTTTGGAAAATTATTTCATTTTGAAAAGGATGAAATGAAAATAATTGTCAGATAATTAAAAACAAAAAAAAAATGTTCGATCGTTGAACTTCGATCGGAAGTTCTTAACTTTTTCAAAAAAATTTTTTTTATAAAAAAATTTTTTATATGTCAATAGAAAACGAAATTGTGGAGAGTCCATGGTCCATAAACATAAAAAAAAAATTCTTTCGGGTTTTTTTCATTACGGATAAAAAAATAATTCGTATTTAATCCGATTTTTTTTTTTTTTTTTTTTTCAAGATGTGCAACAGCCCTCAATAATTCACTATGGATGTGCGCACTTCACGAAACAGGGACTACACGCATTCGCATCGCTGATATCAGTATTTTTTTTCTTTTTCTCCGCGTCCACCCACGACGCCACGTGTATAATCTTTGGGTTAAATGCTGCTTTACGTAATAACGAATGGATTTGCGGTACTGATCCTCGCACTGATCGAACGAATATTACGCGATAATACGTCAAAAGTAGCGGTAGTGGGTATCGTCATGACTGTTTTTTTTTTCATTTCCGGTACTTGAAATTATAAGACTTTTAATGACTTCTGCGCGGCGCTTTGTACCTATCATCTTGGAATAATTTTAGTTTAACAATTTACTGACGTTTAATTATTGTCACGATATAGTTTTTCGTGAGCAATTTTTACTCGCGGCTGTGGAAAAATCGTGTCTATATCATCATCATAGCGTCATTACCCGAAGGCGCTCCCAGATTCGTGTCAATGTTAACAATCGTAAAAAAAAAAAAAAATGAAAATGGAACTCTTTTTTTTTTTTTTTTATTTATGTTGGTCCCGAAATATTTACATCGGCGCGATAACGGAAAGACGACACGAAAAATAAATCGTATCTTCGCGACGCATCTTCGGACAACCGAACGTTTGGTAAGTAAATCGCAACATTTTTATAGCCGCGCCTTTCTCTGTGCGACACAACGAACCCGCGGTGGACGGATGAAAACTTTCGGAAATCCCGTTGCCGCGAGGCGAGCCAATTTATCACAAGCGTAACGCGCGACGACAACTTGACATTGCTGCACACACTGAAAACACCAGAGAGTGGAACAAATTGCACGAAAAAAAGAAAAAAAACCACTGAACGTGACGTTATAACGCGACAATATAATACGTTTTGGCTTCGTGTTTGCCGAAGAGCCGAAACCCGTTTTAAGAACTGTCGGTGCACAGGTCGAATTCAATAAATTACGGATATAGATTTTTGCATAATGTTAAACTATACAAACGAATCTCAATAAGAAAGTAACTGTAAAATGAAAAAATCAAATTTTCAACTATAATCGATACTATAAAAAAAGTCAATTTTCAAAAAAAATTTTGAATAAAAAAAACCGAATGAAAAAAAAATAGTCCAATTTTTAATTTGATTAACATTTTATTTTATAATTTCTTTATTTTATTAATAGGCATAATAATAAATAAATAATTGAGTTTTATTATTATTATTGTTATTATTTTTCGTATTTATATTAATATTATAAAATATTGTTATTTAAATAAAAAATGAAAAAAATTTGTTTATTCGCGATAAAAAAAAATGATTTTGTTGAAAATGACTCGTAATCATTTCTTAACACGCGGACACCCGGAGTATCGGAACGAACGTACGAGAAGCTATGCTTCGATTCACCTTGCCGCGAGGATCTTCCTTACTCCACGGCTTATCGCGTTACAACTATAATACATGTGCGCATAGTATATGCATGAGTAAACAGTGTGTATATATATATTAGCATATATACGACAGGGAGGAGATGCGGGTTCCCACGATACCAAGCGCATCATTCTGTCAGTCCCTATCGTCGATCTCGTAGAGACTGAAATCGAGTGTCGCTCCGAGCTGCACGGTCGATCGAACGAGGAGATTGGATTATATTTTGCAACGCCTATGCCATGCTAATGCCACTGTCGTTATCTCGTAACGTCGTTTCTATGCGAGAAATGGTTAATACGCAACGAGACATCGTTTACGAAGTTTTATGCGCGACGATAAATATTGGATGTTAACGTTATTATGAATGGAAATATTCATCGAAACAGTGTTAGTCTCCGAGACTATTCTATGTAACGGGTCATCGAACTCGTAATCGAAAATCTTTTTTATTCGATTATACGATTCCGTTGACCTCTCACGTGTACCTGAAGACGTCTTACCGGCAAATGCGCGGCATTGTCGTAGAAAATAGCAACTTTTGCCAATAATTCGAATTTCATGAGACGATTTCGCAGTTACGTAAAAAAAAATACAAAATTCAAAATATCGTTATAATTGTAATATTAATAATAATAATAAAATATTGCGCTTGATGTTATTAAATATTAAAAAATATTATTATTATTAATTTTATATTTTGCATCTTTGTTTTTTCGAAAAAAAAAAAAAAACGCATTATGTATTTAGGTGTTTTTGGTTCAAAAAGATTGAAACTATAGGATAGTGATTTCCGTCACTGATTTTCGAAGTTCGAATTGCATCGACGCGGATTCCGAGAACCGCATTAATTGTTGGTTACTTGTGGTACCAACGGAAACGACAAAAGCGTCAGTGACCTCTCGGCGTTCACCGACGTCATATCCTCCAAACGACCGAACTAATCGTTGATTTACGATCGTTCTTTTTGGAAACGGCTGCGGCGAGACTCGAGGAATGCACTAATCATTGCGCGTCCCGACGCCGCCGCCGTCGCGTCTTCTTTTCTCGCCTTATGGGCGGTCCACGAACCGTTATTTACATAATTGCCGTTGCCTCGCGCGGAGTGTAGGTAACGGTAAGCAATCTCCGCGGTAGGATCGCGTTGAATGGGCGACGATTATGATGAGGCAACGTGTTTTGTATGGATGCGCGTACTCTTCGGAAGACACGGAAAATTAACGAGATACGAATTTATATGGAAATCCGCAAGACCCGTTTTGGTAAAATGGCGAATAATGGCAAACATAGCAGCAAGTTGAAAAATAGCGACAAAGGAATTACATCCCGTAATTTATAATCCGGTTATCCTTGACCCATATAACAAACAGTCCAACAAAAATAAAATATATGTTACAATGTTGTGGCGGGTAACGTTTATCTCGTAAGTTTGTCGTTAGTTGCAGTTGAAATACGTCCTAAATTGCTCGACGAACGCACGAGAGAGGTGTTGCGGCTTTGAGCCGCAATAATTATAATTACAATGACACGAACTTTTTTACGGTAGGTGGCGATCTTTTAAATTGGAAATACTTGGAATAAATTATTGAATCTCTTGTCGCGATTTAAATATTAAATATTAAATATTAAATATTAAATATTAAATATTAAATATTAAATATTAAATATTAAATATTAAATATTAAATATTAAATATTAAATATTAAATATTAAATATTAAATATTAAATATTAAATATTAAATATTAAATATTAAATATTAAATATTAAATATTAAATATTAAATATTAAATATTAAATATTAAATATTAAATATTAAATATTAAATATTAAATATTAAATATTAAATATTAAATATTAAATATTAAATATTAAATATTAAATATTAAATATTAAATTGCACTTGTAGGATAAAACAGAAACTTGAAACATCGTATTTTTCTATTCGTTTCGCTCTTACTGACCTGAAAGTTACGTCTCTGAGTGTCCCGATGACGCAAAAATGTTATTGATCCCACGAAAAAAAAAAATGGCCACCAAACATGGAAATGAACGGTCGAATACCTCACATTGTTCGATAAATATATTTCATAGCTATTTTATACAATACTCAATTGATAGGCTAAAAGGGTTGAAGCGCTATAATCGTCGAAAAACATTATTTGTCGATTATTAAAAATATCGATAAATTTCGGGTCAAAAGTGCCATTATATTTTTCTTGTTCTCGATTTTCTTGAAAAATCTTGTACTTCGTTCTCGTTTGACCATCGCGTTCAAAACTTTCTGGAGCGCTTCGAGGCGCTCCGCGTTTTGCTCGTAAAGTTGAAAAAAAAAGTAAAAAATAATAATAATAAAAATAAAAATTGTTCGTGAACTACATGTAATTACGAAACTTGTTAATTACCTTCCCGGATTCTCTCACCTACATTTCGACTGACCTTGCCCGGTTTCGCGGTATATGTAAAGTAGACACCATTCGTTTATATGGAACTTCGCAGAGTTTGAAGAAAAAAAAAAAAAAAAAACGTAAAAAAAAAATGTAAAATTGCGTGACGAACGAACGGTATCTCGGCTTGGCGATGAGGCCGGAGAAGGGGGTGAAGAGGACGCAGCAATCTCGGACGCGCTCGGTGTGGCACGCGGCGTTGGTTGAGCCCCCGAGAGTGATAATCCTCGGAACGATGTTATCGTCGTTATCGCGAAGCTGTTCGTGTTCACCGGCCCCCTGGAGGCATACTTCTTCTCCTGCCGCGATATAGTTCGACGGCCGTTTCGGCTTTTCGGGGTCGTGCGAAACGCAAAAATCACGACGTGCCGAACGGCGATAATTTGCAAGGTTCACGTATATATATATGTATACATATATATACCTTCGGTATACTTCGCTTATTAAGTATTATATTTTCCATGCGCGCCACGACTCTGTTTGCGACAGAGGCAGCCAACGGTTTCATCGCTTCAATTTACATAATAATGTACAGTCCGAAATGATCATTCGACGAAGAGTTTACCCTCGCGAAAACGATGCGAGAAACTCGTAATACAACGCGGGAATATCGCCGTCAGTTGCATCGTTGTGCAATCTCCGGAGATGCGCGACTCACCTTGAGACCGATACCCGTGCGTTTTCGCTGAACGCTTGGAAAATGAAGAAATCTTATTTGTCTTTATCACGAATATCGCTGCTAAAATGTTGTTTTATTATGAAAAAAAAAAAAAAATTTTACAAATGCATTTTACGCATTACGGTACTTTTGTTTGTCATTTGTTTTTTTTTTTTTAATTCCCGACTGCGATGGGCAAAAATTGACTTAGTGATATTTTGATCGATGGCGAATATATATTTTTTTTTATAACTGAAATTAAATATAAATTGGTAAAATTTGAATATTTTTACAAAAAATAAAAAACAATGATTTATTAATTATCATAGTGCGTTTTACATTTATAATTTATAATATAATAATAATAATAATAATAAATATTTTTTTATTTTTTTGCCTTTTATATTTTTAACAATTTATACTTAATTTTATTTATTAAAAAAAAGGCATTTGCCATCGATCGAGATATCATTACGGCATTTTAAGAATATAATAAATGTAATGATTATTTATTATATTAATCATTACATATTTATATAAGATTCCGATTTTTTTTGTATAACACGATTCGTTTACTATACTGCATTTTCGGTGGAGAAGTCTTTATTTTATGCTAAATTTTTTTTTTTTCGCTCGAAATTGCATTTGCCGCTCGATTACGCAAGACTAACATCCTATTCCAAATATTACTCAATTCCGGCGTCTTTCTTGACGTTCAAGGTCGGCGGGGTTTGCCAATGAGGACTTTCGGAACCGGTGGACTTCGAGTCCAAGAATTCGTACTTCGATCGATAGACAAACATTTTTAAAAACGAAAATATTTTCTCTTTAGCGCGCGTCGTAATATAAACGTGACACGAGATCGCGTGATCGCTGGATTCGAGTATTGCGAGTGAATAATATTTATTTGTATTGTTGTTGGCTTTCGGAATTGTGGGGATTACCCCGGATGAGAGACTGTAATATGACAAAAGGAATCTATTACGATCATCGCTCATCTTAAAGTGACGAAAAAATTGATAAAACGATACGTTTTACGTAATCCTGCGCGGCGAAAGCGAAACTGTTTCTATCATGAAAACTGATCGCGAAAAATGTTTTTTTCTCATTATTTTCTTTCATGATTTTTATACATATTTTATTATTATTAATTTTTCATTTTATATTGTGTTTATTATTATTTTATATGTTTATTATTATCTTTATTATCATTATTGTTCACTTTTTTATCTTGTCGCGAAAAATATATTTATAGCCGCGAGAATTAATTATTTTCGGAGTAATTTGTAATGTCGGAGGTTGGCGTTCCATAGCAAAAGTGTCGACAGTGGGACTGTTACGTTGTAAACACGACACTATAACGTGCGTATCCGTAACTCCGACGGAGTTCCTGAAGCGAATAAAAACGCGTCTCCACTCGGGAGAGTCGGGAAGGCTGACAACGTGGCGATGAAAGTATCTCGTTTTTTTCTTTTTCTTCACGACCAGATTACAGACCATTTCACGAAACTATTTGCAACGGATATACCGTCTTCGTAAATTAAAAATACCAAAGACGATCAACTCGCGTTAATTATTTATCGATTTTTAACGATAAAAAAATTAATTACAAAAATAACGCAGTATGCAAAAAAGTTTGAAAGTTGTTTATTTTTTCGATGATTTTCGATCGATTAATAAATTTTTGAGGTTAGATTTTTTTTTTTTTAAGATATTACTTTATATTATTTTAATATTTTTATTAATATATTTATTGTTATGCAATAATTATATTATTATTTTAATATTATCATGTCGTTTAGTCTTTTGTTTTCCTACATTTCTCTCGTCTTGCGTTCGAATTACTCGACGAATTTATTCATCAACTAGTCGGCGTTACAAAGCTGATGA
Source organism: Cryptus viduatorius (assembly GCA_964006125.1). Lineage (NCBI taxonomy): Eukaryota > Metazoa > Arthropoda > Insecta > Hymenoptera > Ichneumonidae > Cryptus > Cryptus viduatorius. The sequence goes on from OZ023226.1 coordinate 7,086,433, forward strand.
TAGTGAGATTTGATAAGTGCAATAATTGTTGTTTTTGCCGGTATATCTCGGGTACTGACTCGCGGCGACCTCACGGCTTCGCACCTTAATTGTCGGCCAACGAGCTCGAGGACCGTAAGAGTTGAGTTCCGGTGACGACAAGAAAAGCAACTTGGCGGATTCGCGTTCGCGAATAAAGTGGGAAGTAGTCTACCACGAGGTTCAACCACCGTAAACGGTTTCCTCGTTAGCTCCAGGTACCGTATACGCAATATTATTACGGCATATCGTTAATTGATGATAAACAACTAAGCCTCCTATATAACTACGGAACAACTAATCGACTTTCTATCTTCTTACGATTATTTTCACAATCGAACTATTTTACCGTCAAACATCGATAATTACGTAAAAAAAAAAAAATGAAACCACAATTGAGTAAAATTAGTGTTTTATATAAATAAAAAAAATCATATTCCCGAAAAAAAAAACGATTTTTTCTTTAATTTCGAAAGATTATTTATAAATTATTGATTTAATTTTGTTATCGTCGAAAAAATGATATATTGTATGATGTAAATATTCAATATATATATTTATATATAAAATCAAAATTAAAAAACTATTGAACGCTGAGAAAAATTATTAAAATTATTTCATTTCGCTTGAACTCGTATTTTCATTTGTATTTTTTTTTTTAACGAATTTTTTTATAAAAAAATGAAACCACTGTTTAAGATTCGAAATCGCTGTAAAATATGGTATTCGCAAGTGATGCGCTTTACGACGATTTTTGTATTAGTGTTGCGCAAACTTGGACCATGAACCATACGGTTGCGTCGCTCAATTGTTCCGGGAACTTTCACCGTGACATCGGTCGCTTACAGGTCGCATCACAAATAAACGGTCGCGCGACAGTAACGTACGCGTTTTCCGGTTTGATGAACATATAGTATACATATTGACGCGTCGTATCAACACCGTCGTTAAGATACACTCATCGGTTTAAGTATACAATTATCATAGAGCACGAGCGCCTCTAAAGATGGTTCGCGGTTCGACGATAATGAATTCAAGATCAATGTATCGGCGTCGATCGTCAAGTTGGCACGTGGTACGAAGGTCGAAATACTTCATGTAACTCAGCCCCCGAAGACTTTCATGAAATTCGAAAAAATTTAGCAATGCCAATGAAAAAATACGACAAATCATATCCGATTTTTTCGTTTTTCCCTGAATAAAAAAATTGTCGCAAAACAATTTTTTTTTATAGACGATACGAAAAAATGTTATATGCGAAAAAGAAAAAGATGTTTTATGAATACAGAAAGAAATGTCTTGGAATTCTTTATATTCAGATATGACATTTTTTTGCGATCTTTTTATACCACAAAAAAAATTAATAAATGCATTTTTTATAAATTACTATGTACCATTTTACGATTAGAGAGCATTCGTATTTTAGGAAAAAAGGGTTATCATTTATATATTTATTATGTAATAATAATAATAATAATAATTTATTCTTATTATCATTATTTTTTTTTATGATTATTAATAAAAATTATTGATGAATAAAAAACAAATAAATTCAACACTTTTTCTGCCGAAAATCGATTATCTATACACGTTAAATGACGCAGATTGCTCCCTTTCGTCGTTCAGCAATAGTTATGATAATTATTCCCAGAGGTATTCTTGTCTCCGCGCGAAATCGCGACGGAATTGTTTTAAAAATCGCGAAATCAATTTTTATCGTTTTCCGATCGGTTTGCGATCTCCGACTCGCCTTATTTATGAGAAATGACTCGACAAAGTTGTAACGTTTATGCAAACGACACCAAACGGAAAGTCCACCATTTTGAAATATTCTTTCGCTATCAAATTCCATTGTTAACCACATGCCGGAACTGAACCGTGGTACAAGAGAAACAACGAGAATAAAGACGATGTAAAAGCGTTTGAGTTACGCATTTAAACGCTCGACACCGTTTAATCGCCATTTATTGGCCGTATTGTTCATACAACGATTTATATTGGGATAATCGATGTGCGCGCGTTGCACTATATTTTTACTCTTTTCCTCCTCCCCCCACTCCGACGAGGCCGGGTGAAAGTTCATCGAGCGTTTGAATATTCATCGTTTCCTCTCTATCTACCGTTCGTTCTCTCTTTCACCGGCGTATATGTAACGCTTGACTCGCATCCCAGTTCCGCGTAATGACATCCCCGCTGGGAATCTCGCAGCGCTCCGTTGCTCGTAAGTTCAATGCTTGGTCGGGCTGTAATGCGGTTTATATACCGATCGACGGTGCACCGACTGCGCGACCCGGTAGGATCGAGCATTGAAATCGCGACGATACAATGATTGACGATAATTGACGACACCGGCCGCCGCCTTCGCAAATAATATCGTTCGATTATCATTAACTCTTTGACTCCCGCGTCGCGTACATTTTTTTTTACTTCGTAACAAAATAATTCTAATATCCTGTAGTATTTATTTTATGAATTCGATGCTCGAGAATTTTTTTTTTTTTAAGGAAATCGAAAGAACATATTGAATTTGAAAGTTTTTTAATAAATCATTTTCAGATAATGAAATTAATTTTTTTTTTTGCGTATAAAAAAATCCCCAACGGTTCATTGTTCGTAATGATTTTATTATCGTAAAAAAAATTCGCGTTACCAAATTTAGGGAATTGTAGGAGGCGGATTTTTTTTTTCAGATGGAAAAATCAAATTTGATTGACAAAAAGGAAAATACTGCAACGTTTTTTTTTTTACACAATTAGAAGATAGAAGTTTTGGTTATCTTTTTGTTATCAACTTGTAATTTCATGGACTCAAAAACAAATGAAAATATCAGTGATTATGAATTTTTATTATTTTTTAATTGTTTGTAACGGATGCGAACAATTAATAAATATGAAAATATCATTTTTTTTTATCACTTGTGTATTGAGTAAATTAATTGAAATAAAAACACGTAAATTATAAAATATATTCGATTAAAATTGTCTGTTAATAATTTATACGAAATAATGCATTTTTTACGCTTTTGTTTAGTTAATTCTGCAACTCTTCAATATTTATTTATTTATGCAGTGTAAACATTTTTTTTGCGATTAATTTATTATTTTATATATTCCGAAGCCGAACGAAAATTTATAGTATCTTTTATTGCAAGCAACAGGAGTACTGCTTCGATAAATATCGTTTATTACTTTATTTCACTCGGTGTATAAAACCCCTATTTCCGCCTTTGCGAAGTAAAATTTCGTACTATACTCGGGAAAAAAAATGTTTTCTAGACACATGCGATCGCAACGACTCGCTTTCGTCTTCTACGGCTTTCGTCTTCTCGTCAGAAAAAATTTTATCGCACTAGTATCGTAATGTAGTATTTTCTGATCTCTCGTCTACTCGATACATTCATTTAATAAAACAAAAAAAAAAAATAATTAAATAAAAAAAATTCTGATAACGAAACTAATCAGAAAGAAACTTTGCCGTATATTCAACATTTTTTAATCCATTAATCATTTCCTGTCGTAATCCGCGCTCCGGAAAAATTCCGTCTCTCCTCAAACTTCGATCCGTTAATTCGCGAAGCTGCGATTGCAAAAAAGATCGCACAGCGATATCAAAGTCTCGTATTATCTTTGATCTTTGATGATCGTGAAGTTATAAATTCGTGACAAACATCCGCATCGTTGTTCCGAACGTACGTCTCATTGTAAAGTTTTTCGTAAGCGAAATGTGATATCGATCGATCGTAAAAACTCGAGAAAATTGATGGAGAATTTAATCTGAAAAATGTCATGAAACAAAAACTCACTTGATGACAGTTTGCTTCATGCTGTTTGTCATTGTGATCGTCTCCCGGTAGCTATTATCTCGACCACCCCTTCGAAGTCGTTATATTTCTCCCCTGTTGTTTCGTCGTTTATTTTTTGCACTTAGCACATAGCACACACACGCACACTGATCCGATATTCACACCCCCCGTTCGCGGGAAGGATACAGCGGAGGTGGTCGCGATTCAAGCGTACTTCACCCGTTAATTAATTGGTATACGAGATTTTCTCAATATTTTCGTCAATCGATGTTTTGGTGAACGAAAAAAAAAATTGAAATTTGCGAGAGACCGCGCGAGAGTCCGGATGAATCCGATTGGAGCGTTACTGCCGGACTGAACGAGCGCGCGCACTTCTCGGCGTATTTAAACTCCCTCTCCTCCTCCCGCCCTCGGTGAGAGTACGTATACGACTCGACGGGCTCTCCCGATCCCCCGGTATCTCTGACAGAGCCGTTTCGCGCCTTCCACGTTGTGTGTACTCTCGCCCTCAAGCCACAAGTCCTCGGGAGGTCAGTCGCGCGCAAGAGCGACTCTAACAGAGACGAGACAAAAAAATCTTCATTCCTACACCTCAAAATTGCCGCTAGAATCCGACAGTATTCGCTTTTGAAAATTTCATTTTTTTACTAAAAATCATAAAAAAAAGAATTCGAAGTATGCAATTCTCGTAAAAGCAAATCTATTGATTTAAATGAATATTTTAATTGAATTATAAAATAAGAATCGTTCCGAAATATTTATTTATCGAGGTTAAGGGGAATGTCTATCGATATCAGACGAAAAATCGCATTTTTTTTTTCAGTTAAAAAATTTTTATTAAAAATTCGAAAATATGTGTAAAAAATCTCAGTAGTCTAATATAAAACACTGTAAAAAAAGTTCCATTTGCCGTTTTTTATACTTTTTTAAGTTACTTTATAGCAGAAACATTACGAAATATAACAATAATAATAATAATAATAATAATGATTATAAATTATTGTTGTTGTATTGTTTAATATTTTTTTGTTATTGAAAAAAAAATGAATTTCTAAAGTTCTGTTTTAAATATTTATACGTGCGATTTTTTTAACACGATCAGAATACCCGTATGAACAATCGAAAAAATACGTTTTTTTCTTACCGGTTTTAAATGAAAATTAATATATCGTTCGCTAATTATATTCGTCTTTGACGATAATTAATTAATTGGTATTACTAATAAATAAATAATTAAATAATAATTACTAATAAATACAAATCAATAAATTGAATCGGCGTAACATTTTTTGCGGGACGCAGGCTGCGGCTATATCGGATATACGATATCACGAAGCGCGACTCTCGTACGTACGTCCGCCCGTAGGTACTCTCGGAGGTTTGCATTACTGTTACGAAAACACAGAATGGAATGAACGCGATGAAGTAATAGTTATTATATTCCATGTTATCCGTGTGTTCATCGAAATGTGAAACGAATATTTGCATCTCTACGAGACGTCTATTAAAATCGAATTCGATTGTTTTGACATCTACTAAAAATCATCGTGAGTAATGAATTTTAAATTCTTATCTGGCATTCGTCGTGCGTGGAGTTCAATGCTGCGCGTAATGTTTACGCAACACGACGCACGAATAACGAGGCGGAAAAGTTATGTATGAACCATATATGTATAATTACTATAATGATTACCGTAAATATAATCAATAATTACTTATAATTACATTTTTTATTGTTTATACATTAATTGTTGGGTATATGTATAGTTTATACTTTATATTCAATTATATATATTAAAAAAAAAATTTAATATAAAAAAAATATTATATACATAAAAATTATATGTCGTCTACATAAAACTTTCCATCTGAGAATACTGACGAAACGATAGACGAAAAAAATAAAAATATTTTTCGAAAGCGTTCGAAGGTGGAATTACCCATCGGGACGATCAGCTTTTCTGGGTTAATAAAAATCGTATGAAAAAAATGGCGATAAAAAATAATTCGAAATGATTGGTGACTCAGTTTTCTCGGGTTATTCATCTTTGCTTCGTAAGAAATCGTTATCGGGTTCCATCAAACGCTGCGATAGGACAGTTCAATGGTAATGCTAATGCGCGCACGTAATTGCGTTGTAATAGTTTTTAATAATGAGTTCTACGAGTGAGAAACGCAGATGCAAGGACTCGAGTTTCTCACGATTCTGATAATAACGCGGGATCAGCCTTCGAAAGATATATCCAGTAGCGTTTAGCGCCGTATGCGAGAGACTAGGGATCTCAGTCTTGAGTCGCATTGACCGATTCGCATTGTAGCTTTTACACGCCGGGAGTGTCTCGGAGTAAAGTCCTCGATGATTCGACGAGGTGAATGAATATCGAGAACGCGCTAGCGGATGACTAATCAACCTCGTTAGATTATGTTAAAGAATTTGCCGTCGGTGGAGTTTATTCTTTCTCCAATTAAATTCAAACGAAATGGAATAATTGATAACAATGAATTCGACGAGATCGTAACAATGTCATTAGTGAAATTAATTTAATGAAATCGAAACGAAGTCATTGATGAAATCGAAACGAAATCATTAATGAAATTGAGGCGAAATCATTAATGAAATCTATCGAAGTCATTAATGAAATCGAAACAAAATCATTAATGAAATTGAGGCGAAATCATTAATGAAATCAATCGAAGTCATTATTGAAATCGAAACGAAATCATTACTGAAATCGAAACGAAATCATTAATGAAATCGAAACGAAATTATTAATGAAATTGAGGCGAAATCATTAATGAAATCGAAACGAAATCATTAATGACATCTAAACGGAATCATTAATAAAATCAAAACGAAGTCATTAATGAAATCGAAACGAAGTCAATAATGAAATTGAAGCGAAATCATTAATGAAATGAATTCAATGGAAAGACATGAAATCGTTAACAAAATTAATTCAATGAGATCGAAATAGAATTAATAAAATAAATTTTATGAAATTGTTAATAAAATCAATTCGATGTAATCGAAATGAGATTATGGCCAAAAATCGTTTTTAAAGAAATGAATAGAAGATATTTCAAACAGTTAAAAAAATCACATTTAGAAGAGCAAGAGAGTCACGAGGACTTTTCGCATCATTGTGGAATTTTCCCAAACGATCGGTCGATTAGCTTTATGACTCCTTACGCAAGAATGGTCATCCGTATCGATGGGATACCCATGACAATCGTTAAAGCCAATCGAGATCACGGTTGAAGTATGCATGTTACGATCGATCATCGATGCACTACGACGCGTTGGTAAATTGAAAATCTTGAAAATAGATAAACCGATATTTGGATATTTTTAAAATTAGATCGTTACTCAGAGTCTAATAATATTGTAAATTTTGATTGATCATTAGGACGTAATTACAGATATGGACAATTAATTATCATGTTAATAGTCCGCTGCAAATTTAATCGGTAATTTTTCCTTCTGTACAATAAAAAAAAATACTAAATTACTTAGTTAATATTTTAAATAACAATACTTATAATATATGAATATATCGATAGATTTTATTTCGAAATTATATAGTCTATACGTCATTTTCTCATTTTTGTACGTAACTTTTTTTACAACGAATAAAATTAACAATAATTATCCTGAGTATCGTAGACAAATTGCATTTCCGGGAGGCGTAGAAACGGTATTATTAACGATAACTGAAACGGAAATTTGTACCGAAACTCACGTTAATAAATTAAATGCCGATTGCTATTACATTGTATTACAAAACGTTACGTTAAAATGAACGGTAAAATAAAAATAAAAATTTGTTTATTAGGTTATGTCGCGTAAACTACGAATTTTTTTTCGATGTCTCAGTAAACTACAAGACGCTATGAAAATAGATGCCAAACCGGTGTACAATGACTGATAAAAGTTTGATTATTAACGTAAGACGTTTTATTAATCATTATTATATCATTTCTAGTTGATTGGTAGGAGTGTCGCGATATTTCGCACAGCGTACTGTAAGTAGAATAGCCCTTGGAAGAGTCTGATGCAGTAGCCACACTCTACTAGTTACATCGTTCTTTTCACCGTTGGCTGCCGATTCATATGCGTAATATGGCGATATTTTTGAGATCGTATTGCAAACACGCAATATATTTTATCAATATACTGTATAGTAACAAATTCCTGATTCGCCGAATCCGAAACATTTATTATATTGCATCGGAGTCGTTTCAATTTTTTTCTAATAGCTAATATTCCGAAAAAAATCTCTCCGCGTAAGTAAAGATTTGATCAAAGATACAAACATATTGAAACGGCATTTTTTTTTTTCTCGGGGTTATTCGAGTTCGAACTTCTCAGCAGCACGCATACGCTAATAGAATAGATAGAAAGGTACGCGAATGAAATTTAATCGTCTCGTATTATCATAGATACGTTACGTACGAGAAGTACGCATTAAATTGATTTAATTATTCGTGCTGTTCAGACAGTGTTAGATTAACGATGTGTGGTAATAGGCCGGAAATAAGAGGTTTCACGGCGAGTCAACGAATGAGTTTAAAAAAAAAGTGAGATTCTGTCGACACAGAGAGAAGAAATAAAAAGTATCGATTACGGGTACGTAAGGTGGGAGATAGAAAGGAAGAGACCTCGAACGCGGACGCAAGTGACCCGTATAGGTAGTTTCAGAAAAGTAATTGATAAGCGGCCGTTCGTTACTCTCGTCCAGAGCTTAGAAGTGGAAACACGAGAGATTCCTATTTGCATAAACGCTACAAAGCAACATTTTCAACCGGGTGCCGCCTCGGGGCAGCGCGATAAATATATGTGTCGATTGTACCGTTATAGTAAAACTGGTTGTAAAGTGTAGCAACGAAGGATCAACGATAATGATTAAATATATTCGTAACCAATTGCTATTTAGAGAAACGATCAAATCGCGCGAATATTGCGCCTGTAAATTTTATTACGGGTTATCGGGGTCAATTGTAACAATGGGTATTGGAGACGCGCGAAACATCGAAGGATCTGCCTTATCGACACCTGATAATTTTTTTTTTTTAATTAAAATGAATGATAATAATAATAGTAGTGATAGTAAAAATAAAAATAATAATAAATATAAGTACTATTACTATATCGTAATAATGAAAATGAAATTTGTAAGTTATATGAATTGCTGTAAACAAAAAAACAAACAAAGAAAAAAGAAAGGTAAAATCGTGTTTTCATATACAACCCAATCTCACAGGACTCGCGAACTGTATTTATATTTTAATATTGCGCTTCAGTCAGTTTTTAATTTATTTATTTCACGTATTCTCGTATGGGATCGTCATAATACACGTCGCACTTTGAACGGATCGACCGTGAACGACATTTGATTGGATTCTCTCTACTCAACAAATTAGGCACGAGACGTCGTAGTGACGTATAGCGTGTTGTTATCGTCGACGCGACATGTGTACACAGTACGATGCTTCAATGAGCGTCGATCGACGGAGCGCATATACAGCAACAATATGTTGCTTTGGTGGTGAATCTGGTACGTCGATGACTTTTATTGTGGCATAATGAAGATTTATTGACGCCGATTAATATTTCATTCGTTATCGATCACAATTTTTTTTTGCGTATCTATTAATATTCGGATGCATGAACGGTTTAGTGTACGAATATTTATAGTCTTTTTAATGGTTGCGAAGTTTAATGAAAAAAAAAAAAAAATGTCATAATAATAAAAATTAAAAAAAATGTACATATATAGTAAAATATAAATAAGAAATATATAAAAGAAAAGTATATAATAATTTCGTTAATGACTGCATGAACGGTTTAATGCACGAATATTTTTAGGCTTTTTAATGGTTACGAAGTTTAAAGAAAAAAAAATGTCATAATAATAATAATTTAAAAAAATGTATATAAATAGTAAAATATAAATAACAAATATATAGAAAAAAGTATATAATAATTTCGTTACTTTGCGAATGCTATAAAAATGTCTGTCTATTATTCCCGACTTTTCTATCTACGCGTACATTATATCGGTAATAAAACTTTCAGTGAGAATTTCATCGGTAACAATTACACGACCCGACAATTAACTATTTATGAATGATCAATTAATAAAAAGCAAATTGTAGTAAACGCAATAAAAATGACGCAATGAATAGCTCACTTTTAATTATGTGACTCTATGAAAGTAGTTCTGCTGCAGTGAGACAAGCGCCGACCGCACTACAATCTCTACTGTTTTTATTATTTCTTTGCACTCAACGAGGATATATATCCATCGTTTTTTTTTTTTTTTTCGTCTTTGAAGCCTTTGTAGCTCGCGATCAAGTATAAGTCTCGTCACGTCAGCTGCTCGAGTATCTCGTAGTACTATGTGTGGTCGTTACCGCGCGCGTTCTGTACGATCGTAAAGGATGGTTAACTCGCACGCAGTACGACTCACGAATAGGAAAACGGGAATATTGCCCGATCGCCGATAAGCCGTCGAAACGATGCTGTGTCGGAGCGACGGAGAGACGCAAGGGACCCAATAGAAAGAGTGGGCTAACGGTTAGAGTATCGATAAACTTTGGTTAAGCTGCTTTATGTGTGGCCAGAGGGAGACGCGGGGGAGGGGGGGGGGGGGTGCGGTGGACTCGAATGTCTGCAACAACAGTGTAACTTGTTGTTTGATATACCAAATTGCTGATAGAGTTCGTCGAACGTGCGAATTCTTCATGGAATGAGATTAATTTGATAATAATCGATTTCTCGTTCCCTACTGTGTGTACTTTTTTTTTTTCTTTCTTGCAGCGTAAGTTTAGCCTCTTATGACTTTATACGAAGCCAAACGATAACCTGTACTTCACGAGTGGTTTAGATTAATACGAATACAAATCGGCGTTTTTTAATACGCCAATCGCGTCAATGATAGCGGCTTTTCCCAACAAAAATGACTTAACGATAATAAAAATTAAATAAGTTGATAACAATATTTGTTTTTGATAATTCAATTAATCATTCATCGATGAAATTATTCGATTTTTTTATTTATAATTTAATTGATATTAATATTGTTATTGGTTATGTAACGTAACGTTAAATTGAAATTATCAATTTTTTTATCATTATAATTTCGATATTACCGTTTCAAAGGATGAAGAAACTCGAAAAACTTTAACGAAAAGTATACATATATTTCGGAAGATTTCCGTATTCGATTGACGAAGGAATCGCTCGACTATGATACGTAAAAAATTAATTCTCATTTCACTCTCTTTTTTCAAATGTAATTTCTTAATTACTATTTTTCAGTCGGGAATTTTCAATTTTTGAAAAATTTTTTTATGTCCAAAGTATTTCGTAAATATGGCAACAATTTTTAAGAAATCGACGTAAATAATGCGTTTAAAAAATTACGGCACATGAGACTCCGTTACGAACACATGCATTGAGTTATCTTCATATTTCTATCACCATTCGGAAGGGAATGAATGTTTTTTATGCTTATTGACACACTATTGACATCGACTTATACCTAAACGCTATGATATACACATCCGCCATATTATATACACGTTTTTTTCGACGCGCTCGCGTCCTCGCGATCGAAACAGGTTCCATCATTAACGGTTGTATCAATTTCGCATTCTGTATAAAATACGGACGACGGGATAGCGAGGTCGGTGAAATGATCTTATCCTGCATCGATTTTTTTTTTTTTTTTTTTTTATCAACAAATACGAAAACTTCGATTATCGATATCGGTCACTGTTGAGAAACGTGCATATTAGCGCCGATATCAGTGAGCGAAGCCCGGAAGACAAGGTATATCCTGTTGATGGTTACGATTAGGCGGTAACGAGACTCGATTAGAATTGTGAATAATTAATCCAATTACATATCCGTGACTACCCCGGGGTCTACGTAGGCAGCGCAACCTGGAACGTTCGTTTTGTATTGATAGTAATTGGCCAACTGTATCTTAACTTACATTAATTGATTACGAGGATCTGCGTCAATATCGGGTCAACTGAACTCTGCTCCTCGGAAAGTTCGTACTTTCGTTTTAATTTCCGATATATTTCGAGGGTGAGCCTTGGAATTTTCAAAGTATGTTTTAGATTTAGATTGATTCTTGTCGATCAAAAAAACATTTATAAAAAATCCCATGCGACCAATATTTCATTTCCGCGTAATAAAAAAAATCTCAAGTCCCAAAATCTGATAAACATGTCGAAGAAGTTCCATATTTTTTAATATTATTTTTTGAATTTTTTTTTTCGAAAAAAAAAAAAGCTCATTTTTAAAAATCCGAAATTCCGGAGCTAAAACCCCTTTTTGAGATAAAATATCGTAAAAAAGATGTATCTAAACTGCAAAATTCGTATTTATACCTAAAACAAATTCATAAAAACACGTGAATCAGATGTTTTCGTAAGAATGTTTCAATTTTCAAAAAAAAAAAAAAATTTTGCAAAGGTAAGCAATCGCTACTAAAAAGTCTAAAAAAAGGAAAAAACTCGAGTTACGAATCGCATTGGTGGTTTGCGTAGTTTCCGCTCACGTCGATAAGGCGTTTACATAAATATACGTTCCGCGGCGAGCGAACGAAAAAGGGGGAACCCAATGATCGAGCGTGGATCGCTCGGTAGCTTTCGAAGAGATATATACAAAAGTCTTCGTGGAACGAAATTTATGTGCGTACTTGAGAAAAAAAAGCAAACGAATCACGAGAATATACATGACGAGGGCAATGAGACACTCGCATGACAAAATGACGAGTGAAGGCGTACACCGTCGTTCTTGTCGATATGCGCGCCCCAAACCCAGAAGTGTTTAAGTTTCCAGCGGTTTTTTTTCCGCGGCTATTTCAGGATCGTCAAATTGTACGTGAGCAACTCGAACTCGGCGTCTTCTGGCAAAGCGCGTGAGAGAAAGAAAGGAATAAAAAAAAATAAAAAAAAAACCGAATGTTAATGCACGGTGAAAGTTGCGGCGTGTCCGCGTCAAAAACACACGCGTGTTTGTATCCAAAGGAGTAACACACCGCGAGGCCTTACGGTACACTATATTAAAATAATATTTTCGAAAAAGGGTTTATGACTGCGCGAAGATAAAATTGCACGTTTCCTCGTCGTTCGTAGTCCCGAAAAAAAAAAAAAACACGTATTTTCGGGAGTATATTCGAAAATACGAGAACTTAACTACTGTACCGTATTGCGCGGGGAACAATAACGATATGGAAGAAGAGCTGCGCGCGCGAAAAAGTTGCGAACTTTGGACGATCGCGGCTAAACTGGAACGTCGAAGGTTCCGGGAGTACGCGTTATTGTCGTGAAACGATGGACAAGCCGGGGCTAAGTCGCGCAATGAATATTCAGCTGAGTTTTGGCGTCGTTTCATGAACAAGTCTATTCGTTTCGAAACTAACTTGTAAAGTCTTGAAGACATGAAAAAATTTATTGAGACACAGTACGCACAATCTGAGTTTTTGAATAACGCTGTGTCTACAGTAACGCATGCGTGACTCTTGCGTAGAAATATAAGTAACGCAAAGCCCACGTGACTCTTCCTATTTTTTTTATAGTCACGCAGTTTTTCTTATTTTGCCGCACTTTGCGTCACTTTCCACTTTTCGTTAAAGTAACGCATGAAAAGTTCTCGTCACTTTTGGATAATTATAAAAGTAACGCAAATTCCAATTATGTCATGGTTTCCGTCCCAAACAACATAAAAGTCACTAGACTCCAACCAGCGTTCGCACTGATGGTTTCGGTGTCGCCGCACGCAGCGGTTTGCTGTGATGGGGTAGGCAATAAGCCGAAAAAAATAAGACACAAAGAACGGCTATGCAAAGTGGATGCACCATTAAAAATTAATCATTCGATCGCAGGTAACGAGTTTGAATTCTGCAAGCAAGCGATCTCAAATTTTTCAACAACTTTCATTCCTTAAAATTTTGAATGAATTGATAGCTGAGTTGATTGAGTTGCCTCTTTTGTATCCCGAAGATTCCCGGTTCAAATCCACAGAGCGACATTGTTTTTTTTTTTTCTTTACAGCTCGATCGATTTGGAATCGCATGTAATCAGTGCCGCTAGTTGAGAGTTCAATTCTTTATCATTATTATAAAACGATTAAATTGCCAATTGATTAGATTGTAATGGTTTTTAAACTTTCACAAAAATTAAAGTTTTTTTAAAAAGATTTCGTTCGGGACTTCAGACACAGGGATACCACAAAAAATGTGCATACAAGACAAGGACTATGGGAAATAAGTGTCAATAGAATTCAATATATGATATTATTGCGTTTCAGTTAATCTTACGAAAGAACTAAAAATATTAAAATCTTTGAAATTTGTGAACAAATCTTAGAATCAAATATTTATTTATCACAATATTCTTATTGGGTATCGCACTTGTAACCAGTCAGATAAGATTTTTTTTACCAACTGTTTCATCGAATGATTGGTTCTTATTCATGACTCATAGAAATAAAAAATTTGATTTTCAACTTACCTTGAGACGGCTGAAATCCACTATCACAAGTTTTCGCACTTATGTCGTTACTCGACTCGAACAATGCAACGATATTACCGCCACCATACAACGCAATGTTTACACCGGGGAGGTCTGAACAAGGGATCCGGTTGGATCACGGTTGAACAAAAGTTTCCTAGCGACTTTAGATTTTGACAAAAAAAAAGTGCTCAAAACGCCGAATTCGACCGGGAACACCGTTAAAATCGCGTTTAAAGTTTTGGACTATTTCCCACCGGATCTCGGCTTCTATAGACGCTTTGGCCATTCGCTGGATACTCTATTTTGTGTATTTTTTTCGGTACAACACGATAGACACCTCATTTAGATTGTATAACGCTCGGAAAACCAAGATTTTTCCGTTTTTCTGATGGGTAGTTTTTCGCACTGTTAACCTCCATCGAAATCGCGTTTTTACGGTCGTAGGAGGTTCCCCCTTGTCTCTGGACAAAATCTAGCATCAGATTCGTATTCTACACGAAAAAATACGTGAAATATGATGTGGACGTAAGTTTCCTAGCGACTTTAGATTTTGACCAAAAAAAAGTGCTCAAAACGCCGAATTCGACCGGGAACACCGTTAAAATCGCGTTTAAAGTTTTGGATTATTTCCCATCGGATCACGGCTTCTATAGACGCTTTGGCCAGTCGCTGGATACTCTATTTTGTGTATTTTTTTCCGTACAACACGATAGACACCTCATTTAGATTGTATAACGCTCGGAAAACCAAGATTTTTCCGTTTTTCTGATGGGTAGTTTTTCGCACTGTTAACCTCCATCGAAATCGCGGTTTTACGGTCGTAGGACATTCCCCCTTGTCTCTGGACAAAATCTAGCATCAGATTCGTATTCTACACGAAAAAATACGTGAAATATGATGTGGTCAAAAGTTTCCTAGCGACTTTAGATTTTGACCAAAAAAAGTGCTCAAAACGCCGAATTCGACCGGGAACACCGTTAAAATCGCGTTTAAAGTTTTGGATTATTTTCCATCGGATCACGGCTTCTATAGACGCTTTGGCCATTCGCTGGATACTCTATTTTGTGTATTTTTTTCCGTACAACACGATAGACACCTCATTTAGATTGTATAACGCTCGGAAAACCAAGATTTTTCCGTTTTTCTGATGGGTAGTTTTTCGCACTGTTAACCTCCATCGAAATCGCGGTTTTATGGTCGTAGGAGATTCCCCCTTGTCTCTGGACAAAATCTAGCATCAGATTCGTATTCTACACGAAAAAATACGTGAAATATGATATGGACGTAAGTTACCTAGCGACTTTAGATTTTGACCAAAAAAAAGTGCTCAAAACGCCGAATTCGACCGGGAACACCGTTAAAATCGCGTTTAAAGTTTTGGATTATTTCCCATCGGATCACGGCTTCTATAGACGCTTTGGCCATTCGCTGGATACTCTATTTTGTGTATTTTTTTCCGTACAACACGATAGACACCTCATTTAGATTGTATAACGCTCGGAAAACCAAGATTTTTCCGTTTTTCTGATGGGTAGTTTTTCACACTGTTAACCTCCATCGAAATCGCGTTTTTACGGTCGTAGGAGGTTCCCCCTTGTCTCTGGACAAAATCTAGCATCAGATTCGTATTCTACACGAAAAAATACGTGAAATATGATGTGGACGTAAGTTTCCTAGCGACTTTAGATTTTGACCAAAAAAAAGTGCTCAAAACGCCGAATTCGACCGGGAACACCGTTAAAATCGCGTTTAAAGTTTTGGATTATTTCCCATCGGATCACGGCTTCTATAGACGCTTTGGCCATTCGCTGGACACTCTATTTTGTGTATTTTTTTCGCTGTGTCTACAGTAACGCATGCGTGACTCTTGCGTAGAAATAAAAGTAACGCAAAGCTCACGTGACTCTTGTTATTTTTTTTATAGTCACGCAGTTTTTCTTATTTTGCCGCACTTTGCGTCACTTTCCACTTTTCGTTAAAGTAACGCATGAAAAGTTCTCGTCACTTTTGGATAATTATAAAAGTAACGCAAATTCCAATTATGTCATGGTTTCCGTCCCAAACAACATAAAAGTCACTAGACTCCAACCAGCGTTCGCACTGATGGTTTCGGTGTCGCCGCACGCAGCGGTTTGCTGTGATGGGGTAGGCAATTAAGCCGAAAAAAATAAGACACAAAGAACGGCTATGCAAAGTGGATGCACCATTAAAAATTAATCATTCGATCGCAGGTAACGAGTTTGCAAAACTTTGAATTCTGCAAGCAAGCGATCTCAAAATTTTTCAACAACTTTCATTCCTTAAATTTTTGAATGAATTGATAGCTGAGTTGATTGAGTTGTCTCTTTTGTATCCCGAAGATTCCCGGTTCAAATCCACAGAGCGACATTGTTTTTTTTTTTTTCATTACAGCTCGATCGATTTGGAATCGCATGTAATCAGTGCCGCTAGTTGAGAGTTCAATTCTTTATCATTATTATAAAACGATTAAATTGCCAATTGATTAGATTGTAATGGTTTTTAAACTTTCACAAAAATTAAAATTTTTTTAAAAAGATTTCGTTCGAGACTTCAGACACAGGGATACCACAACCCACAACCTCCCCGGTGTAAACATTGCGTTGTATGGTGGCGGGAATATCGTTGCATTGTTCGAGTTGAGTAACGACATAAGTGCGAAAACTTGCGATAGTGGATTTCAACCGTCTCAAGGTAAGTTGAAAATAGTACATTATGCTACAAGGGAGGAAAGTGCGTGTTTTCCACCGAGTGGGGTTTGCGGCCCGAGCGAAGCGAGGGCTGTGATCACACGAGGTGAAAAGCACTTCCTCCCGTGTGGCATACGTTACTTTATTCCCGACCACCCTATAAAGTCTATATTCTGTACATGCGACGGCGAAAAGGGTTAACTCGGAGTACGGGCACCTTTCGGGCACCTCTCGGGCGTCGGAATACGGGCACGGGAGGGCGTGCGTATATAAATTATAATACTGATATTTTTTTTTAATAACAAATTTTTTTAATAACAATATAAGGTGGGAAATAAAGTACTACGGTGGCGGGAAATAAAGTGCTACTTTATTCCCGCCGGGCAATAAAGTAGTACTTTATTTCCCGCCGGGCAATAAAGTAGTACTTTATTTCCCGCCGGGCAATAAAGTAGTACTTTATTTCCCGCCGGGCAATAAAGTAGTACTTTATTTCCCGCCGGGCAATAAAGTAGTACTTTATTTCCCGCCGGGCAATAAAGTAGTACTTTATTTCCCGCCGGGCAATAAAGTAGTACTTTATTTCCCGCCGGGCTATAAAGTAGTACTTTATTTCCCGCCGGGCAATAAAGTGGCACTTTATTCCCGCTCCGTTAATTACGTCCCGCTGGATTACAATTCGCCACTTTCCACCCGCCTCGCAGGTACGGAATGTGGACTTTATAGCGTGGTCGGGAATAAACAATTTTTTTTATTTCTATGAGTCATGAATAAGAAGCAATCATTCAATGACACAGTTTGTAAAAAAAATCTCATGTGACTGGTTACAAGCGCGATACCAAATAAGAATATTGTGATAAATAAATATTTGATTCTAAGATTTGTTCAGAAATTTCAAAGATTTTAATATTTTTAGTTCATTCGTAAGATGAACCTGAAACGCAATAAAATCATATATTGAATTCTATTGAGTCTCATTTCCGATAGTCCTTGTCTTGTATGCTCATTTTTTGTGGTATCCCTGTGTCTGAAGTCCCGAACGAAATCTTTTTTAAAAAATTTTAATTTTTGTTAAAGTTTAAAAACTATTACAATTCAATCGTTTAATAATAATGATGAAAAATTGAACTCTCAACCAGCGACACTGATTACATCCGATTCCAAATCGATCGAGCTGTAATGAGAAAAAAAGAATTGTCGCTATGTGGGTTTGAACCGGGAATTTTCGGGATACAAAAGAAGCAACTCAATCAACTTGGCTATCAATTCATTTAGAAATGTAAAGAATGGAAGTTGATGAAAAATTTTGAATTTTTTGCAAAGTTCAAAGTTTTGCAAACTGCTTACCCGCGATAGAATGATTAATTTTTAATGAGAGCATCCACTTTGCATTGCCGTTGTTTGTATCTTATTTTTTTCGGCTTATTGCCTACATCATCACAGCAAACCGCTGCGTGCGGCGACACCGAATCCATCAGTGCGAACGCTGGTTGGAATCTAGTGACTTCTATGTTGTTTGGGACGGAAACCATGACATAATTGGAATTTGCGTTACTTTTATAATTATCCAAAAGTGACGAGAACATTTCATGCGTTACTTTAACGAAAAGTGGAAAGTGACGCAAAGTGCGGCAAAATAAGAAAAACTGCGTGACTATAAAAAAAATAGCAAGAGTCCCGTGAGCTTTGCGTTACTTCTATTTTTACGCAAGAGTCACGCATGCGTTACTGTAGACACAGCGTTTGAATAAACGGAAAAGAAAAATAAAAAATGCGAACAATTTATGAATGAATTTATTAATTTACTAATTTACTAATTTACTAATTTATTAATTTATTAATTTATTAATTTATTAATTTATTAATTTATTAATTTATTAATTTATTAATTTATTACATTCTTAGTTTATTAATTTATTAATATATTAATTTATTGCGTACCATTTTAAATCGACATTTCTAAAGCCCCTCTGCGTAAAATCTAAACGACTGCCAATAGTTAATTAAAATTTGTAAAAATTTTATAAAAAGACGACGGAAACAAACTTCTGAATACGAGTTCATCGAACAAATATTTCCGTCGGGTTAAACCCGTTTTAAAAAGCGTGTCTGTTTTTTGTATCGAGTTGGTAAGAAGAGATGCACCGAATAAAACCCACAGTCGTGCACCGTTTACCGAAAAAAAAAAAAAAAAAAAAATGGAATGAAAAATTACGACTCGGACCTTCACAAACCTATAATGATGTTCGGCTTGACTGTTTCCAGACATCGTCCAATTAAAATACTAATGAGGGTCGTCAAAGGTTTTATTCCATTCGACTTTAATAGTTTAATTTAAAAAAATGGGAGATAATCTCTCAATTTGTGTCGTCGGAACGCGGACGGCGACGGAATAAGATCCGCAAGTTCTCCGTTTGCTACTCGTATGCGTTCAATTGTTATTGCCGATAATCCGAAGCCCATCTATTCTGGAACTATGCTAACGAGAATGACAAATGACCACGTCGTCATCCTCTCAGCTCCTCATGGCCATTAGTATTGTTATAATAACGTACTAACCACTTGTATGATAGACGATTATCAGTTATTTTGTATTTAAAGTACCAATTTGCCTTTCCAAATATTTCAACTGACTTCGACGCTAATAGTAGCCAATGGATACGTTGATTGACCAATGGACTCGAAATAAACTCCTTTGCTCACGCCTTTATGACTCTGCGGTCCCGTACCATTTTTACGAGGTTTTTATGACGAAATTTCGTGAATTGACGTTTTTTATTCTTCCGCGCTTCCTATCTCGCGTAACCATTTGTTTTTCTTCTCTTGCGTTCGGATGAAAATAAAAGAAGCGGTCAAACATCGAGCGTTAACTTTAGGTGGTCGAGTCGCATTCCATTGCTGCGCGGAGCATCGTAAAACCCTTCAACGGTAAGTTAAAGGTGCGACGGCAATGAACGGAGCGCAGCAGCGGCTCCAACTCCTGCAAGGTGCGCATACGGTCGATCAGCATCACCGTGCGCACTCCGATGATCGTCCCGTTATAGGAGTGCCTCGTATCTCGATAAAAGTGAGATATAGTATATCTCTCTAAAATCTTTTTTTAAGCCATTGGCGGTGAGTCCCCCGATAAAAATATAACATACCACGGCAACGATATATATAGACTATATATAGATGATAAATAATTAATAATCAATTAATTAATAAAAAAAAAATAATAATAATTTATTTTTATATTGATCACTTATTTACTTTTTATTCATTGTTTCTATGTATATATATTGTATATCAAATTGATCGATTCGGTCACAATACATTAGCGGAAAACAATCGTTCACTCACCTGTGATCGATAGTCGTCACCTTGTAAACCGTATCGAAGATTCTATTTCGCGGAGCTTCCGAAGCAGTGGTCTTTCTTGCGTCTAATTCATGGAAGCGCAACGTCCGCGCATTTGAAAAGTCGGGTTCTTGACTACGCATATCGACCCTTATCGCGATGTATATATATTTTTTTTCAATACTCGCAGGTGCTCCCAATTTTTTTTTTGCTTCTTGTATTCTATGCTCTTCACAACTCTTTTTTTTTTTTTCTTTTTTACGCGCGTGATGTATGTGTACTATTCGTTAGAAGAGCAGCGATAACTCGACGACGAGAAAATAATGAATACGCAGATGTGACTCGGGGGGGTTATCGTGACATCGGGTGACGGCACAAGGAGCGAGAAAAGTGTTGAATGTCGTTAGCGAGTTTGAAACATAGAAACGGGAAATACAGAGCCGCCGTGTAGCGCGCTCGCGGTCGCGTACGTCCGCTACCCTCGAGACCACACGTGAATTATATCGCGCCCTGAAGTGAGAAACAATTTCGTTCCGTATATATGTTTCCACATAAACTTTACTTGGCTTTTCCGTCTACCGTTGCAAGGTGAGAACGACCGAGGGGCTCGATTCGTTAGTAGAAGTATAACTCCCCAGTGTCGCGCGTATTTAATATTCACTCGATTTATATTATTAATCCTGCATCATCAGTATAAATTAATAATATAATAAAATCGTGAATAATACTATGATTCGTCGTTACCGATTTTTATATTGAATATAATTATACTATTATTATTATATATTTATAATAATGGCGTAATAAAAAAAATTAATAAAAATCAATGTGTAACGCTCGGAAAACCAAGATTTTTCCGTTTTTCTGATGGGTACTTTTTCACAATTTTAAACTCCATCGAAATCGCGGTTTTACGGTCGTAGGAGGTTCCCTCTCGTCTCTGGACAAAATTTAGCATGAGATTCGTATTCTGCACAAAAAAATACGTGAAATATGATGTGGACAAAAGTTTCTCAGCGATTTTAGATTGTTGAACAAAAATAATTTTTGTTTTACAAAAAAATATATTTTTTTATTATTAAAAATTGTTTAATAATTTTTGTTTTACAAAAAAAATTATTTTTTTATTTAAATTTTTAATTTTTTTATTTAAAAAACATTTTTTTTATGTTCCGTATCATCTTAAAAAAAGCTACGATCTCATGTATATTGTTTGTCGCAAGTATCGGTTTATTTCTAATCGGATACATAATGCATACCAATATTTCGGTATACCGAAAGTAACGCTTCGCGGGGATTATCGAAATGATCGAACTTGCGTGACCATTCATTAATGAACATGCGAGTGCGCGCTGCATATGCATACGCTATGAGTTAGTAGAAGATTCTCGTTCGCATATAGATATATATGTACAGTCGGGCGTACGTTCGCGTACGTTGACCCACATAATATTTAATGAGTGGCTTGTTTAGTGACGAACGATGTGGGTGGACTGGTTCGGCGGACTGCCACTCGCGCATACCGATATCTTGTCGACCGCTCTCTTGCGTAGACTACTTTCATGGTCGGACTTGTATCTTCGTTGACCACCGTACGCCTGACATAGTTTCCTCACAGACTCACTTCGTTTCACGTGGACGTTAAAGGATTCGCGAGTGTTCGCTGGCGGCAGGTATCCGTTTATCAAAACAGCGCCCTTCCCCGACCCCCCCCCCCCCCCCCCCCCTCCCGTCCTTAGCGGCCCAATGACGATTTTTTTTTTCCGGTACGATTTCCGATCCATAAATATCATTTTCCACGTTCGATAAGATTGATGCCGATTATAGTTCTTTCACGGATGTCGTCTAATGACATTAGAGGGATAATAATAATAATATTTCCAGTTAACTTTCCAAATACCGAAACATTTTTTTTTCGTTTAATAACGAATATGTATTCGCAGATATTTACGCTTAAGATCGAGGAGTACGGATTTATCGCTCCTTTTTTTCGATCGTTTCATAATTTTAAGTGTCAAAAAACTGTGATTTCCACCCGAATAGTTTAGTCGCAACAAAGAGATATATCGTGCAATTGGTATTCCACCCTCGTGAACGTAGTGCTCTCGACCTTCCACACTTTATTACCGGCCGATCGTCGGCACGGAATTCATTATCGCGTAGCATTGTAGTTCAAGGATCGAAAGTTTTCGCAACTTTCAAGGCAACGGAGGTACGACCTCTACTACCGGTATAATTTTGATTGCTATTCAATGCATTACATGTTTTTTTAACGATTACGAACGTTGTACTGCGAATTTTGATCGCAGATCGTTCGATTTATCAATTAGGATGGTTTTCGCTTCTAAATTTTGTGACTTTCGATGTTTGTACTCTGATTTTGCAATTAATTTTTTCATCTTGTTGATGTCTTTAAATACGAGAATTTTTGAAGAACCGATTTCTCAAAAAGTTTTACTATATCGCTTAGCGTGAAGATAGAAAAACGGCGGATAATTGAAATCGCAATAACGACCGTCGATCACTTATCGACTAAGTTTTCCTGCTCTCGGCGACTGCGTAGGAACTAACGTCCCCCACGCGATACAAGGTAAACGAAAAGGTGAATTGCCGGTATATTAGCAAGAGAAGTCTGCAGAGACGAAGCGCCCCTTTTGACAAAACTACTCGATAATAAAGGCATTTTGCTATCGATTCCGTCGGTAATGCAGTTGAACCTTTTTTGATTTATTTGTTTTCCGAGAAAAAAAACTTATATATAATGTTGTAAATGGATATTACTTCGAAAATAGAAAAATTGCTTAAATCCGCGTAATCGATCGATTGACATATCTTGTAGTTTCTTTTTTTTTTTTTTCAGGTATCGTAACTCTAAACGATAACATGATATGTCATCGAAACTCTATAGATCGGCGGCTTTGAAGCAAATGTTTCCAAGCGATGGCGTTGTCTGGTTGAAAAATCGAAGATTAATACTCGAACGATAGAGACCCCACAAAGTGGCGTTGTCGGTAATATGATTTCAAAATTTGGCATGTAATTGAAA
Source organism: Cryptus viduatorius (assembly GCA_964006125.1). Classification (NCBI taxonomy): domain Eukaryota; kingdom Metazoa; phylum Arthropoda; class Insecta; order Hymenoptera; family Ichneumonidae; genus Cryptus; species Cryptus viduatorius. The sequence goes on from OZ023226.1 coordinate 7,109,879, forward strand.
AAATGTCATCATTTTTTCAAATTTTATTTTGATAGACTTTAGCGGATACGTTTACTTGGCGCTTCGCAACACGCGACAAACTTTGTATTTTTTTTTCTCAAAATATATGGAAGGGAATACATTTCTTTCACTGAAAGGTATGAATATTGAGAGTCTCACGAAAAAAAAGATGTACAATAAAAAAAATGGTGCGGAAAGCGATGACTGTCCGCTGTTTGTCTTTCGTTCAGAGTCGACGGGGAATGAAAAAAAAAAGAATAAGATCGAAGTTATGAGACAGGTTTGGTATGTTCGAATCCGTGATACCGAACAACAGGTCACATTTATAACGGGAATTATTATTATATTTACCATTGTCGTTTCATACCTATACGACGTCTACGCTGTATACATGAGGATGGGAATTCCCATCTCGTCGTACCGACGCCGTGCGCGAATTCGGAGATATATAATCCGTTTTCGCTTTAAAGGTACCTGATTTCGAGATAGGGGCGTTTCAACTGTGCAGCAATGAAAAAATAAAAAGATCAGTCATCGAAACGGCATTGCGCAAGATCCATGTAATTTGATCGTTTGATCGTTTGTTCATTTGTTCATTTGTTCATTTGTTCATTTGTTCATTTGTTCATTTGTTCATTTGTTCATTTGTTCATTTGTTCATTTGTTCATTTGTTCATTTGTTCATTTGTTCATTTGTTCATTTGTTCATTTGTTCATTTGTTCATTTGTTCATTTGTTCATTTGTTCATTTGTTCATTTGTTCATTTGTTCATTTGTTCATTTGTTCATTTGTTCATTTGTTCATTTGTTCATTTGTTCATTTGTTCATTTGTTCATTTGTTCATTTGTTCATTTGTTCATTTAAATTGTTACAATACTAAAAAAAAAATGCACAATTTTTTTTTGGGAAAGCGGACCGTGTGTCGTAAATCTTTGAGGCCCTTATCGAGACATCATACCTGAATGCTGTGCGTCACGTACGGTTAATCTTCATTAATCGTTTTGCCGTAACTCATTTGATAGACAAGATACTCGCGGAGTTTATAATACAAAAACTTTTCAACGCGATTTTTTTTTTTTTTTTTTTCGTGTACAAGGCTCTGCTCGTGTTCGTGTGCGCGAGCGCGAATCTCCCCATGAAAAGGTCAAAATGAACGTAATCTATCGAGAAATACGATTTTACATGTGGCCGTGTTTACGTGGGGAATCCCGCGTCGACGACGACGACTATGACAAGCGATGCATCGGATTTCGTACTTTCACGTTTCTGTCGATTCCTCGAATACGATGCCACGTCGATTTCTTCTTAGAAACTGGCTGCACATTTTGCCACTTCTTCTCTCGTTTCTTCTTATCTTTTTCCTCGATTCTCTCATTTTCTTCGAAATTCTGCGGATCCATCCGAAGTATTTCGTGAGGGAGAAGCCGCTTTGGCGAATGCCCTGCCTTCCATAGGAATGTCAAGGATTTTTACTCAGGTCGACGCCCACGCGATCCTTGCAATTCGGAGAAACGGCTTATAGACATCCATATATATACGACGGTAGCAACGAACTCGCAGACATGTTTTTAGCTCCTTTTGCGTCCAAATCACCGAAACAAACATTTTTTTCAAGTTTGACTCAAAGATCGCGATTTTACCACATCCAAAAATCATTTTTACGGTAAAGTCAATCGGATGCATGCGGTTTTTACGGTTCGGACAATGTCCTTATTCTTATTTTCGCGAAGCAGTGTCCATTTCTTTGGTTACCAGAAGCGTCGACGGCAGTAACAAGCGAAGGAAAGTGTGTAAAATAATTAAGCCGAAGGTCGGATAACGGGACGACCGACAAGATCAGCGCAACTTGAAAGCTTCTGCATTTTTTTTTTTATATATATTCATCTTCTTTTCCGAGAACCATTAGATAAATGAGAAAAAAAAACAGTCGATCACAGAGTCAAGGAAATCATCTTATTTCCATGCTCTTCCGTAGGGATAAATCTTTCACAATGAATGGTACCCCGTTATACCGTTCTCTCATCGCCGCGTATATATAAATTCTCATTATCGTGTCATGGTCTCTCTCTGCATGATACACCTATGTTCCGTAGGACTAACGGTTTCGTTTCGGAGATTTTTTACCCCACTCATTTTTGTGTTGTGGCAACGATCACCGCGTTCCCGCGACCTTAAGCTTTCGATTTTCGGCGGAATCATTTTGGAGAAAGATGGCGGGGGGGGATAATTTTTGAAGTATATTTTATATTTTATATTTTATATTTTATATTTTATATTTTATATTTTATATTTTATATTTTATATTTTATATTTTATATTTTATATTTTATATTTTATATTTTATATTTTATATTTTATATTTTATATTTTATATTTTATATTTTATATTTTATATTTTATATTTTATATTTTATATTTTATATTTTATATTTTATATTTTATATTTTATATTTTATATTTTATATTTTATATTTTATATTTTATATTTTATATTTTATATTTTATATTTTATATTTTATATTTTATATTTTATATTTTATATTTTATATTTTATATTTTATATTTTATATTTTATATTTTATATTTTATATTTTATATTTTGTCGCACTCTTTACTCAACTTTTAATAAATCGAGTCAAAATAAGAAAGAATAATTATGTATTTCGAAAATGTTTCCACCGATCACGTTCGATCTCTTCGACCTTATCTCGTAAACCAACTGCCCATCAAAAATAACAATGTTCCCTAGCAACGATCCAGAAACATTTTATATCGAGTGTAAATATATTAAAGAGAATATGCTTCAATTCGGCCGTCCTGATAAACTTCGACGTCCTCGTCGATGGGACCAAACCAATTTCCATTATTCCGTCCAGTTATTCCTTCCAATTCTTTTCTTGTATAAACGATAACCTTGCTTCTCTTCTTTGGTATCCTCGATGATGAATTAATCCTTCCTGATTTTTTTCTTCATCGTACGATTTCTTCTTTCTTGCATTTCTCAAATTTTCGCCTTTTAATAGTCCAAATTCATACTATTGAAAAAGTCTCGTCTTCTCAATAGCACCGATGACTCCTCCGGATTCATCAACTTCGAAAACCACGACTTTTGGCAATTCTTGCTCTTGTTATCGAGAAGGTCCGTTATCTCGATAACAACTGTGGATCCCAGATCCAGTGAATCCCAAAACCCCGTGCGTATCGATTCATTCGAAATCCGCGTCTCTTGGTACCTCTTGCTCATGTTGTCCAGAAAGTTCGTTATCCCACAACATCTATGAATCCCAAATGCAATTCCAGATTTCCAAAACGTTCGCGCGTATCGGTTCACTATCCCAGATTGATATCTTCGAAAATCTCACGCGCATAGATTCACAATCCCACTTCTGAATAAATTGTCGCACTCTTTACTCAACTTTTAATAAATCGAGTCAAAATAAGAAAGAATAATTATGTATTTCGAAAATGTTTCCACCGATCACGTTCGATCTCTTCGACCTTATCTCGTAAACCAACTGCCCATCAAAAATAACAATGTTCCCTAGCAACGATCCAGAAACATTTTATATCGAGTGTAAATATATTAAAGAGAATATGCTTCAATTTTATATTTTATATTTTATATTTTATATTTTACATTTTATATTTTATATTTTATATTTTATATTTTATATTTTATATTTTATATTTTATATTTTATATTTTATATTTTATATTTTATATTTTATATTTTATATTTTATATTTTATATTTTATATTTTATATTTTATATTTTATATTTTATATTTTATATTTTATATTTTATATTTTATATTTTATATTTTATATTTTATATTTTATATTTTATATTTTATATTTTATATTTTATATTTTATATTTTATATTTTATATTTTATATTTTATATTTTGTATTTTATATTTTATATTTTATATTTTATATTTTATATTTTATATTTTATATTTTATATTTTATATTTTATATTTTATATTTTATATTTTATATTTTATATTTTATATTTTATATTTTATATTTTATATTTTATATTTTATATTTTATATTTTATATTTTATTTTTTATTTTTTATATTTCTATATTTTTATATTTTATAAAATTCCACTGTTTTCCCTTCGCTCCCAAAGAAAAAAAGGTCCGATACCAATGTCATGGAATCGGAATTGTGCCATTGACATTTTCTAAAAAGAACGATTAAAAAAAAGCTTTTTTCTTTTGCTTGAACTTTCATTGCTAAGTTTTTTTTTAATTTCGTTAGAAGAATGTCAGATGTGCTCCGGGACTGCGGCCTGGTAAACTCGCCTTCTCCTTTGCATAATTGAAATCGAAATGAATGATCGAGGGTGGGGGGGGGGGGGGGGGGGGGGGGGGCAGTGAGGGACACTGCGCCAGCATTCTTGCCTTCAGCCAAGCTACGAGACCGTATCTTTACTTTCACTGGGTTACGTTTCGAATCAAGAAGCGCGAGCAGCTCCCGCGGATACTCGGTGTGTCCCGGCGTGTCTTGGTGAGCCGACAAGAAACGTTTTATACATGTATTTCGAAGGACGAAAGTCAAAGATGTATAAATAGAACTGCCCGAAGAAACGCGCTATCGCACATTTATACGTCGGTACAATTGTTTTTTTTTAATTCGTTTTTTTGGTGCCTTTGTCGGTTTCACGAAAATTTTTTGTTTTTTTACCAAATTTTACGAGAAAAAAATGCGATTGGACGGACAACTTTTTTTTCGTCGCACAGCGGCGAAAACAGTTTTTCGCGTCTTGTGCATCGCAACAGCAGCGATTAAAAAAAAATTAATGTTTGATTCAAAATTCATTTTCGTAAAATTATTTTTCACGAGAGAAATTCGGCGGCTCCGAAGTTCAAATTAGTTCATAAAAATTTACGATGGCCTTTGTTTATTTTTGAATACGTAAGTTATTATAAACTTCATTTAAATTCAGACGACTAATCATTCCAAGTTTCTTATCTGTGGGATCTTCGATTTATTTTTTTCATATAAAAGAAAATATTTTTATTCGAATTCTCCAATGCCGAAACGAGTTTAGTCACGTAATAGTTATTCGGGTTCGAATATGATATTTTTTTTTCAACTTTGGTAGGAATTTAGCGGTGTTTAGTAATTTATTAACGTTGATTATGAATTACATCGACTTTCTTTCGCTACGCGTATGGGAACACATTTCGCCGGTGCGAATTTATTTATTTAATTATACGTATATACGTGATTTTTTTATGTGTTTTATTTTTTGAAAAAGGTGTCGATTGCTTTTTCGTGCCGTTTTAACATTCCAACTGATGCACCAATTTACCAAAATGGGTTTTGCAACGGCGTTCGATCTGTTTCGCTTATTTTTCGTAGTAATGCGTGTGACACAAAAAAAAATTTTTTAAAAAAGTAATAATAATAATAATATACAATATTTTTATAAAAATTATTTTTAAACTGTACGTCAAAAATATATATCGTAAATATATAGATCGCGTATATCCTAAATATGAATTATATATGTTAAAATATACATACAAACCAAAAATTTAAATCTATACATAACTTTTCGGAAAGTTGAAATTAATATAAAATGTTACTTTTTTTTCGTCGTATATTATATGTGTTTATTGTATTTATTATTCATTTTTTTCTTTTTACATAAACAGTCCATACATAACGCATCCGCGTGATGTAAGTATCTAACATACCAAATATGGTTATTAAAGGATTAGCCTTCTACTAAAAAAAATAAGGATATTAGGCCTTTGATCTTAACGCTAACATACAGTGAAATAGGTATGTCGATATATAACAGAATCTTTAATAACAAAAATTGACGAAATCTTTCCACTACTACTTCGGACGCGAGCGCCATCGCGGTAAGGACTTATCATCCTCATAATCGAAACGATAAAAAAAAAATCTTCGAATTTCTATTTTTGATATTTCTCTTTTCGTAAATAGCGACGCGCGTCTGTGTCGAAAAAAAAAAAAAAAAAAAACGCATCTCAAATATGAATTTTAAGTACAAAATTATTTCAAAATTATTCTCAGTTCACATAATCAATCGGTGAATCCGAATCCCTCGGGAACGACAACGTCACGGATATACCCCACGGGGTATCGGTGTACATATTTAAGTTGAACGGTGTGGGTTGTCCCGGGTTACAGAGTGAGCGTGTGCCATATATATAGAGAGAAGGGGAAACGGAGCTCGGCACTCGAAAGTACACAGCCTCCGCGCTTGCAGTGGTGTGCTTCGGTTCTTTCTCCTTTATTTATTCACCTGGGCTCCACCTTCGTGGCAACGGGCTCGCGAGTTCCTCCGACAACCGGACTGTCATTTCCGTCGCAGCCGACACCGAGACCGGGATCCCGAGCATCATGAGACCGACCCTCTTTATGTGAGTAAAATTAACATTTTTTTTTTACAACTTCATCCATACTTCGCGCTTTTACCTCCGATCTTTTCCCGTCGAAACTGACCTCGAATCGGTATCCGCGGATTTATATGCGGCGCGTTTTAATCTCACAAAACACGGTGCTCTACTAGACATTCATCGAGAAACGTTAAAAAAAAAAAAAATAGATCGCGTGATTGAAATTTTTCTTAAAAATCGTTAGCCGATTTTCACGGGTTATAATTTTTTAAAATGTTACGAAACACAGTGCTTTATCAAAAATTCATTGAGAAATGGTAAAAAAGAAAAAGTGAATGCGCGATCGACATAACGATTAAAAAATCGGTGCTCGATCGTTCCATTCCGCCGGTTCTTTTTTCGTCTAAATGTTGTTTAAATTTTAATTAGTGTTGTCCGTAACAACGTAACAGATTGCGAGTAGTTATTTCCGGAAGTTCGAAATATCGTTTTTTTTTTTTTTAATCTGTCGGGAATTCCGCTCGATCGGATTGTATGATCGGTATATAAATCGCGAAGGTTTACGCCCAGGACTACCGTACACAACTCTGTGTGTCGGTGACGCGTTTAATTATAATTCGTGTAATACAGAGAGGCATAGTATAACGGAGGCTGTGGCCAAAGAGGCGAGTGAACGGACGAGAGTGAAAACATATGGCCGGGCTGTGTATAGCAAAATGGAAAGTGGTTTTAGCTGAAAATCACGCGCGTGTTTCAGAGCCGCTCACGAACTAGTATATAGTAGCGCATTATAGTAGTATATATCGCGTTGCGTCCTGTGGCACACTAGCGTCGGCTTGCCGCGTATTAAATCTCGAGACTCGCGTATACACCTCAGCTACCGTATCGTTTCGTATACTATACGGTAAATTGACGATGTCCTTCTTAACGGTATTACGAAAACGTACTATTAAATCGATTGATATAACTCGGCGAACGTATGAAACCGATCGAGATTCACCGCACTTCGTCGATTTGCGGGCTTCACGTTTAAAAAATTCTTTTAAGGAGAATTTATTTTTATAATGCTTTTTACCAGTGAACCATTTTTTTGAAAAAAAAAAAAAATTATAATTCTGATGTTAATCGAAAAAAAAAAAAAAAAATTGAATAAGAAATTAATTATTAACAATGATTTTTGTTGATTCCCGATGAGATAATAATAAATCACGCATACGAAAAAAAAAAAAAAATCCAAAAAAAATCCTAAATTGATTGAGAACTTTATATCGATCGTTTGACAAATGAAAGTTCAAAAATGCAGAAAATAATTCGGCGTAACATTGGTATGTCGATTTTGTTCGAAAAGTGTCGATTTTTTATTCGTGCAATGCGCTGGCATATGCGGTGCGTTGGGAAAAGAAAAGAAAGTCCTTCTAAAAATATATATCTAAACGAGTTTTTCGTAATTGTAAAAACAAAAATGATACCGCGATTGCCTCCTTTAATCCTTCTTGTATAATGTATAATTTTATAAAAAATACATAAATTATTGATAAATAATAATTACTTCTTTAATGACGTTATTTAATGTATTAATTCCTTTTTTTATCCCCGTATTCCGGCCAAACAGAGCCAATTTTCTAACAAACTGAATTTCGCGTCTACAAAACTGAGAAAAAGGCAAATGTAATTAATAAAAATTGAAAAATCTTCATCAACATTCCGAAAAAAAAAAACAATACGTAATTACGCGATGCAATGGAGGAGAACTACTTGTTCAGCAATTACCGTTGCTCTTGCGATGGTCTCGTCGCTTCAATTATGCCGGTTCATTCTTCCTATTCCCGGCGTAACGACGCAGGTTTTCTTGCCATTTCAATCAACCGCTTGGCATCTCCTTGACGCAGCGCGCTGTTGCAATAATCTATGCATTCACCGCTTTCTATGTTGCATTTTTTAAAATTTATTTTCCAGTGATATTTGATAAACGATAAATTAATGAAATACGCAATACATTATTGGGATTTAATGACGAAGATTCGGTTGCACGTATACCCTGTCTACTATAACTTAATGTGACAAAGTGCACGTGACTTACAACAGCACGTGTCGGGCAAACGATCGAATGCATAATTTTTTTAACGCGATGTTTAAAAAAAAGTTAAACCCCTTCGATACTTAATATTTATTATAAATTCACAATAGTTCGGCCGATCAACCTAAATATTTACTAATAATAATAATATAAATAATAAAAATGACAATAAGCTGTTCATCAGTTGAAATGTTGAAATTACCCCGAAGCACCCTTCTGTTCGCGCGGGAGACGGATTTCTCGGGAAAAAGAAATTTAAAACACTTTTTTATCATATGGAATGATCGTATCCCCTTAATATAATGAGGGATATCCGGGTTCTTATCGTCAACGAATCTCCTCCAACGTCGTTGCATCGTCGCACATTAATCGTTTTTGTTTTGCATTGCAAACGATCGATGTATCAATGAGAACCGTACGAATCAGTCTGACTATTGATGGTACAGTTCTACTGCGATTGCCGCGACCTTACGAATAACTCGAAAAAATGGACACTCGCGGAAAAAATTCGCGTTTTTATTTTCAATACTGCATAAAACATAATAAATAATAATACTAATAATAATATAATTTTTTGTCAATAATTTCGAATAAAATAACTCGTCTTGCGATATACGAAAAAAGCGTTACTTTGCGCGATCGCTCAAGGATGAGAGATTTTTCCTCTGTTGCACTTGAAAAACGATTATCGACGCTGAATCGAGTGATGCAAAGCTTGAATAATATTTCCCGCATCATAAAATCGACAAGGAAACGACGATTCAGGTGTCGACGTACTTTTACTCGCTATACAAGCAAATCGCTCGTCGACGCGAAGGTGTGAGCGTTTCGATCGATCGGCGATTATATACCGAGACGGGCAATGAGAAATTAATGGAAATTTCATCGCGTACACAACTACCGTTGTTTCTCCTTGACATTATTGCCGTGACGATGTAAGAGATTGCTATAGACCGCCATCAGCGATACCACAAAGTCCGCGAACGAGACAGTTAGAATATGCTAATCGGAAAGGTGGGAAGCCGTCGTTGCAACGTCGTCTGTAAACGTGATTTATGTCCGGAAAAGTCTTTGACTCTCCCGATGTAAGAGAAATATATTTGTAATCGGAGAAAAGTGACGCGACGACTTGTTTTTTGTTGACGCAAAATTCATATGATTTTTAAAAATTTTTACGAAATTTAATACTAATATTAGTTAATTAGTTAATAAATATTATTATTTATCATAATTATAAAAACAATAACAACAATAATAATAATAATGAAATTGTTATTTATTTATTAATATGATTATTATTAATAATTTATTAAAATTTATTTTTATTTATTTTTTTTCCCTTAAGCATTTTTTCGGCTGCATGGTCAGTTTTTCGGTCTTTCGTATTTTTTTTTTTTTCTTATGCAATATATATTCTTGTGCAACGTACGCAATACGTTGGACAATGCGCTACTGAAGAATTCGCGTTACGTTATATTCGCCGAACAAAGACAGTAAACAAAGCGAAATGACGTCTTGTTTCAACGTAATGTCACGTCGGCAAAGAAATGGCAATTGTTACGACGTTGTCGACGCGTTTGCACGAGAATAGGCGCTGTAAAGGGCATCGTGGCAAACAAACGATCGTCCATTGCGCCGTGAGAAGGTTAGAGAAATTATTGGTCGATGGTTCGCTCTCAAAACGTATATCGATGCATAAGAAGCATCGTCATCGAATCTTTCGTGCGCTGTATATATATTCCTACTAAAGGCCTTAAGCATAGGTTCGCTCGTGTTAACCGTTACGACGAGGTGTCCGTTACCTCGCGTGATGTAATTTCGTTTGTAACCACGAAAGTGACCGCGTCGGATCCCGCGCACGACACCTTCGAAGGGACTGCGACTCGTAATCGAACGTGACTCGTATATTTAACCAAATAGCAGCAAAACTTATTAATATTTTATTTTTTATTATTTTTTTATTTTATTACTCTTCTTAATAATTTTTTTATTTTTTTTTATGAATTATGACAATACATCGCAATTACTAGTGGCGACGGGAATGAGATGAAAAGGCGCTGAGTAACCATTTTGTTTGTAATTAACAAATGTGCTGCTGGATATCGTGAAATAAATAATTAGTTACTTACGATAGTATGCACTCTATTTCCACCGAATGGCAAAGGCGTTGCGCAAAATGTATTTTTCGTTTAATTACGTGTGTTTCAACTAACCCCGGCCTCCGATAGACGCGACAGCGTGTCACGACCACTAAAAAAACGTTTTCGCGTCCGCATCCCTTGATACATCATGGATTCGTGATTAACGGAAAAAGTTCAGATAAACTCTTTAACAACGGAAAACACGAAACTTCGTCAAAATTTCATGAAAATGTTGCCATTTTCACCATTTTTAATCATACATTTGCGCGATTGTGTTCCGGACGATGAAAAACCTGATAAAAGGTTATCGGACATTTTTTTTTTTTTTTTTACGATCAGATGCAAAAAATTATTTTAATTACGGGAACTTTGTCCGTTGATCTTACGAAATAAATACAAAATATGATTTTTAAAAAATTTTTTTCACATGTACGATATTTGCGAAAGCAATAAAAGATCGCTACGAAATTTTTGCTTTAACACGAATTGCCTCAGGGGCAATAATGTAGCATAATGTACTTGGGCATCGACCACTAACAGATATTTCGTCCCAAGGCGCTCGTTTCACAATATTCATCGAGAAACTTTTAGCCCCGAGCACGTCCCGAACGAAGAGACGTCGGTTGACATTTTTAACGAATCTGAAAGTAAAAGGTGACTCGCGTTTGGCGTACGGGCCAAGCTTCGTTTCGCTTCACAACTTCGTAGGGGAAAATAGTAGTTATTTTCGCTATGATTTGCTGTGATAAATGTGTATTACCGCGTCTTCGGCATCGACTCAACGCAACTGATAAGACGTTCGTCACGGCAATCAAATAAACGCGCGGCACGTTCACCCCGCGACAGACTCGCGTCTTGCGAGACCCAAAGGAATTTCGAGACTTCGATTTCAGGCGATAAACTTTCGTGCGTTAAGATGTTCTCGTCATTTCGCAAAAAAAAAAAAAAAAATTAATAAAAAATTTGCGCGATGATTTAACGCCGCCTTCGGCCGCGCGAAGCTCGTTTTAGCTGTTTCACTTTCACTGAATGTTCGGACATTCTCTGTTAAGGCGATTGGGTGATACAATAGTAATCTCTTCGCATTCTCGGACCTCTTTTAGTTCATATCGGAATTCGCATTAATTTGAAAAATAATTAGTATTAATAATAATAACAATAATAGTAATCATTGTTACTTCTCTTTAACGAGTCTTTTAGGGTATTTCGGAAATGGACGGCAATAAGAAAAAATGAGGATCCGAATTTGTAAATTTCTTGTAAATTATGATATATATACTTTCGTATGTATTTTCGTCTTTTTTGGATAAAGATTTATGTCTCGACAACGGAGAAAATTCGAATGGCCCGCGAACCCATTGAATTATACATTAAATCGGTTTTCTTCGCGGAATACAGAACAAATGGGGTTCTCTCGTACGCAAAGAAGGATCGTGCCAGCAAACACGATATATTTCGTTTCCACGTTGAATCTTCGATTTCTTCGTACTTTCACTGACTCGCGTATTGACGCAGCCGCGTGTGCGTTCATTTTGATACGAGACGAACGGAGTGTTGAGACGTATAGTTTGATAGATGCGTCGAGGCGTTAGTGGTTCATTAAAAAAAAAAAAAAAAAATTTGTTGGAAATATGAAATTCTTATGGTCCACTCAATTCCTCCGAGAAATTTACATAAGCTACGAGACACTTATGCGACAATTTATATAATCTAATGAAAGTAACGCGTTACCCGAAACTGTCGCGAAGTTCAGGAACAAACATTAGTTAGCCGTCGTCGTTGTTGATTCATTAACAAATCGATTTCTCGACTATCAATTTTGTTCGAATTCAGCATCAATGTATTGAAAACAGTATCGTCGCCATGAAAAAAAAAAAAAAAATAGTCCTGCAAAAGTATTATCACCGATTTTCCGATTTTTCGGCTCTTAGCGACAGACATGTTTCGTAAGAAAAAAAGGGAATAAACCTGTTGTCTATATTTATACGGTGAAATATCCATCGCGCATCGCTTCAGAAATCATCGGAGTTTGAAAGAAAAATGCGTTTGAAATTTTTACCGCCGCGTAAAAAAATATTAAGCACTTGCCGCGATATAAATATAAACTTTAGCGTGGAATCTTCGGATTTACCGTCATAGTCGACCTTATGCACGGAATCTCGAAATTCTTTCTTAATATTCACGATTCCCCGACGAACACTTGTGCGCGGATCCGACGTAACATTGTATGTGTGTGTGTTGGGGGACCCGAGACACCGCGTGCCACAGGATCGAACGGCCAGAGAAAGTGAGACTGGAGGTACGTGAATGTCACAGGTCAAAAACCACCTGGTGGCCGGTATAGTCAACGCTGACGATGGGCATCGATCCAATGAATGCACTCGTAGAATTTTTAATTCGTAGATAAGAACGAAAATCCCTTTTTTTAACGCTGAAATCGCGATGCGTATTACGATTTCATCGACTTTCCGCCGATTTCAAGCTTTTTCACCCTTTAGGTGTCTACGGACGGTAAAAAAATGAATTTCTATTCTTTTTACTGCAGAAAGGTGTGCGATCGGCGAACTATTATTCCGGACAATAATAATGATAATAAAAAATCGTATTAATATTATTATTATATTTATTATCGATAACATTATTTATTATGTTAATATGATTAGAATAAATGTCTAAATAGACTAAATCTCGCGTATTCGAAATTTTTTAATCGTTACCATTGTAAAATAATGAAAAATTCCAACATCGATATATATATTTTTATTGAATTTTTTTGCAGAATGCAGTTATCTAAAAAAAATGTATTAATGTTGTTTTGTTGTCTCTGATCAGATTGCTAGTCCTCTGTACGGTAGCTGCGTGCACAGCAGCCGCCGAGGAAGAGTACGAATACGAGGATGAACCGGCGCCAACCCCAGTGACCCAAGCGCCAGCGAGACCAGCGGGAAGACTCGGCAGTCTTCTGTCCCCTCGGGGACGTCCTACACCTGCGCGAGGAAAAACTGCCGCTGTAAGTATGCAGATTAGCATTACGATACATACAGTTAGCTGTTTGCACATTCAACAAATGAGTTTCGACGGCAATAGAAACTCAACTCAATAAAGCGGGAGGTATTGAAGCGCTAACATACGGTAGTTTCATTTTTGAATAAACCGTACCGTAGTATCTGAAACGCGTTATTAACCGCAGGCGACATCGACGACAGCGAAACCAGTGGAACAACTAGTCGAGGAAGAAGACGAGGAAGGTGAGGAAGTTCTTGAGGACAGCCAGGAACAAGAAGAAGTCCAAACTACAACGACGGAATCATCGAAGAAACTTCGCGCTGGAGGAGTCCGGCCATTCAGGTAAAATTGCTTTAGCACTCGTAACATACCTTTCTTTAAAAAAAATTTTGAAAAAAGTGTATACGACGGTTTGTGACGCGTAAAAAAAAAAGACACTTTTGAAAAAACGCGGAAAATAGGGGTGGTATTCTAAAATTAATGGAACATATCGATTTTATGTTGATAGCGTTCAATAAAATCAAAATTCCATTTTTCAGATCAAATCAGGATCTACTGGCGGCTCTGAAGAGAAGACGAGCTCAGGCAGGAACTGCTACACATTCAGTTTCGACAACGCAAGCATCCGCTGAGCCGGCCACTCAAAAGTCCAAGTATGTTTGACGATCAATATCTATTGAATTTTTGTCATGTGCACTGTTGGACAATACCGTTATTGAGTTCGTTTCACAAAAATTACAAACTATTGGTGATTTTTCAACCATTGTTTATTATTAAATTGTTGTTGATTATTGATTATTGAATTATTATTGATTATGGGATTCTGATCGATCATCGAAGTATTATTGATTATGAAAAAAAAGTGATATTGACGTACTGAAATGGACGAAAAAAAGCGCCCTGCGCACTGCGCGGGCGCACTGTAAAAAAATAATTGAAAACGAAGGAAAAAAAAAGTTGTTCAACAAAATTCAAATATTTTTTTTGCTAATTGCACGATTAAATCAATACCTGTTTTACAAAAAAAAAATCGGGCAGTCCAACGTTTTTACAAAAATATTTTTCCGCATGTGAATGACGTCGAAGGCATATTTTATGATTTGATTTTCATTCAAAATTCTCATAACTTTCAATCAATTTTATTATTTTATGTTTATATAAATTGTAAGAATTAGAACGAAAATTCAAATTATAAAATATGCCGTCAACAGCATTCGCCAGGCGTTTTTTTTATGTCAACTACGTTTTTTTTTTTAAATTATTGATTATCGGATTCTTAATGCTTACTTATTGAATGACTATTATTGTTACGTTTCTTCTTTTATTTTATTTAAAGAACCTCTTCGGGAGGACGCAGTCGAAACGGCGCAGTAGCAGAGACATCGAGGACATCGACCCGCGGTAGATTTGGCAGTAACGCGAGAGGCAACAAACCCGTGCAAGAGGAGGTCGAGGAAACTCAACAAGAGGAAGTGCAAGTCAAGCCGAAACCTTATCGCCGAGGTTGAGGACGTGATAAGAAAAAAAAAACAAATAAATAAAAAATGAAATAAAACATAAGCTTGAAAATCGAGCAAAGAAGAATCGACGATCTGGCATACGGCAAGAAAATTTGACCCCCAAAAAATTTGCGATTGAAATTTTACTCGCGAGAGATTCGACAAATTCGACTGAAACTACGAACCCTCCCTGTCCCTCTTTGTTATTTCTATTCTTTTCTTTTTTCAAATTTTTTTTCTCGCCAATTATATGATCGTATATTTTTTTATACATATATATAAACATATATTTTTTTTCCAATAGCTTATCTTCTTCCACAACGTGAGACAATTGTGATAGAAGTTTCGGAGCAAAGATCCTTTAATAGCCGATCAATTGCCGCCTCCGACTGACATTGATAATTCTATTAATCGATGTATAAGAATTAAGAATAAAAATAGTTTTAATGACAATTGAAAGAGGAAAAAATTAAAAAAAAAAAAAAAAAAAAAACGAAGATAAAACAGAACGATAGCAGCGGGCAATTTGTATAGGGGACACGTGTGTCCGAATTGCCGAAATCTTCGAATACGCAAAATACTGTATAAATGTAAATTAATTATAAAGAATAATACGAAAAATGCTGTTCCAGCGACTAAAAGTAGATTTGGACAAAAAAGTATCGATTTTACAATAAAATGATGAAATAAAAAAAAAACAAAATAACAAACGCGTGAGTCATATATTGTGATATTACAGAGGCGTCAAGGCGCGCGGGACGATACGGCGCCTTCTGATTGGTACATTTTTGGTAACGAACGTTTCACGATATATCGATGTTTTTCGAAGTCGACGTGTGTATATCCGCCGCAATCGTAGGAGTATCGGAATTTCATTAAAAATTCCATCGGATATTGCGAAACAAAAATATTCATAGGCCAAACGCGCGGCGGACGAACGTTGGAGAAAAGACAATTCTACGATACGACGGGGGGATTCTTCGTGAGAAATAGGATAATACGCCTGGGGAATGATGGAAAAGGTGAGAGTGCGATCTTTCGACATGAACTTTTACTTCGCGAATTGGAACAATAGATTCTGCACGGAAGAGTTTGCTGCCGATAGGTCGAATCATTGCGGACGGTACACGACGGGTTTTTTCCTTTTCTTCAACACGAGAAGAAATACACGGGGTACTGTTGCAGAGAGAAAGATCTTGCGATTCATATGCCACGAGAAAAAATATCAAGCAGAGAATTACATTTTCGAGTTCAGCACAAAACGTGCATCTCGGGAAATAACGTGCATCTTTGGGATTCATCTCGATCTCACGAGATATTTTCAACAAATAATGATAAGGGGAAATAATAAGGGGAATGATAATAATGATAAGGCAATAATCGATGAGGGAAAAATTAAGGAATATCGGAACATATATAGTAATTAAGGGAACCAATAATCGTCTGTATTATCTGCGATGGCAGTGGTAAGTATCTGTCGCCTCGACTGTTTTTCGGTCGCGAACTCCTGTGCGCTCGATGAGCTGAAATAGTTTTCGAGGAACTCGGCGAGTTGTGCACAACGAGGGAATGCGATACGAATGAAAGTGAGAGGAGCAGAGCTCGACGGCCTTGAGCAGCGGGGAAGCGTCGAGAAACATTTCACTTACAAAGACGGGTCCTCTCGCGCGAACTGTATACTTAACTTCTTTCTCGCAGGAGGATAAGCCACCGGGAGGACGAAGCCGCAGCGTCCTCGTATGGGCGACTATTGCGAATTGTATTCCGCGCCTTCTCCTCAGATCACATGGTAGTACCCCCCCTCATGCCAGTATTTTGCCACAAAGTTCATAGATTAAAAAAAAATCTGTTCCCGGCGCCCGCGATCCTCCGTCCCTGGCGTCCGGTCCAATTCCATCATTCCTTTTCTTTGTGCCAAAGACGCCACTTCGAAAAAAGTAACTGTGCTTAATAAAGGAGAAGATAATTATGGGACACAAACGTAAACGTTCGGAAAATGACGATCCGAAAGTCTCAAAGAAAATCAGGCGGTTGAAAAAAGAAATGAAGAAACAGAGGGAGACGATTCGACGATTGGAAAAGAAACGTAAGCATAACCTAGGTTTTCCGATCGCGAGGAACGCCATGACGCGGCGTCACGAGGAAAACAATGACGCAGAACAAGTTTTCTGAATGAAATGCAGACAAGATCTGCGATACAGCTTACCGAACAATGTTCGAAATAAGCAGCAGACAAGATCTGCGTTGTTGATTACCGAACAAAGTTCGAAATCAAATGCAGACAAGCGCTGCGACATAACCTAAAAAAAAAAAAAAAAAAAAAAAAAACGGTCAAGTACCGGAAAGACGAGTAATATATGGCATTCAAGAAATGCACTCGCAACACACATATGGTTCATATCGTGGTACGTATATAATTTATAGGTAAAGAATCCACAACGGAGGACTCTGATTCGTCACGAAACAGTCGCCGAAGGCGCCCGTTGATACCGCTGGACGAGTTCCTGGCTAATCACAGCAGCGCTGAACAACCGAAGGAATCAGAAATGATTCCTCCACTGTCGTCGCGAGTCACTTTAACTCAACCTGAGACGGTGCATGATAAGTCTGCTAGCGCTTCGCCGGAGACGAAGGATCCAGGCGAAGGAACATCAATATCGCAAAAAACTCAAGACACACGAGCTCAGACCATTGTGGTTCAAACTGAGATGAATAGCGCTTCGACTGAGGGAAAAGGTCCAATCGAAGGAATATCAACATCTCTGTCAACCGGGGGAGAACCAACGCAAGCCAATCCGGTCCCGACGGAGAATAGCAACGCGTCGACTGCGGCGAAAAGTCAAAACGAAGAAACGGCGAAATCTACAGAGGTTCCAGCGGAACCGGTGCTTGACGAAAAATTATTGCAAGCGATCGGAAAATGTCTGGACGCAGAGAAAAAAGTCGCTCCGGCAATTCACAATGACATTTTCATTCGATGGAAGGGTATCCTCAAGGAGGGTCTTCCTAAAGAAGAACGCGACGAGATATTTAAAAAATATCCAATTCCGGAGAATTGCTCGATCATGGAACCACCGAAATTAAACGCGCAAGTAAAAGCATCGCTTCTCGAACCTATTATTACGAGAGATAAGCGAATGGTCGAAAAACAACGCGAAGTATCGCTGTGTCTCGCGGCATTGGGTCCAATCATCTCGAACCTCCTCAAGGGTACTATGCCCGACTCTATGTCGTTGTTGACGACACTGAGTGATATCTCGAGAGTTCTCGTGGACCTACAACGAGAAGAATCGAAGACAAGACGTCTGGTTATTCTAGCGCATCTTAATGCCGCTATGAAAGACACGCTGAATGCCACGGTCTTGGACGAGTGGCTGTTCGGAAAAGACCTTGAAGAGACGCTGAAAACAGCAAAGTCGCTGGTCCGTTCGTCGAAAGAATTAAAACCGGCAGAAAAAGCTTCAACGTCATCGCAGCAGCCAAAAAACTTGAGAGGCCCGGCCCGTCAAGCAACACGGGGGCGAGGAACGACGACGAGCGGGCAATACAAACCATCGTTCCAGTATCACAAGCAGAACTCGTATCAAGGAGGCAAGAATTTTCGGAAAACGACAACGAGAGGACGCCCGAGCTTCCACAAGACGTAGGAAACTCAGTAAGTACACCGGCGGGTAGACTCGGACGATTCTTACCGGCCTGGGAAAATCTCGGCGGTACCGAGATCATTGTTCACTGGGTAAAAGGGTACAAGATACCATTTACAACAAAAGTTGTTCAAGAATCGACACCTACAGAACCTTCCTGGTCGGTGAACGAAAAAACGCAAATAAATCAACAAATTGAGAAATTATTAAAAAATGGCGCTGTTCGGAGGTGCCAAGAAGTACCAGAACAGTTTATCTCGAGAATTTTCTTGAGACCAAAGCCGGATGGTTCCAGTCGCCTTATTTTAAATCTAAAGGGTCTTAATAAGTTCATTGGGAAAGTACATTTCAAGTTCGAGGACATACGTTCCGTGAAAGATCTGATATACAAAAATGGGTTCATGGCAACAATAGATTTAAAAGATGCGTATTACTTGATACCGATCGCAGAGTCTCACAGGAGATTCCTGCGTTTTCGATTTAATGAACAACTTTTTGAGTTCACGTGTTTACCGTTTGGACTTAATACCGCACCGTACGTGTTCACGAAAATTATGAAGCCCGTAATGTCGCGGCTCAGACAACGCGGCTATACGTCGGTAGTTTATCTAGATGATATTTGGCTGCTTGGAAGTTCTGAGATCGAGTGCGCGGATAACGTTTTGCAAACGTGTAGGCTCTTGGAAAGCTTAGGGTTTATTATCAACGAATCCAAGAGCCAACGCACTCCAACGAGGAAGTGTAAATATTTAGGATTTATTTTAAATTCAATGGAAATGAGAATCGAGCTTCCAATCGAGAAAAAATTGTCGGTTATTCAGCTAATCAAAAAATTCGAAAAGTTGCGAACTTGCAAGATCCGAGATTTCGCATCGTTGTTAGGGAAACTCGGCTCGTATTGTCAAGCAGTTAAATACGGTTGGGCTTATCTAAAAGATCTGGAACGCGAAAAATATTACGCTCTCAGAGCAAATCACGACGATTACGAAGCTCAAATGATCTTATCGCCTAACACTCACGAGGACTTCAATTGGTGGAAAACTAACGTAATGGAAGCCTTCGATTCAATCAGATCAAAAAGATTTTGCATGGAAATTTTTTCGGATGCTTCATTGACCGGATGGGGAGCATGCGTAAATAACGAAAAAACTCACGGCTATTGGAACGAAGCGGACAGAAATTATCACATTAATTATCTCGAGCTGTTAGCCGCGTTCTTCGGCCTAAAATGTTTCGCAAAGGACAAACGAAATTGCGACATTCTCTTACGGATAGACAATACGACGGCTATTGCGTATATCAATCATATGGGGGGAACGCAAATTGAGAGTTTAAGTAAAATATCAAAAGATATATGGAAATGGTGCGAGGGAAGAAACCTTTCGATTTATGCTTCATATATCAAATCCGAGGAAAACGCAATCGCGGATTTTGAATCCAGAAGACTCGAACCGGAAACGGAGTTTGAGATTGCGCCCTCAAGTTTTAACGAAATTTGTAAGACATTTGGCAGGCCAAGTATCGATTTATTTGCAAGTAGAAGCAACACAAAATGTAAAAAGTATGTCTCGTGGAAAAAAGATCCGAATGCGGTAGCCGTAAACGCTTTTACTATCGATTGGAGTAATACATTTTTCTACGCGTTCCCACCCTTTGCGTTAATTCCGAGAATATTGAAAAAGATTAATAGCGACGAAGCAAGAGGGATACTGGTAGTGCCGGATTGGCCCTCGCAGCCATGGTACCCGCGGTGCATGGAAATGTTTGAATCGCGTATTAAATTCAAACCTAACAAAAGATTGCTTCAATCTTCCGACAGAGTTCCACACCCTCTATGGTCCCAGCTTTCCCTGGTGGCAGGGATATCATCGAGCAGGCGTATCGGGAAAAGGGGATGCCGGTAGAGTCCACAAGAATCGCCTTAGCCTCGCTGTGTGATTCGTCGCTTCGCCAATATGAAGGAACGCTTAAAAAATGGTGGAGATTCTGTCACCTATCAAACACTCCGGTTTTCGACGCGCAGACTCCAGACATTTTAAGATTTTTAACGAACGAGTTCGAAAACGGGGCATCGTACGGTTCGATTAACTCAGCGAGATCGGCCATCGCTTTAATTATTGGTCCGGAAGTCGGTCAAGATGCTATAATAAAACGATTTTGTAAAGGCGTTGCGAAACTGCGACCATCGGAACCAAAATATGACACAACTTGGGACCCAAGAATTGTATTAGAATTTCTAGAAAAGTGGTTCCCATACGGAAATATGTCGCTAGAGCGACTCGCTCAAAAAACAGTGACTCTGTTAGCCCTCGCTACCGGACACAGAATGCAAACGTTGGCGGCAATTGACGTAAGGAATTGCAAAAATATCGGCGATCGATGGGAAATCAAGATTCCAACACGTTTAAAAACTTCAAAGCCGAACAAAGTACAGCCTACACTGATATTGCCGTTCTTCAAAGACAATCCAGCTATATGTGTGGCTTCGGCAATAAAAGAGTATATCTCAAAGACACAGAGTGTGAGAAACGACGAAACCGCTCTGTTTCTTTCGTGGAAAAAACCCCACAAGGCAGTCTCATCACAAACTCTGAGCCGCTGGATTAAAAATATTTTAAATCAAAGCGGAATAGACACGTCCGTCTTCTCGGCCTACAGCACGAGACACGCTTCAACATCGGCAGCAAAACGGAGTGGTATTAATATAGATGTGATAAGGAAAACTGCAGGATGGTCCACAGGATCAAAAACGTTCGCCCGATTTTATGATCGAGAAATCGGACACGATAAAGATAGTTTCGCTAAAGCGGTTTTAAGGTTGTAAGTAAAAAAAAAAAAAAAAAAACATTAAAATATATAAGCACAGTTTATTGTATAATTTCTACCGTATCTGCTATAAACATCTACCATGTGATCTGAGGAGAAGGCGCGGAATACAATTGAACGATTAAACGAACTTACCTAAGTGAAGTTCTATCGTAATTGTAAGAAGCGCCTTCTCCGAAGATCTAACTTCCCACCCTTTGGATTTTCCCTTGCTATCGCTAGATAGCCCAAATTCGATACGGTAGCACTTTGAAAAAATGATGGAATTGGACCGGACGCCAGGGACGGAGGATCGCGGGCGCCGGGAACAGATTTTTTTTTAATCTATGAACTTTGTGGCAAAATACTGGCATGAGGGGGGGTACTACCATGTGATCTTCGGAGAAGGCGCTTCTTACAATTACGATAGAACTTCACTTAGGTAAGTTCGTTTAATCGTTCAATTTAATGAGATGCGAGACACGCCAAAGAAAGAAACAATCGTCCGACGGAGGTTGCGGGAAACAAAAAAAAAAATCGAAATATCCAACATTTCGGGGACCGCAGAAATGTCTTATCAGAAGTTTCGGTGTTTGTGCGAAAAAAAAAAAAAAAAACGTACAATCGGCGAATTCTTTATGCAAATCGCAGCGAAATGTATGTTTGCAAAAAACGGTCGAAAAAAAGAAAAAAAATTATTTGTTCAGTGGAAAATGGATATTCGGGTTTCGGAACCGAAGAATAATCCAAAGTCCGCGAGTGAAAGAAGCAAAACACGTTTTGCGTAACGCCGATACGAAGAGTCGTTAATGAAATGTACATTTGGACACCGCGCCGATGCAAATATAGTTAACGTGCGTACCGTTCGGTATAGAACGTTCACGAATAATACCCATTGCTTATACGGTATATCCTCTAATAAAAGATCGTTAGGATACTCTTGCATTTCGCTGAGCGGTCATCCTTGACGGCGTCGACGGCATGCCGTCAGAAAATTTCCCGTTCGTTACGCTCGATGCGTAATACAGGTAAATGATACGTATAGCCGGATCTAACGGGAGCTCAAGAGGAAATCGATCGATGTATAGTCAGTATGTCATCATTGTTATCTTCTAGCCGACTAAAAGCATAGTTGCCCACGTACCCGGCAATTTTATTTGATTCGATCCCACAACTAGCGGGTTTGTACGCACGATTAATCGACCAGTGTACTATAATGAATATTACAGTACACTGGTCGATTCTCCGTGTACTCCATGTACTCTATGTACTCTATGTACTCTATGTACTCTATGTACTCTATGTACTCTATGTACTCTATGTACTCTATGTACTCTATGTACTCTATTTACTCTATGTACTCTATGTACTCTATGTACTCTATGTACTCCATGTACTCTATGTACTCCATGAACTCTATGTACTCTATGTATTATATGTACTCTATGTACTCTATGTACTCTATGTACTCTATGTACACTATGTACTCCATGTATTCTATGCACTCTATGTAACTCTATGTACTCCATGTACGCTATGTACTCTATGTGCTCTATGTACTCCATGTACTCCATGTTCGCTATGTACTCTATGTACTCTATGTACTCTATGTACTATCTGCCGCGTAGCGTGAATACTATATTATGTTTCTCTCATCTCATTGAGTAATAAAAATTTATTCCCTAAACGAATTTTCGGTGCGCAACCCATGCGTTAAATTCGATACTATACCTTCTTTTTTGTAGGACTCAACAACTTTTTCTTCCCGCGTACTGTACTACGAAAAAGTACTCTTTCTGAAAGAGAGAACCGAACGTTCTTTGACCCACAGCGCTATTCGTTCTGTCGACTCGAAATTTTGCCGACACCGACTGTCTCGTACCGTTAAAAAGTGATTTGTCAATACTGTTAGGCGCGAGTCAATTGCAATGCGATTGCACAATCAAAATACGCCTACTTGGTGCGTCCAACGTCCAGCGACCGCGCTTTGCTTAAAAGAGCTCCCGGCATATCGTATGCCAAGGTAAAACGGTACATCTTAGTAGACGAAGCATAAATGTATATACATGTATACGTAAAGGCGATAGAAGCGCCGCAAGTTTCTCTGACCTTTTCGGTAATGTCAGCGCTCGGCGAGCACAGGTCGATGACGGTGATGAGGTATTAAAAAAAAAAAAAAAAAAAAATCGTAAAAAAAAAAGGAAAAAAATATCCTCACACGATTGATTCGAAACCCAACTGCGAACAAGTTACGAGTTTATGCGGCTTTAATATAGTGACGATTCGTTAACGCCCCTGGATACAGTCACGGCAATTGATCAATTCATTCGATCCTATTGCACAACGCTATTCTCAATTATTGCTTCGTCTTTTTTTTTTTTTTTTCGTTGTTCTCGTAATTAATCCAACAGGAAATTGAAAAATTCGTATATCGCAATTATTATATGCATTCGAGGGAAAAAAAATAAAAATAAAAAATACGGTGTCGCAATAACGTAGCGAGAATAATGAAATTATTATGTGCGAATAATCCAGAGCTCCTCGGGGAAAGGGAGCGCTCGCGAGATCGTTACACGTACTTACAAGCCGCCGACGGTGTACCAGAGCGCTTCTTCTTCTTCTTCTTTAGCGTATATGTCATATCGCCCTGTGGATATATGTTTTATACAGAAGCGAAGACGACAGTACTGTGGGGATTGCGAAACGAGGAAATAATCATAGAAATGTAGAAGTGCCAAAGCAAACTATGCGCAAGCGCACACACCAGTCAACGGTATAACAAAACACTCGAGACGCGAACCGAGTTATTATTTCGCATCGCGTAATGCGCGAACTAACGGTACCCGCGATGCCACTCTGCTCTCCTGTCGTTACTCGAGGTTTGTCTCCAGTCGCGGCACCGCATAGCGGAGCGCCAGCAATCTGCACCTTGCTACACGGCCGGTACGCGCCAGCGATCGGTCGCAGTAATGTACTTACGATAGACACGAAATTAATTCTATCTCTGTGACATTTGTATACGCAACGAAACTATCGATCTCCCGTATGCCGAGAGTCCGAGATAATGATTATTATAAAATCAACCATTCCAATCGGTCCGTATTTACACCTTTCACCGGTGATCCTTCGAATTTTGTTTACGATATCCAGTAATCGAGGAGTCGATAATTATCGTGATAACGTTTTATGAATGATCAACGTAAATACGTATATCACGCGGTGAGCAAATGAAAATAATCGGGGAACGAATAATAATTGTAGTAATGATGGTAATGGCAGTAATAATAGATTACTGTTATACTTATAATAATAATTTTATATAATTAAAAAAAAAAGTTACGATTTTTTTTTCATTTTTTTTTTATCCACCGAATACAATATGTTTCATTGCGATTTCAACTGCAGTGAGATATAGTAATTGCAATGGTGCGTTTTTTTTTCTGCGATTTTTTTTTATTGCCATTAACAATTTTTCGATTGATTTTTTGCGAAAATTCCGATCATTTTCGTAGATAGCGAGGAAGAAACATATTGAATTATATGCTTCGTATACATATACCGTTTGCATCTACCGATCGATGTGATTAAAAAAAATGGAAGATTGGGATTTTTTTATCGGTAAAACGCGATGGGCGATCTGATATTCCGCTGAAAAGTGAACATATCGCTCTTTCAAAAAATCTTTCAACAATTATTCGAAAATATAGTATTGTTATTATTATTATTGATTATAATTCTATACTATTAAAATTTGAACGTTGCTCCCTCGTCCTTTCAACTTTTACGGAGTTTCCGATACGAGAAAGTACGTTTCTCAAATAATTGGCTGTTTGAGATACGAAACTTTATTCGAACTTTGTACGAACGATAAGAAAAGCGACAAATTGCAGCTAAAAAATGCTCAATAATCAAACAGGAATTTTAAACTTTTTTTTTATAATTAATATCACGTTGAAATTATTTTAGATGATAATTATAATAATGATAATAACAAAAAAACAATAATAATAATACACTTATATTACTACTGATTTGTTTGGATTATTATCGATGAAATAATGATTTTATAATATTAATAATTATTTTTCGTGATTATTTAAAAGTCGATTACTTTCGTTAATAACTTAATTAAAATCCGGACAAAAATCGATATTTCACTATATTTCCGAAAAATACACGTTTTTTTTTTCGAATCTATTTTCAACGTGTTTCGATATTCGCTGATAAAAAAAATTTGAAAAATCGCGAATCGGCAAATGTCGATTGCCCGTTGTTTTTTTTTAACCCTCGAGAAGCAAAAATCTCAAAATATCCGATTTCCTTTGTCGCGCACACGATTCCTCGGTGCGTCGTGAAATTCCGCCAAAGAGGTGATAACTAATGGTCGCGCAATGCGGGAGAATACAAATGAAGTAAAAATGTGTAAAGCGTTTGTGTGACATCGAGGAATCGTGTGTGGCTGTGGTGGGTTGGCGCGGAGGTGCGCGAAGGACTTTCTCCGCTGGGCGGAGATCCTTATTTCGCTTTCCCTGATACGCATGTATCCCGAGAGCGCGCGCGAGCGGGCGGACTTGTGGCTCACGCATACCGCGCGCTCGTGTCGCTCACGTTCGATCGTAAGAGGATATCGGTATATCCTCCTTCGATCGCGGGTTTCCATGCGAGAGATGCACCAACCGCGAAATATCGATCATTCGCCGGCAATATTCACTTCCGTATACAATTTTTTTTTTAAATACCGCTTTACGGAATTGTCGTTAAATAACTATATGATGAGCCAATACGCGGCAATGATTGCAATTCAAAAATCCATATAAAATAAATATAATATATTGAATGTTCCATCGGGATACGCTAATTGCGCAGTTGAACAGATGGCGCGAATATCGAAAAACAATTTCTAAATTGATCACTCGTTTTTTTTTTTTTTTTTTTCTTAACATATATATCGCCTACGGCTTCTTTTCACCGCTCGTATGAATAGTGCGCTTTATCCGATCAATCTTCCGCGCGGGCGCCAACTTGACGACAGAATAGACGGAGCAATTGGGTAGCCCGGTGATTTCTTTTCTTCTCTCTTTTACAAGTGTGTCGATCTTTTATTATTGTTCATGTGGCGGAGGGGTGGGGGTTTCGACTAAAAGGGAGATGCAGGAAATTCGTATCGCAATCATAACTATAATTTTTTTTTTGTCGTTACTATTATTATTAGTAATCGTTCGATAAATAAATACAATGTATATGTATATTAGATTCTTCGGTTTAAATGCAAAAGTTTTTTCGGAATATTGACGTAAGCAGATTCATCGGCTTACCAATAGCATTCACTGGGCTGAAAAAAAATAAATCGTCGGCGGTACTTTCGCGGCAAACTATTATAAGTTGTTAAAAGAAAGGAAAAAAAACAAGTGTAACGAAATGGCAAGAGCGTCGTTGAAACTTCAATGTTAAGGTTACTATCCCTGCGACGCTCTGGCGCAAGGCGAGAGACCCAAACTCGCTAACTCTTTGCCGACGCGCAAAAGTGGGTCAAGTTGATATCCGGCTTTGGAACACTCGGCTCTTGGACCGGAATCGTCGCTTCATCCACTCTTTCTGCAGAGCGCGGCTCACTGTTAATCGATCTACTATACGAAACTATCACTTTTGTTGGTCCGCGAAATATTAAAACTGTCGATTTTATTCCTTATTCACGATGAAAAAAAAAAAAAATGTATTTAGAAGGTTCAAAAAAATAGTATATGAATTTATGCGCAAAGATTTGCAATTATTATTAACCGCTATCCGAATTCCTTACGTATGTATATCCATAATAAGTAATTGAAAAAAAAAAATCGTATTCTCACGAATTATTTTTTTTTTAGCGGAAAAGTTATTTTCTGCAATATATATATAATTAATGTAATATAATTAAATAAAATTGAATAATTATGTATTCGTATTTATTATATTATATAAATGATATAAAAATAAATAAACAATGGTAAAAAAAAACATAACCTATTTTTTTATAATTTCATAATAATTAATTAAATTAATTGGAGTAATTAATAATTATAATTGACATTTATTAATGTTAATGGATTTTATATATTGAAAGTTGTACAACTTTTTTTTTTTTCTTTTGGTAAAAAAATAAGTAAAAAAATTATTGTTCCATCTAAAGTATTGTAACGCGTTGGGTAAATACAATTCCGCGATGGATAACGAATTACGTGAGCGCAGCGTTGCATTGAAATTCGCACGGATTTACAATGTGTTTACGCGATTCATAACTCGTATGCATCGTAGCATAGCGGAGAATTCGACCGCAATTTACCGAAGCGAATACGATTCCCTCTCTTTATTCTCTCTTCTCTCTTTATTCCGTCCGAATTGCACAAAAAATTTTCGCCTAATTCTTACGAAAGAATTTTTTTTTATGAAAGTATTACGTATCTCGCGCGCGGACTTTTACAGATGGGTCTAAAAATATAACCGCCGATAAATGTATGTATAATCTTTGAGAAACGAAGAGCATACATGAACATTTATTTAACGCGGCTTATCTCGCGTGAGAGAAAGTGATCATCAATTTCCAAGTTATTTCGACCGCTGTAAACGGTATACTTTTCGGGAAGTTTATTCATTGCCGTGTTCTCGGAAGCCGAACGTCCTCGCGAAGGACCAATTCTCCTTTTGGTACACACCGCGACAATCAGGTGTCAAGGTCGCTTATAAAATCAACTATAATACACCTACCTGCTGCTCGAGCAATCGGACTTTTCGGGGAGCGTCCGGGAGTATATATCTTCGACCAACGACTCCTGCTGCTTTTTCTTTTTCTTTTTCTTTTTTTTTTTTTACGCATCCATTCGCCGCGCATAACGAGCAATTTTATTTTTACGAATGTGCGCACCGAATATGCGCGGAGACTCGGCGAGTTAACGCCGAGACCTCTCCGCTTTGGCTTTGACCAGCGCGCCCGGGACTCCGGGAGAAAGCAGCGCTTTAACAGTAACGCAGTAACCGAACGGAGCGGATTTCCAAAAGCAAGACAACAGGATTTCGCTGCGGGGTATCGACAATCGAAGCACGAATAGTTATTTTTCTCTTTTTTTTTAATACTTGACGGTCAAAATACTGAAGGACCTCTGGTGGTCAGCGACGGCGAAATGTATTTGTATTTAACGAATTAAAAATTTGAAAGTATTTTGGCAAATATTATCGTCGCGTCTGAAGGGTTTATAAAATGGCTGTTTTATTGTAAATAATAATAATAAGGTTTATCGATCGATTCATTTTCGATACTATCGAAGATCGATCGTTCGCCGCGTTAACGCTATTCGAATGAATTCATTTTTCGGATCGCGGAAATTCGATCAAAACGGATGAGACTTCAAAAAGCGTTTAATTTTGAATAGTTGATGATGAAGAAATAAAAAAATACTCAAAAGCCCCTCAAATATTCATTTCGAAAAACCATTTTTGTTTTAACCTTCCAAAAAGGAGAAAAAGTTAGAACCAAAGGCCAAAATTCCGAAATGTCTCGAAAACTCGTTCGATAAAAAACCGGTCAGGAATTCGTTGACATTCTCATCGGTACTCATAGTGACACGACAATGTTTGATCAAAGATACTTTATTTTCCGTAATCATGATGAAGATATTTAATGTCTGATGTATTCGATCGTTTTGGCACATTAGCGACACCATTTGTTTTCCTCGGAATATTTACCTCAGTGTGACGGTAAAAAAAAGTAAAAAAAAAATAAAAAATAAAAAAGTGAAATAATATCCGTTTTTTTTCGATTCGTAAAAAAACGTGAAGACCGGTTTTTTTCAAAAGTGACCATTTGCCCGAAATCCGATACAAAAAACGGTCCCATTATCGAAAAAAAAAAAAAAAAAAAAAATACAACGGAAACGCGGCTTCGCACTTCGAGAGGAAAAAAATGAGATTTTCCGGTCGATCGTATGAATAATTTTGTGTCATTGTGATTCGCTTCGTATAGGGTGAAGTTGATTATAGGAATAAGCGACTGGTGATATCGTAAGCGTCGGAATAAGAGCGAAGAATGGTCTCATGACGCGGTACCATTTGGTCCATATATCGAATAGTTATGTGAGAATTTTTGCAAATAATTCAACTTTTATCCCCGATTCCGATCGGTCGACCTTGTCTGCGTTTTCCATCGCGATCCGTGACATTGGCATCCGTTCGGCTGCCGCGCCGAAGACGCAGCTATTTCGTATCACATCGGTAAGCGGTGTCCCCGCTCTCGTTCCCGACGCGAAGAATCCGGGAGATCTCGCGTGCGTGCGTGCGTGAGTACATGCGTTCGTCGTTTCGATTCAGTTCTGTTAATAGTAAAAGTGCAAAAAGTCCTCGACCTCGAGATAAAACTACCAGTATTTTTGCTCTGCCGGTGGGCGATGATTGGACGTTTCTCGCGTAGCGTCGTTCTTGCAACGATCGACAAAAATATATAAAAGGGTTAATGGACAATGGAAACGACGCAATATTTATTTAATTTCAAAAAAAAATGTTGGTAATTACCGTTCCATATGATTATTATTGTTATCCAATGCAATTTATACAAATCGAATTTTTTTCTTTAAAAAATAATGGCAATAAAATAATAAATAATTATTTTCGTAATAAATTCAGACATTTTTAAAATTCAGATATTAATAACAATAAAATATTTAATGTATTACTATTATTATTATTGTTGGCCGCGAATAGGTTTTCAATAAATAGAATTATTGGTTAAAAGATGAGACTTTCTTTGAAATTAATGCGCGTTTTATTTCTAAAAAAAGTCAGTCGTCGACTTGAAAATTTTTTTATTCGAACGAAAATTCGTATGTGATCCGAATTTTTTCATTTTTTTTAAATTTTCACTGTAATGAGATCTTGTATCGCGATCTTCTGCAGGCCACGAAAAATGTTCGTTTTTTTTTTTTTTTTTTTTTTTTACGGTAAATTGTCGAAACTGCGCCGTTTATAGCGGCGCGTTAAAGTACTACAAAAGCCAATGGCGAGTAAAACACATCAGGCGTATGCTGTATCGCAGCCTGCGACGAAACGCGGAGAAAGTCAAATTTTAATTCGCCGCTTCGCGGGTTGACGGCGTGTGCGTGTGTATCGCATTAATATGTTTATACGCGTATTGCGTCTGTAGCATAGTCCTCAACCGCAAGTTTAAACCGTCCGTTCGCATCCGCGGCAAATGACGCGTAGGTAGCCGCGCATATATAGTATATACTGCGTCTCTCGCCCCAGAAGTCAAGGAGCACAACTACCTATGCGTATACGCGATGCCTGCTTCGGAATTTCTCTACTCGATGCCGTGTGCGGGGCGCGTCGTGGCATTGTTTGCGCCGACGCGTCTTCCTCTTCTCTCTATACGACTTCTTCCTTCTTTCACTCTTCGACAGGCAATCGCGAGCCATCGATGGTCATATCGCAGGATATTTCGATGATAGCTTCCGTTAATGCTGCAGCATTCTTTTTAATGGTTTCGCTAATAAATGGTTAATTCTTAAAAACAAATTACGACGATGGAAAAATTTCATTTCTATTTTTTTTTCTCGATACTTTAAGGCCGCAATTAAAAAACAAATAATTAAAATAAAAAAAAAATTGAAAGCGGAAATTCGACATAGTTGAAAAATTGCGTAAAACAT
This sequence comes from Cryptus viduatorius, assembly GCA_964006125.1. Taxonomy (NCBI): domain Eukaryota; kingdom Metazoa; phylum Arthropoda; class Insecta; order Hymenoptera; family Ichneumonidae; genus Cryptus; species Cryptus viduatorius. Next base: position 7,141,111 of record OZ023226.1, read on the forward strand.
CATAATTGCGAAAAATTCACATTTTGTATGAGTTTTGACACGCGTGTGCGATGTTTCAGAGGCAAAAGTCCCGTTTGCGAGTTACCAAACTTTTAAGGCTTTTACACTCATTTTCGAAAAACGATTTTTTTTTTTTCGAAAATCGATATGAAAATCGGTGGGGATGTTACTAAGCAAAAATATTTGGCATGCTGCCGATTGTGAATCGGAATTAAAAAAAAGCGGCGACCGGTAGATAATCGGCAATCGCGCAGCCGCAGTAGAAATGGAAGCGGGGATACTCGATGGTCAGACGCGCGAACGTTGCGAAAAATTTACATCTCATATGAGTTTTGATACGCGTGTGCGATGTTTCAGAGGCAAAAACTTCTCGAATTTCATTCGCAAAAGTCCCGTTTGCGAGTTACCAAATTTTTAAGACTTTTACACTCATTTTTCAAAAATGATTTTTCTGTTTTTTTTTTTTTTTTTCGGAAATCGATATACGAAATTTGGTCGGAATGTTAGTAAGCAAAAATATTTGGCGTGTTGCCGATCGTGAATCGGAATAAAAAAAAGGCGGCGACTGGTAGATCAGCGGCGATCGCCCGGCCGCAGTAGAAATGGAAACGGGGGATACTCGATGGTCAGACGCGCGGGGGTTAGCTCGCTCGCTCGCTCGGCTCGACGAGAAGAGGACCTTGGCTGCACTTTCGCGCAACGACGGAGACTCGCACGCTGAATCCCAATGGACACGAATGGCCGATGTCTCTCCGCGTTTTCTTTCCACTCTGTCTCCGGCGGCACGCGCGTTTTCTGTACTTTCAAAAACGGCACGGGGCACGTTCCCGACGCCCCTCTCACCTCTCGCGTTTTATCGTCGTTGTATGCGCCTCCGCGGGTTGAAGCGATTAATGTTTCGGAGCATTTTAGACGTGTATAATAAACACATATCAGTGTTATCTCACATACGCGTCCCTTAAAACACGGCGCGTTTGCTCGAGTTATTAAAATTTTCCGCCGCCAATTGCAATTTCAAAAAAAAAAATGCATCCATTTACTATTTATTTATTATTTTTATTAATAATAAAAATAAAAAAGGGAAAAGATTTTTAATAAACAAATAAAAGTTTTGTGATATTAATACGTTTATTATTATAAAAAAAAAAAAAAAAAATTCGGATTCGATTTTTTTTTAAATAAATATAATAATGATAATAGTAATATAATTCATTATTTATTAATATTATTTTGATTTTTTTTTCATATTTTAATAAATGTACAAATGAACAATCAGTCAAATGAAAATTATTCGAACGCATCGTCAGCGCGCCACGCAGAATCGATACAATATTAGTTCGCCAAAATCTCGAAAATTTTTGTAACAATAGGCGATTATAAATGATATCCCTGCCGACCGGTGTGACGGTAGCTTTAGCCGCACGACTCACCTCTCGTGCCCTCAAAAATTACATCCGGGTTCTACAAGGCAAGCGTCACACTCGCGCGGCATTGCGCTCACGGCGACGAAGAGCGCGTATTGCCTCGCGAGCTATGAGAGCCGCATTCCAGGAGTCACGAGCCTTGTCCTCTCCTTGTCTCGCGAACTCTCCCTCTCGATGTTTATCCCTCGGTGATATCAAGAGCGGGAGGACAATGAATAATCATTTATAAGAAAACTCGTCGACATATCCGCGGCGAACAGAGCATTCCAACCGCAAGGAAAGTTGATTTGTAAAAAATTCCCGATTAAATAAAAAAAATAACAAAAAAAAGTCCAAAAAACAACCAAAGTCTCGCGATTTACGCAATATTCCCGATAATTTTGCATCAAATGAAAAAAAAAAAAAATGGCACCCGTCTATTTTATTTTTCTCGCGTTTGCCGAACGTGCGACTCGGTTTTGCGTAAAACAATTCGGAAACAGTCGGAATCGCTCCGAAAAAAAAAAAAAAATTGTCTTTAAAATTGTTTCAATAGCATTTTATTTTTTATCAAAAGAATTAAATGCTTACAAAAAACATGGAAAAAAAATTAAAGCCTCAAAGCCCTGTTTGTTTCCCCCGGCCCCGGTCCCCACCTACACGAAAATATGACGAAACTATTTTTTTCGTAACATTTAATTCCGAAAAAAAAAAAAAATTGCGATCGTCCCGAACCTACTCAACTGATCATATTTCCTTGCCGTTCTTTTCATTGCGCGAAAAAAAAAAAGTTCCGAACCTCCCCCAATATTTTTTATTTTTTTTTCTATCCGTAAAATAGAATGATCACTCAGATTTTTTTTTTACTCTCATCGAGATAACATCGTTTGTTTTTTTTTTAATTATTTTTTTATTATTTTTTTGCTTTATTCAGCAAGAGATACGGAGGTCAATGATACGTATAATATTTTCCAAGTCCCAGCCCTTGAAAAGTCTTACCACAGGCCGCGTCTTTTTAATTTTTTACGTCCTTCCAGTTTTTCTCAACTCGTTCTCGTGAGCGAAGGCGGGGGACGGGGGCGGGGAGAGGGGGCGGGAGGGCGGGAGGGCAAGTATACGCGACTATATTATTATTCCGTAAGGTCGGTCGAGCATTGCACATTACAGAGAGCCGTAATTTCGTCTGGAGTGCACCTGACTCCCATCGGCCAAACTGGGGACTTTGCAGTCAATGGCCGATTCGTATTTAGCCTTCGATGCATCTGGAGGGGTTCTTCTCGGGTACAAAAGCCTTCGAACGCGGCGGATATAGTGGAGAGACCATCCGTGGAATATTAATCGGGACCGTTCTTCCCTCGACGTACGAGCGGAATAAATTATCGTAAGAACCAACGATGGAGGCGGCGGCGTCTACGGGAAGAATGAACGTGAACGCACGCACTCGATGGGTTACCACGCGGAAAGGGGGTGGGAGTCGACAAATCCAAATGCAGCAAAGTGTTCTCTCGTTTGTTCCATTCGTCTTCGTCATCGTCGTCGTAGTCGACGAGACGCGCTCAACGCCAACGTCGGCCAGAAGTCAACTTGTACTAACCATTCGAGAAGTATCATCGAGTCGACTAGACGCGTTATATCATAGATCTTACGTTATCCCGTACGCAGGAGGGACATTGTAATATTTTTCTCCGCGTGCATTCTAAACGCTCCGAAAGGCTTTCCTTCTTCGAGTAGTCTACTCGTGACTGTTACTTAATAGGACAATACTTCGTCACTCTCGAAAGAAACGAGTATATTAGATCATTCTTGCGCACTTACCGACTGTACTTAGCAAATTACGCGAAAAAAAAATCGATAACAAACGAGTTAGGAAAATCGGGGTTCGTCGACACGTACTTTGCAAAAAAAAAAAAATTGGAGATTGCAAGCAGTAAGTATGCCTAAAAAATTAATTACGATTGTGTACTTTAATTCGATATAATTCGATTTTTTTTTACATTTTTTCGATTTCTTGGATTTGCATTTTATATTTACGAAAAAATTTATAAAATACCACACATAATTTAAAAATGTCCGACTCTTATCTAATTAGAATATTATTAATTAAAAATTATACACCAAACTGTGATTTTTTTTTACACCGTTTATGATAGAATGAGACGATAACAAAACGCTTTATACGTATAATCTTTCGAAATAAAAAAAATCCCGAAGATTTTTTTTTTTTTTTTTCGAAGTTCTAATTTGGCGTTTCGATGCCTCTGAAAATTGGAGGCTGGAAATAATCACCGGAAGACTTTCTAACCGCGCCTCTTCCGCGCTCACTTCTGAATGGAGACACTCTGTAGCCCTTCACCTTTTCCACGCCCTTTACTCGACGCGTATCCGCGTGTCCACCGAAGATATCGCAGATATTCCTTTCTATTCAATTTCTTTTGGAATGTATCGAACAAGAAAATCATTGCGTAGGGATCCGTATCCGGATGCTGGATGAGACAAGAGAAGAGTAGGAGTAAAGCCGCGGAAACCTGTGGCCAATTAACAGGGATGCTGCGGAATAGCAGATCCGCAGGGTGGAGAGAGGACGATGCAAGGGCTCGGAAATCCACAGATAACTATATACGAGACGTCATCAGCGTCAAACTGGTCCCTGGATTCGGAACCGCATGTATTTTTGGATTCAACAGAATCGAAACTGGTTCCGCGGATGGAGACTGCGAAAAATACCTCTCGTGGTATGTCAACCATGAATTCGTAATTTTTTTCCGCGGCGTCAGAAGGTATAAAAATTCTATTTCACAACTGCGTTATCGTCTTTATTCGCAGTGAAATATACATAAATAATTGCAGTTAGAATGGGGCGTATCCCGTCGGTAAAGAAAGGTTCGAGTATAAAATAAGAAAGTGCCTCAAGCGCAGGAGGCCTCCGGGTGACTAATTTGTAAAGCCGCCGCTGGTTCTCGACAGATGCTAACGGGACCAAGGTCGATCGAGTGTGGGATTTTTTTGTTTTACATTTATGGCCAAAAATCCCGAGGACAGTGATTCTCGGTATAGTCGATGAGAATTTATTTATCGAATACCGTCGAAGTCGGTAAAAAGTCAAATTATCGATGTTGCGTAACGCGCGCGCAAGAAGTTGCAAAGACCTTTGACCGCGGTGACGCGCATGATATCGATATATCGACATATATCGATATCGATGTCCAACAAATTTTTATAACTTTCAATCACGTCACAGGGCTTGAATTTCGGAATAAAGTTCTCTTAAAATTTGAGAAAATTTCGTACCCACGGATTTGGTTTGTTAGAACGAGAGACCGGGGCTAATTGAACCAAACGCTGTAAAAAAAAAAAAAAAAAAAAAAAAAAATGGCTGCGCTGGGGATTTTGCTATAGAACTTTAATTCTATAGAGTGCCGTATTCTCTGAGTGGAATCTTCGATTTGTTATTATTACGCGTGTTTCAAGTCGCCCCGGTTACCTTCATCTTTATTCCGATGAAGAAACACCTGCAGTACTGTAGTATTTTTTTTTTTTATTAACAATCGAAGACAGGATAATTAAGGTCGCAATTTTCGAGATTGAAGCCATTGGACGAATCATTAATGCAATTTAGACAGCCCCCCTCCCGCCCAACATTTTATCGATAGACAACTTCATTGAACTTTGATTAATCGCAGCAATGCGCGCATCGAAAGCTTCGATGTAACGAGAATTGCAAGTTTCAACAATTCGTTATCAATTCGTTAAAATTTTGCAATTTTGTATCAACTCGTCTTTTCCAGCTATCAGTAAAAGAGGCCGAGGAATGAATACGATATTCGATTTTCCAATTTTTTTTTTTTTTACGATTGTCCTGTTTCACTTAGCCCCGGACTCCGAACATCCGATTACCAAGAAATAGTTTGTCGCCACAATTCTCCGGAACTTTTAAAAAAATTTTTTCATGGAAACGAATGAAAACGATTTTCGATTTTTTTTGCAATTCCCCGTTTCACTTAGCCCCGGACTCCCAACATCCGATTACCAAGAAATCGTCTTTCGCCACAATACTCCGTCACTTCTTTTATTATTATTATTATTTTTTTTTTTTTTTCGAGGAAATGACTGAATACCCCTTCGATCCGAGCGATCGGTTAACTGATCGGTGAACCCATTCTTTAGCGAAACCAATAATCAACGATAGAAGCTCCTTTACGCAGTCTAAACCCATGCAAAGTCCCTTCTGCATCTTCGTAACTCGCCTCCGTGGCCCGGGGATCGGTTCGGAGCCCCCGAGAGCCCAGTTGGCCTCACGTCGTTGAGATTTCCAAGACTCGGGGCACCAGGGGACTGTGGGTCTGACTCGTTCGGGGCGACTGCCATTCAACTTGTCGAATGGTTGTCCACTTTTCATGGGTTGGTGGGGCTGTACCATCGGTGGTCGTGGTGGGTGGCGTATAAGTAGAGGTCTGCCTTCACCGGCGTTCTCATACCCTCACCACGTCCTTCGACTGCCTCTTACTTTTACTTTTTTACGACTCCGTATCGCCGCACAAACCGAACGTCCAGATCAGCTCGAGCGGACGGAGAGAGCAACGACTCGACCTAAACTCGTCCACCGTTTATTCCAAACAGTTACAAGTTGAGAGGGCCTCACGGTTATTATCCACGAGAAATTCTCCGCGCGGACCTTTATTTACCGACAAACGTAAAAAAAAAAAAAAAAAAAAAAAAAAACGTGTGAATAAAAACTTCGAGGGTTCGTTGAGTTGAATTTAAGAAATCATCGAACAACGATAATGATGAACAAGTGACAAGTGAAAAAAAAAAAAAAAGTTTTATCCATCGCGAATCTACGTCGCCGTAACCGAGGATCGTTCGGAAGTCGAGCAAAGGTAGCGGAAACGGAAGAGAGAAAATAGTGTGCAGTGCAGATATGTGGTTCAAAAGCGCAATACTGTGAGTACCAAAATTAAAAAAAAAAAAAAAATTTCGACGTTACATGTAAAAAAAAATCTTGCGGAATTCATTTGGTTCCGCATGGAGACGGATATCTTTATTTTTTTATCTCAATGACGCGAAAAACGGATGAGAGTCGCCACTGTCGTAATTAATTGAACTTTCCTCGAAATTTCGTCTCGACATCGCACCGTCAAATTTGGCGATTTTGGGTACAAGTTTTCGGCTCCTTCTCCCGTAAATACGCGAAGAGTCAGTAAATGATCGTCCGGTGGATCGGTTAAACGCGGACGATCCTAACGTGTGTACCGTTGCGTGTTGCGCGACGTTTAATGTACCCGAGTAAGGAAGCGATGCGAGAAGCGATAGTTAAATCCGAGAGGCTTCGACGAGAGGTTCGCTCATCTGCTTACGTATTCGATGAAAATGAAAGTGTCTAGGAATTCCGATACCGAGAGCTTTCCATTCGAGACGATCCATTACCATACGTCGCGTATTATCGCGAAAGGATCGGCCCTTCCAAATTGCACTATTAATGTTTATCTATATAGTTTTCTTTTGCATTCTTTTTTTTTTCGTGATTTTCATACCCTTTCCCACGACTATAATGATTACGTTCTTTATTACCGACGAACGATGTCTCAAGTGCCTCATGCGCCGAAATCTCGTCTTCCATATTGCGCATACGTAGTCATTAGGCTTTTGCCGCCTTCCGAATCGCGCAAAATACGGTTTGATCATTGATCCGAAATTACGCGAAAGATATTTTACTGTACACGAGAAATGAGCTCTCGTGTGATTATTTTCGATTGTGAGTAATTATTATTATTATTGTTGTTTTTTTTTTTTTTTTTTTTTCAATTAAAAATTTCGAAAATCTTTGAATGATTTACGTCCGTTCGTTCTTCTGATTTCGTCATGGAAACGTCTAATTACTGACGTAGGAAAATTGTATTAAAGGTTTCGCGGGTTTTTTCATCGATTTTTTTTTTTTTTGAATATTGGAATATCGTAAGTATGGGTGTTAACAGAAAGCGTGTACCTCGGACACTTCCGTGTCTGACCAATAAGCCCGATCGATCCTCATTGCCATGTTTCCTCGTCCTCTCCTCCCACCGCGAAACAAACACCGCTCTTTTTTTTTTCTTCCTCTTCGACTTTATTCCTTCACTCTCGCTTGCACACCTTTCTCCTACTCGTGGTGCACGAGTCTTCGAGCGCTGGCTTCGCCGTCGGTGCTACCGCTCCTTGATATCACGCGACGCCGTACACGTCTACGGCAACTGTACAGTCCGCCTTAACTGTGTATATCGCGCCTATGGACTGTATCGTTTCAATCGAGAGCCACTCGTGTTTCACACCGCCATAACTTTCGCTGATTACGATCTCACGAGAGCTCAGATGAGACGAAAGACTGATTGTTCCCGTTAACGGAAACACATAAGTTCGATGAATTTAATGATATATATAGGTCGCCGGCTACTAAGTCACGAATGGTTGTAAAATCCATCGTAACAACGCGATAATAATTAGTCATTTTTAGTTCTCATCATATAATAAAAACTTCGACTCAAAAAAAAAAAAAAATCAATTTTTTTAATAGAAAAATAATGTTATTAATAAAAATTAAATTCCCGGATGTTACACGCGGTTCTCGAATTTTTTTGCCCGATCCGAACACCAATGCGAAAATTCAATTTCATGGGATCCGAAATACGATTTTTTTTTATTTAGAAAAAAAAAATAATAAAAGCCGTTTTTTGCATCAAAATTGCTAATTGATTTAATTACAATAATTTTAAACAGATGCATAATCACAATGTCAATAATGAGTGCGAAATTGAGAAACGAGACACGGGAAAATCAAAGGGTGGAAAGGGGCACATTTTTCAGAGAAAAAACAGGGGGTAGTTTTTTTGTATTGCGATTTCATGAGTGCAACGAGACGGTATTTATTTATTTTTTTTATTTTTTTTTTCAATAATTTATTCGTTGATTAACGAGATAAATCTCGAGGACTGAGTGAATGCGCGCGCAATCGAGTTTTCCCTCAATCGTAAGAAAGTTACTGGTGACGTTCACGGGTGAATGAGTGAGAGGCTGGCGGTCCGCGCCCGTACGCACTGTGTGTCGACCACATACGTATATATATGTCTCTGTACCGCTACGTCGCCGATTGCCGGTGAACAAATCGAGTCGAGTCCAAGGTCAGTAAAATGCCGCCACCGTCACCACCGCACCCCGATGCCCGCACGCGGTGTCGCGGTGTGTGTTCAAGCGCGATTTCTAAACTCGACTTAGCCGACTCTTACTTCGACCGAGAGCGATCGAGTTCCTCGAGATACACACATGCTCCCGTCTCACCTTTCCTTCGTCGATACATATATCGAAGGAGAAGACTAAAGCGAGTTTCTCCCCTTCCAGAAACCGCAGTCCCGCGACACACCGAAAATGCCGCAGGGGAGACCGGGGCAACTTAAAACACGCGTTAAAAAAAAAATCGAAGTCGAGGTATTTCTTATCGTAGAGCCAACCCTAATTCCATTGCGTACGATGTTCGTTGCGTCGAAACTTCGACTTTTTCGTACTGTTCGATTTTTTCGGACTGTTCGATTTTTTCGGACTGTGCGATTTTTTCGTACTGTTCGATTTTTTCGTACTGTTCGATTTTTTCGACTGTTCGATTTTTTCGGACTGTTCTATTTTTTCGGCCGTTCGATTTTTTCGTATTGTTCGATTTTTTCGTACTGTTCGATTTTTTCGTACTGTTCGATTTTTTCGGACTGTTCGATTTTTTCGGACTGTTCGATTTTTTCGGACTGTTCGATTTTTTCGGACTGTTCGATTTTTTCGGACTGTTCGATTTTTTCGGACTATTCGATTTTTTCGTAGTGTTCGATTTTTTCGGCTGTACGATTTTTTTATGACGAGTGTTTCAACGAGCCCCTATCTTATTATCCTTTGAATTTATAGTTAATTTCATCTATGGTGATTGTTCTTTTACATGAGATTCCTCTACCGTTATGCGATTTTTTAGTCTTCGATGAAAGAGGGGATGCGGTTTTCTGGGGTTAATAGAATCGTGAAAAAAAGTACATTTGCAATTGGCCCGCAGCGCTCGTTAATTATTATCTTTCATTGGGCAATAATACTATCGTTTGCGGCCTTCGAGACATTACGATTCTGTTAAAGTCACGCGTAGCCCCGAGCGTTCTTTCATTTATGTGTTTTTTTTTTCTTTCGATTTTCTTCTTTTCGATTGCAACCTCATCGGTTGAATTACGATACCGGAGTTTCGGTTCTCCGCAAACTTTCATCGTAAGAGAGTTTTAGGCGCCAACGGCGCCTGACGATGTTGATGATGGTGAAGAACTTGCGCAACCGACGAACGGACCAGTGACGTACAAGTTAACGTCTCGTGTCTCGCGCGCATTACGAATTTTGAAAGCCGCGGGCGCCCGCGGGTACAACTAGAATCGCCGCGATCGTCTATACGCGGTACTGCGATAGATTCCCTGAGGGGTTTCTAAGTTTCTTTATCTTAATAACGAGCGATATATCAATAAGACATGAGATTTCGAATCACCCGCACCGCAGCGTTCGATACCAATGCGATCGAAATTACATCCGCGCCAACTGCGAAATCCGAGATTCGCGATCTATCGATCGAAAAATGCTTGTAAGGTTAATCATTGCCCCAATTTTAATCGAAATCTTGAACGAGAACAGGAGGACTTCTATTGTAAAAGAGACCGGAATTGGTTGCAACACGTGCTGTAAAAAAAAATCGCAGATTTCACGCAGTGATAATACACTCGCGCCGTGTTGCGATTAGCCCCGGTCTCCTTCATTTACTTTGTTGGAATGTTTCGCTCTGAAGTTATACCGATAAACATAAACGACAATGTCCTCGTATTGTGCCAAACGATGTAAATGGTATATGTCGCGGTATTCGAGTCGCGAAGTAAGGTGAACGGGTTGATCTGTATATAGTACTGATAAGTACCGGCGCGGAAAATGACTATTAATAATCGTCAATCAATTACAGTTTCCGGATAGTGAACGTTTCTTTTATCAGTAAAGAAAAATAACTTGATAGGGCGTACTGACGATTTGAAAAAAAAAAAAAAAAAATTATTCCGATTTAAAAAAAAATTTGAGAGGAGTTTCGATGTTTTTATCATAATTAAAAAAAAATTAAAAAGACTGTTTTGCGTGAATTTTTTTTTTTTTTTTTATTATCGGTTAGCGAAAATTACCAATTCTCGTCTCCTCAGTGTCCTTTGGCCCTTTGCAATGTAAAAAAAAAAATCCGATTCGGATCGATCTTTTGCGGTGCTGTATCTCAATTCTTACGTAAGTTTTTCAAGTCCCTCTCGCGAAATCGTTGGTTCGACTCCTCCGCGTGTATGTTTGACTCGTGAATAACGTTGGTACGTACTGTACGATTATGATGATATATAATCAGCGTTGTAGCCGGTACAGTAGACATACGGCATAGACGGTTTCGATCTATACATCCGAGTTATTCTCGTCGTCAGTCAGCTTTCTCCGTACCGACTTATCGATAGAATTCCATCTGTTAGCGGTAAACGCGGCATATTTAATATTCAATGCTATACGAAATCGCGGAGATTCGATAATTTGTTTTGTCGTTTGTAACACGCGCGTTTGGTGAAAGAATTAACGTTTGCAGCCGCCATGACGGTACGGCTTTTTTTCTCGATCGGTAATCCAGCGGAGCCATTAAAAAAAAAAAAAAAATGTACAGGTGTATAATATTCTTGCTGCTACTTAATGACAAACCGGAATTATCGCGTACTCTCGACTAACAGGGGATACATTACAAGCTCTGCACGTATATCTAACGCTCGCGTAGAATAATCTCGAGAAGGCCGCGCGAAAGATTTTTCTTTTGTTGAATGAAACAAATTTGTATTCGATTCGACGCGCGTGCTATCTACCCGAGGATGATGGTCAGAAAATTGCGATTAAGGTGAAACTTTGCGGGATAATGTACAACACGAACGAATTTCAGGATAATCTTAGAAAGCGTAAGATACAAAGTAACGCTACTTCGACACGGATGATAACGCGAATTTCCGAGCGTGAAAACGTCAGTATTGATTGAATTTCGTAGATGCGGCTCCCCACCGTGCATTCGCGTAGTATTTATGATAATTCGCGATGAAAAATAAAAAATATTTCGATGTCATCTCAATTACGAAAAAAAAAAATGGAAACTTTTATTTTCGATTTATTGATAGCTGTTTAGCTATGCGTTCCGTCTCTTTATAGAGGCGCGTCATAGGCGGAACTTTCAAATCCGGAATTTCTATGCAAATAAAAACTGATGTTTAACTGCGCCTCTTACGCGTATTAAAAAGTCAGCGGGAGTACTCGATACCTATCACTCGTAATTTTTAAATGTTAGGTTTCTACCGGCGATAGGATTACGCGAGTTTTCTATAATTTGTGAAACCCAATCGATCGGGTAATTTTTACGAAAGACCTATTTAAAGAATGAGTCGTTTTAATTCACCCCGATGTGACTCTTTGAGGGATTGTAGAGGAATATGAGAATAGTTAAGGAGGATCGGTTGCTGAGAGTTCGTTTCGCATAAGTTCGAGAAAAATGAGAAAAAATTGCAACTACTTCTCGATGGTATAAAAATCTAAAATAATTCAGGTATATTTAAGGTACTAAAAATATTAATTTTGCATAATAATAATTCCAAAAAGTTATTAACAAATTAATGAAAAAAACTTGCTAAACAAGTTAACGGTAACGCAACTTTTTTTTTTTATGAAAATGATTCGTTCATTTTTTTGAACACGTATAGATTTTTTTAGATTTTAGACCCTTTAAGATCCTCCTTAAAGGGTTAAAAACGTTGTCTACCCTTGCAGGACGCGAAAAGCCAATGCCTAAATTTCTATTCGACAGTCGCAATCACGGGAGACCGCGGCTATTAAAAACGGGGAGGGGGGAGGGGGGGGGGCAAATTTAACCCAAAATGGAAAGAAATCAAAGGTTTCACGGAGTTTGTCTGACATTCCGTGCAATTAATTAGCGTAGAATGCCCTCTAATTTCTTCAAATACCGTACGTCATAGTGTTTCAAAAAGCCCCGGTCTCCACTAATGCTCCAGATTGCAGCTTCATCGTTGCAGCCATAGAAACCAATGTAACTACCGCGGCTTCCATTACGAAATAGAAAGACTCGCGGGAATCTTTCGTGAGATTAAAATCTCGCGTATGGAATAACGCCGCTTTCCTCGCGTCGCAACGATCTCGTGATGTCGTTTGCCACTAATCGTAAGAGTTGCTATCATCGCGCAATTCCGCACGAGACTCACACAGTACCTCCGGTTGTTGAAGTTTTGAACTTCCGGTTGTCACGGAACGAACAAGACAGCACGGAACCCCCGAGTCTCGTGATCGCGAGCAAGATAAACGCTATTCGCAAGGCCCTCTCGGCGCGCACGCGCAGCGAGAAAATTACCCGGATTTCACTTCTCGGCAAAATTTTTAACATGCAATAAGCGAAAAATATATTGAAAGGAGAGGTGAGGAGTTAATGTTGTTAATGTAGTTTGCGGTTTCTCGTTGTCGACGATTATTCTCTCGTTAAGAGAATTGCTAAATAGGTGAACGGGGCTATTCGAAACACGGAAGAAATCGATATCGCGCTTTGAAAAAAATAGATCGAAGGTTCTACGTAGCGAGTAATGCACTTTAAGGTATATTACTCACTGTAGTATACACTTATAACTATTTCTGAAAAAATTATGATTTTCGGAAATTAATATCGAATAAAAAAAAAAATTAATATTTTGAAAATATGAAGAATATGAATATTGAATGAATATTTATATTTAATCGAATTTTTCGTAAAAATCGTAGTTCCGATGGATTTTTTTTTTCAATTCATCATGTTTTAGTGCTTTACTTACCGCGAGAAAACTTCGATTTTTTATGGCTTAGTGTCGATTTACCCCGTATTTCGTTTAACTCCGGTTACCTCTATGGGTTTAAGGATATTGCGAGTATGAGGAATTGCGATTCCGTCAGCCTTGGCGAAAAAGAGAGTGAGGTCGAGTGTCTCGTCGATCGAGGGTAGACGGCCTCGTCTCGGACGTCAATTACCACACGGAACGAGGCCGTGATCAAGTTTATCATTTTTGTTCATTTTTTTCTAGTTTTTTGCGCTCTTTCTCTCGTCAATAATTTAATGGCATGTGATGGGGGAGCGCTTCGGACGCGAAATGAACTCAATATTTTACGAATTCGCGGAGTAAAAATTTTATAAATAGAAAATATATAATTCATATATCGATAATTGCGGATATATATAAAACTATATATAAGTGATATATACTTAAAAATAAAAAAAAAATTTATATATTTTTGTATATAAATTATATATTAATTTGATTGTCTAATATTTTTCTAATTTTTTTTTTTTTCATTTTTTCTCGGATAAAAAAAACCGATAAATTATACAGTACGTTTTACGTGAGCGGCTAGAATATCATTTGGAAAGCACTTCTTATAACATTAAGAATCGAGATAACTCGGGACTACTGGCTTTTGCCGGCGTTGCTGTTGCTCTCAGCGCGCGCCAACCAGATGTGAACTTTCACCACACAGTCTCCGCGACTGATACTTCGCTCGCACATTCCGTCGATTTAACATTCCAGCAAGCGACACATCTTGTACATCGAATTAAGTGCGCTTCACTGGGCTGATTCTCGCTGCGTCTTTGCCTCCGCGCGCGCGATCGTTCGCGTTTGCAACGGGTCATTCGAAAATTTAATTTACCTCGAGACTCTCGCTGTATACTTATTATTATTTTTTTTCACTCGGCTATTTACACGATGTTTATTTATTAATTGCAGAATATGTTGCACCATTGCGTCTGTACTCGCTGAAGAAGACATTATTACGAAGGCGAAACCCGGACAGGAATATGTCGATATTCGATCGTCCATTGGTGGTCCGAGAGCAATTCCCATCGAAGGTAATGTCAAATCAATTTTGCAAAATCCTTTCGAATTATTGCATTCTCAGGCGAAAAGGTTATCTATAGACTATTATTAATTTATTTATCGAATTTGGTATCCCCGATTAATATTTTAATCATAATAATAATATTGATATTAATATTATATATATTACGATTTAATTATTAGTATTTATTAAAAAAAATCAATATCTTTATTATCTAATTATAGAAATTATAATTATTATAATATGATTATATAAAATTTATAATATTTTTTATACATATAAAAAAACGTAATAACATCGATAGGTGTGAGTGGTGAAAAATGAGACATTTTCAAAATCGATCGATTTTTTCAAAAATTTTCGCAACGCACAATGAGCGTTAAATCAAAATGTATTTTGATTTTTGGATTAACCTTTTCAGAATTCGTGACTTCTCACAAAATACCGGAGGGTCTGGCGAAACCAGCGGACGACGATGACGACGAGTCCGAAGAGCCCGCGAATGCAGAAAAGGTTTTCGTTCCGAGGGACCAAAGCTTAGATACGAAAGCCCAAGGAATTGGGAATGTCGATCAAAGTTTGGATCCTTCGGGCGGCGATGATCTCGAAAGAAATAACTCGAAACGACAGGCGCGCGTTGAATTGGAGACTTACAGTGCCGCAGGTGTGTTGCAAGAAGAAGGAATAAGGAAACTCGACGCGCACAGATCTAAGGACGACTACGATTACAAGGACGCGATAATTCCTGGCGTCGAAGTCAGGTATGTCAATTTCCTATTCGTCCAATGGTCTTATCACGAGGATCATTCCTCGAGGATCATTAATTGACCTTTCGTACGTATATCTGTAATCAGCGCTGAATACGCGACAACTATGATGCCGGTTTTGACGACGGAGCGAGAATATCGTTCCTTCGACTTCGTTCCCGTCAATATCATTCGCGAGGACAGCAAAGACGGATGGACACCGTACGCAAATCGAAACTTCGACGATCTCGGCGACGTTAGTCTCGTACCTGCCGGTTCCACTTCCCGCTTTCAGGTAAATTACTGTCTCATTGCAAAGTCTCCGTAAGAATTCAATAACTCAAAATAATTTATGCGAAACGAAAAAAAAAAAAAAATATGATCGAGTATCACGAGACCATTTTACCCCAAAATCTACTATCGGTTGCTTCAATGATTTTTTATGGGAAAAAAAAAAAACGAAAAAGTGGCCACATTATGGACTCTAACTACTTAAAGTCACATATTCGTCGAGAAGAATCTTCGATGTTTTTACGGGATGAGTACCGATTCGCTCGCGTGTTCGTCTAAAGAAGTATTACCCACATCCCAAAAAATGGTACTTATTGGCATTATTAATGGCATTATTGTATGCGCAGTTGAAAAAAGCACCGAACGGCAAGGAGTACGAATACGAATACACGTACTACTACTACGACGAGGAGGAAGAGGGCAAACCGGGAGTCCCAGCGAACAACCAACAAGAGGGTGTCAGCAGGACGACGGTGGCCCCAAGACGCGGTGGTGCAAGTAGCAACAGAAGCAAATATAGCACCGTCGAGAGGTCGACAACAGCAGAGCCCGCAACAAACGAAGTAATCCCCAACAGAAACGGTAACCGTGGCAGAAAATTAGGCGAAAACGAGGACGTTTCCGAAGAGAGATTGCCAACAAACACTCGATTCCCGCCGAGATCGCTGTTAGTACAAAATCATTCAATTTTTTAAGTTTCACGTCAATTTTTTGTTCTTCCGACGATCATACATAAGCTTCTTTCCATTTTTGCACGCATCAAAAAATTAATAATAAAAAAAAACAGATCGCGATCGAACCACAACACCGGAACCACCGAACCCAGCCGCGCCCGCGGAAACCGGCCGCGACCTAGTCTTGACCTCGTCGACTCCAGCAGTTTCAGAACCCATCAGGAAGGTCCCGAGTTTCCTCAGAATCTGCCAAAAGGACCAGTCAGATTTTTGGGCGTAACACCGAACGAAAACACCGAAGACAAACCAGTTACCAGGACCCGCGGAAGACCTCAAAGGGTCCAGGAACCCGCGCCGGTTGTGGAGGCCTCCGATGAGGCCATTATTCCGGCCCAACGAAGACGACCAACCGGTGAACCCACCGTTGAGGTTGAATTGAACAGAGGTCAGCCCTTGCGAAACGCTCCCATTGACGAGGACGACTCTGAGGACGACGAAGAGGAAACTACGAAAATTCCGGTGCCAAAGGACACGTTGGAAGAGAAACGACCAGTGGAAACGAGTTCCGAAGGCACCACTGTGGAAACACCAACCACCGAATATCCCACAGCTATGGACAAGGTAGCGCTGGACTTGTACGCTTTCATTCAACAAGGACACAGCAATCTCGTTGATGCCGTAAATGACGCTGAGGAGGCCGGTGAAAGCACTACCGTTAACGATGAGGATATGACTACCGATCCACCAACTACCACCGAGGAGGTTAGTCCTACTACCACCGAAGCCACGACCACCACAACGACTACCGAAGCTACGACCACCACGACAACAACCACGACAACCGAAGCTCCAACCACTACGGTTCAAGCTGCTCCGGGTAGAGGCAAATTCCGAAGACCCGGTCTTCCTGGCGCCAGTGGCACGAGAAATAGGTAAAGATGAGTCTTTGTAAAGATCATTTTGATAGGAAGAAAAATACATCGCTGCCTTGAATAATAATGATAATAATAATGTCAATAGTTTATTATTATTGATACTGTTATTATTATTGTTACAATTTTTGAGAACATTTTTTGCAAAGAAAATCAAGTTTTTCGATAATTTCATGATTATGATAATAATAATAATATCTTATTAAGATTTTTAAAATTTTTTATTGAAACTTTTTTATTTTTTCATGGTAGATTCAAGTCAAGCGGAGGTGGAAGCGGAAGTGGAAGCACGACGACGACCGAGGCGCCGGCGGAGACCACCCAAAGAAACAGGAACCGTTTCGGTGGTTCCGGAACCGGTGGTTACAAGCGACCGCGACCGGGTCAGAAGCAACCGGTCGAAGAGGAGGTCCTGAAGGACTCGGCGAGCAACGTAAACGCGGAAAAACCTTCTTCCGGACGGAACAGGTACCGCGGTGCCGCACCGAGAACTTCGGCGAGTACGACTTCCGCACCCGCGACAACATCGTCCTCGACCGGCGGAAGTCCGGGAATCGTAAGACCGGCGTTCAACAAATTGAACGTAAATCGACGACGCGGAAGACCGACGACCGCGGTACCGGCGACCAGCGAAGAAGCCCAGGAATCGGGTGAAACTTCTCAGACCGGACAAACCGACGCCGGTCATGAAACGCCAACGACACCGAAATCCGCCGTGAGGGCGAGAATACCGGCCATCGGGGCGCGACCGGTGCGACCCGGTGCGAGGGTCAACCTACGTAACAGACCCGGGCAAACAACCACCACAACAACCCTCGCGCCGGAAGTCGCTGAGGGCTCTGTCGAGGAACCCGCGGGCGAGGGAACTGAAGAGGAAACTCATGAGGTCAGTTCCGCATCACTTTTATTGTACTAATCGCACTGATTAAACTTGTATATATCTTAAGATGAAAGGGAATATGTTAAGTTACATTCCCTATTCTATGTACTAATCGTATATAGTTTATGTGTAGGGAAGACCGGGGCGACTTGCAACACGCGCATGTAAAAAAAGATCGAAGATTTCAAGTGACGAATTTGGCAGTCTTAGGGATTGCCGACCGCGAACTCCAAGTCCACATAGTGCCAAATTCGCTGCGTGAAATCTTCAATTTTTTTTTGTTTTTTATACCGCGTCTCTGTTGCGACTAACCCCGGTCTCGCGTAGTTTTTCGATTCGGACGAATCAAATTTTTGTGTCGGTCTCGCGAAAAATTCTGTATAAATATAAAAATTGATTTAAATTGACCCGAACGTATGATTTTTTCAGTTTTTTCGACGTGAAAACAAAATTGATTAATAGATATTCCGCGATAAATGCCGTATTTTCTTTCCGCCAGCGATCGAACTGCGTTAATTAGATTTTCACACCGCACTTTTTGCTCGCAATTAATCGCCCTCCCGTTACGTTCAATCACGAAATGAGCCGTACTAAGCGAAACATTCCGGTGTACGAGCGAATATAGTGTGAAGTAATTCGTCGACGATGAGATGGCGAGAAGTTTTGCCGTCGCGACGAGCGTCGAACTATTTTTCAAGGAGATTAAGTACGAGGTTACGCGCGGCGCGGATGATGTCACAGAAACCGCGGATGGAGGGGGGGGGGGGGGGGGGGGGAGCAAATTTCCTAGAGTCACTTTCACTGGATGGCCTTTCGAAATGTCATTGCGATCTCGTGAGGCATCCCGCTCTCGCTGGTTTGCCCCTCCGAGCGATCGAGAGTCCGCGTCTCGTTTGTAGTCAGGCGTCTCGAAGCGAACGTATACCCTTCGACCGACGATATCTCTTTTACTCCCGCGAACAAGTGACTTTTTTTTTTCATTTCTTGTACATAGCTCGTGGTGCTTAAGCTATCGATCAGCACCAACTATAGAGATGAATTACAGACATTTTATTACGGGACGAGAAACAGGACGGGTGTCACGAGTTTCTGTATTCGATTCGCAATGCAATGTACCGAGAGGTTCACGAAGTTTGTCGTTATATTCCTATAGCGCCACATACCAGTTTAGCGTTTCGAAACTTAGCTGCTTTGCGATGTTGAAAAAAATAACAACATTTGAACCAATTTTTTTCTGATACATGTCTTTCATCATTGCTATTGTATAAACGATATTGATACGATACGATTATCGATTATCGTAACCATCTAGAGGCGACCGGGGCGAGTTGTAACACGGAATACTTACGTCAAAAAGATCGAAGATTGCATGCAATCTAATATCACATTAGTATGTTTTGCCACAAGTGCGTGAAATACGGTTATACGCGTAAGTGCGTAAAATACGATTTTACGCGCCAGTGCGTAAAACACGATTTTACGAATACGAATACCGTACGAATAGCACTCGTGCGTAAAATCGAATTTTACGTATACTACACAAAAAAATAATCTTTCAAATTTAAATTAATTTTTAAGTTAATTTTCTATAAAAAAATTATTTTTATGGTTTTTCGAAAGTCAATTAAGAAAAAACGCAACTCAATTAATGCACAAAAAATCATAGATGGCGAGAACTTTTTTTCTTGTTTACGAGAAAATGAATGAATAATCGAATTTTGTAAATTAATCATTACTTTGTTGTCGTTACAGGCGCCAGCTGAGACGAGCCCACCGGCTCGCCAAACGACTTTGAATCCTTTGAACAAATTGCGCTCGAGGAATCGTCTGCAGGTGCAACCAAAGACAACGACAAGAGCTCCCGTAGCTGTGTCGCACCGCAGATCGCCTCTGCTTCCCCGACGCAAGACGACCGAAACTCCGGTGACTGAAAGCAGCGAGGAGGAAGAATCGGCATCGGAAACTGTACAGGAAACTGAAGCTACCGAAGCTACGCTACCGGAAACAAGTACCGCCGCGAGTACTAAACACGAAGAAACCAGACGACTGAACCCTCTCCTAGCATCGCGACGCAGGTTAACGCCGAGACGCCCCGGACAGCTCGCAACACGAGAATAAAATTGATCTCAAAAGTTCTGACGGAATATTCGAAGCAATACTCAACGGTTGATTAGACTGTTATTAAAAAAATATATATAATAAAAAAAATTAATAACACGATCGCGTTTTATCGACGGAACTAACCTATTATCTTCTTCGATATAATGCTCCGGTCGGTCGGGCATTGTAACGAAGAAAAATCTGGAAAAATTTCTCTCGCAAAAGAACAACCCATTGGGGAATTTAATAATATTAAATATTTGGTACACCTTTTTTTCCAGCATCCCGAAGGGATAATTTGTTTCATGGGATTTGCTCTTTTGCCCATTGATTTAATTCCGCGTGGTCGAGGCGCGTTGGAGACAACGAAGTATCGAAATACACGATGTATATTTACCTACTATTAGAATAATGTAACTTCAGCCAGAAAAGATTATCGTTCTTTCGATAAAACTTTATCGTTTCTGAAAAAAAAGAATTGAAAAAAAAAAAAAAAAATCAATATATATATCGTGCGATTACGAAGATAATGATAACGATTAATATCGAACGATGACGAGGATGATGATAATACGACTATTATAATGATATTTAATTTGACGCGAGTTGTGCGAGTAATATTATTTAATTATTAACTATGGTAATGTTTATTATTATTATACACATATACGTACGTATATAATTGAACTATGGAGACGCAACAATATGGATGTTTTCCAATCTCTCTCTTGATAATATATTCTCCGATGAATTAATTGACAAGAGAGAAATTTTAGTCTATTCAATTTTATAGCAACGACACGCCTAAGTGTCTCGACGTTATACCGTTTTTTTATATGATACGAAATACCAGAAATTCTGTAAATATTTCTATTAAAACTCTACATAAAATAATCAATTGTGTTTTTATTGCAGTCGTTAGGTCCATCGATTGGAAGAAAACAATTTTTTTCTCCGTCAAAATACAAATCGTAAAAAAATTCGTTATTGATATTTCGTTATTCGCCATTGACATTTTCACGATTTTTTTTTTAATAAAAAAATAAAGAATTCCTAGGAATTTCTTTTTTGTCGATGATACGTCTCAGAGGTTTACTAGCGAACGCGTTGACTTGGACGATCGTCTCAGCGATCACGCAGGCGTTTAACTTGACCGCGTAATCAGAAATATTGACGATTGGTGGTTCGACTCGCGAATAAGTTATCGAAAAAAAAAAAAATTAAGACACTTTTTTTCTCATAGTATCGTCGGAAAAAAACGAATTCTTATCAAGAAAACGAAAAAAAAAACAATAGTTTATTATTATATGATAATTTATTCATTATATATGATTCTTGATATCACATATTATTGATTGACTCGTAAAAAAAAATTATTAATTGTACGCGAGATTGAAGCTTCGTTCGTTCTCCTGCCGAAAATTTTGATGCATCTGATCGATCTGTTGTATTTTTTGTCCGATAACCGAAGTTCTCTGATCCAACCACTGTAAACTGTTCATATGAGCGTTTAAAATTTTTCCGATTTGAACTATAGGATCACCCGAGTCTTGCGAGCGATTTGCTTCGTTAAGATGCTCGATTATTTCTTTGAGATCTTGTGACATTTGTTTCAACTGTTTGTCGAGATTTTCGGCCAATCGATAGGTATAATCGCGTTCCGGATCGGCGACCGACAGCGACGACAATTCTTTTTCGAGCGGCACGAGGCAGTCTTGCAATTCCTTTTGCTGCCCAACCTGCAAAAAACAAGATAATTGTAATTCATTCGCAAATTAATTAATCGTTGAATTTTGGTGAGAAAATGAGGGAAAAAGCGTCTCACAACGTAGTCGAGTTCGTGTTCAAGATGCTGCTGTTCCAATTTTACTCTCTCGACTTCCTGATTCAACGTGGCGATCTTCTCGCCATTGGCGATCAACAATTTGTCCCAATTGTTCACTTGCGTTGCTTGATTCACAAATGCTTTTTCCTGTTCTTCGAGCTCCAGAGTCCACTTGTTTATGGATTCTTCCAATTGACAAAAGTTCATCGTACCGACCTGACCGGCACCCGATGAAGTTACGCTGCAATAAACAAAATTTTTGGAGTAATTTGCGCTTCCCACGCCTACTCGCGTACTTACATCAACGTCAGGACTATTTTCGATGTATTTATTTCACTGATGAATATAAATCCGACGTTTATTCTTATTCTCGATGGTCGAAAAATGAGTGCTTTCTTCTTCTCAATTCCGGTCAATGAAAATGCGAATTCTGCCATATATACGTTTTGAAACCACCGAAAGCGCGAAAAAAGAAACGCGCGACAGCGACAACGTTGAAAAAATTACGAAATTGTTTCTTTTGAAAAATTTCGAAACACAATTATTTTTTCTTCAACATCGCGTAGAACGAAATAGCGATTACTCCGGTATCGACTATCGAAGGTATCGGTAGGATTCGGCGTATTCAGGCAAAAAAGCAGTTTTTTTTTTATAGGCAATAGATATCGGATCACTAATCTCAACGGATAGTTTGTTCGTAATGATTTCTTAATCAAATGTAATTACGTGAAAAAATCGCCGAATTTAAATATAAAAAATTGCAAAGAAATAATAATATTTCTCAGATAGCAAGGAAAATGTTTGATATCCAAAAAATTAAATTCCTTTGGCAATGTTTAATATTCAGATTTGAGAATTTTTTTACATAATCAGACAACTATTACGAACAAACAATCGTATGGAAATGATTAGAAGTTTATTCGCGTATAAAGAAGTAAAAACCGTTTTTTTCTCGTAAATTGCCTTAAAAAAAAAAGTTAAATTTGTGTAATTAAAAAAATAAACAATTCTTACGTCGTGACCGTTCCGAGACTAGTCTGCGGTGCAATGTTCGTAGTACTCGTAGTCGTGGCAGGCTGAGTGGTCGTAGTTTTGTTCAAAGAGAATCCCGAAGACAGAGTCGACGCCGTTCCGCCGGTGAGATTGAAGCCACCGGCTGAAGTAGCGACCGTTCCGCCGGTAGAAAATCCCGCGGAGACCGTCGGAGTGGTAGTAGCGGCTGTGGTTTGCCCGATACTAAAACCGGAAGACAACGGTTGCGTTACGCTAATCGGCGTCACGCCGAATCCGCTCGTAGAAGTCGGAGCACCCGGAGCGCCGATTCCAGGCGTCTGACCGATGGTAGCGGTTGGAGTTGCCATTCCGAAACCCGTTCCCAGAGTCGACGGTGCCGCGCTGGACGCGGGAGTTATCGCGGTTCCTCCTAATGAAAATCCGGTGTTCGCGGGCGTCGTGCCGCCAATTCCAAAAGTCAACTGCGGCGCCGTCGAGGCCGGCGTCGCGGTCGTTCCACCGATAGAGATTCCCGAAGTTGCGGACGTCGCTGGGGGTTTTGGGGCTCCGAAGGTGAGCGTCGAAGCCGGCGTCGCGGCGACGGAGGTCAATCCACCACCGCTGAAGCTTGTCGCGCCAAATCCGGTCATCGTCCCGGTTCTGCCGCTTGTCCCGAAGTTGTATGCGGTTGCCGGAGTTGTCGTAACTCCGAAAGTCGTCGCAGCTCCAGAAGGTGCGCTTGAAGTTCCGAGATTCAGAGTGGTTCCTTGAATTCCCGTAGACGCCGTGGCGCCGAACGTCGGGACGGTACCTCCACTGAGATTAGAACCGAATAGACCTCCTGGTTTTGGCAGTGACGACGCCGGATATGCGTTAAAACCCGTCAACAACATTTTTCCTGCATCACCTGCCGCTCCTGTTGCCCCGAAGCCTGGCGTACCTATAAAAATCGAAACGTTTTGTTTTAAGACGGTAAGTAAAAGCGGAATTAATTTTGAATTCCGTTGATTAGTGAATAAAATTGATAATTTTATCAGCGGGCGATAAAAACTAATTTTTTCATTGATAGGTGAAAATAATGAATGTTTTTATTGACGAGTGAAGTTAATTTCATAATGTCATTTATCGATGATTAAAAACATTGTCACATTTATAGACTATGATCAAAATTCATATAATTATTGTCAAATTCTTATTCTTATTGGCAAGCGAAAAAAAAAGAGATTTTCATCAATGAATGAAGAAAAATAATAATTGCGACAATTGGTGAAAGAAATTAATATTTTAATCCCCTGATTCTTCCATCTCTATGCTACATGACAATTTTGATTGTTATTGTCAGGTAATCGTATTATCCCAAATTTATTTTATTTCGATTTCCGCTACGCTTTCGCCTCGCATCGTGTTTAAAGGTCAATAGTTTAAAATAAAAGCTAAATACCTTGTGCGGAATTTTGCGGATTCATATCGGATGAAGTCTCGAAAGCATCGAAGAAGTTTATCTTTCGTTCGTTTCACGATGCGAAGCAAGAAATAACCTCAAAATGGCTATCCAGCGATCAATCGATGTAAGATAGTTTCTAAAAACACAATATCACAGTATTTATTCGTCGATTATGATTGAGAACTCGTTACAGCACATGTCATATCCCAGTTATATTTCTTTACACGCTAATTATTATTTTATAACTTCTGCGTTGTACGCGGCAGCGAAGCACAAAATTTGAAACCGCGGCCACTTACGACACATCGTTTGAGTGCGCGCGAGAGTCATGAGCTCTTCGTTTCAAAACGTGCACTAGTGTACCGGAAGTGGGCACAATCACGGCCTACCTTTTTCACGCAAAACAACCTTCGCTCGATTTTGTTCGACCGCCACACGTGTCGCTACCCGTCAGTAGATGACAAAAAAAAACGAAAAATGTTACCCCAAAAATAGTGAGACGCACGCAACAACCTCCACACTTTTAACGAATAAATGTCTAAATTAATAAGTAAATAATTGCACGTGTCGCAATTAATGTGCGAGTGACGATTTCCCGAATGATCGATAAATCCAAATAAACTACGCGTCACGGAGGCGAAAGGAACGAAAACTGCTGACGAAGGTAGGCTCTCGTTGTACGCTTTGTTTATGGAGATCAGCTGTATTGCCAAACATTCGTGTCACCTTTTTTTTTTTTTTTACAAATACATTTTTTCGGGTTTCTACTTTCTTCGATAAAACACAGTTTCTATACGGAAAAAATACGAAAAAACAAAACTGTCAAGTAATCCTTCGTAGAGCGAGTGTCATTGTAGCGTAAACATTTCATCTTGGGTCGGGGGGGAGGGGGAAGTTTTTTGCCCATAGTCGACTCATCGCTCAGAATAATAAAAAATAAATATAAATAAATGGAATAACACGCATCTCGCGAGGTCTTAAGGGTGTCCAAAATTACGAAAAATTCTTAGCTGCGCAACTCTAAAATAACATTTGCCTCGTTGCATTTGTATTATTATTTTTGTTTCTCTGCAAAGATGACGAATTTTGTCCAACAAATTTTGTCGATAGGGAAATAAAAAACATTTGGACAACTTTATCCCTCTCCCCTGAGGCTGCTGTTGTTGTTTCTCAGGAAGTTTGGCGATGCGTCGTCAACGCTTCGACACCGCGATACTCGCCTGCATTTTAGATGTTTGGAGACGCGACCGTCGATCTACCGGTAGTTAATTAAACCATAAATGACATGAGAGAATGATACGTGACACTGTCATTACCTGCGTGGAGCCAAACCGCAGGGCAACAACGGTAAGGCTCCGTTCCGTGACGCCATTTCGCCACGTTATAGACATTTTTTTTTTTCATTGCACGTTCGTTTAATTTAAGACTTCATATTCTTCCTCCTTATCGCTGACGCCGCTTTAGGCCAAACGTTTTGGCCGCTCGTGGCGATGAGCAATAAGAGATCGATGAGAAAATCGCTTATCTATCTTATTTGCGTCTCTTATCGTTCCGCCGTTATTATTACTCTTTTTCATGCTGCGTAGATGTTAAAAATAACGTTTCCACTACGCAATTGCATCCCTTGGCTCACACTCATAGCAAAACTCTATAGTAGACACCATTTTTTTTTGTCAAATAGTTCAATTTTAAGATAAGTCATAAATGGAGTAGAATATCTTTCGTAATGAGCAAAGAAATTTTTTTTTCTATTTTTCTTAAAAATTATCGATCGGTGAAATCGTAATTACGATATTACGAGTTATTTGAAATTTTTAAAATTCATACTGCTTGTGAAAAGTGAAAAAATAATTTTTATCGTAAATCAAATATTTTATGTATTGAAAATTAAATTTCAAAAATGGATGATACATTTGTTTTATATTGTATTTATATATTGGAGCCTTTTTTTTATTCGCTAAATATTATTATTATTGTTATTATATTTACAACATTTAGAGATATTTGTTTACTTTCTGTAAATAAATAATAATAACATAATAATAGAATTTTTTTAAATCAATGAATCATTTCACAACATTTTCACGTTTCATTTATTAAACGACGAGTTTTTTTTTCTTTTTGCGAACAATTTTTCGATCATTAGTCTCTCCGCGTATGTTTCATCATTTATTTTTATCATCAAACGAAGTCTATTCTCGAAATTTTGAGCGAATCACTTATTATAATTCATAACTCATGAAGTTAAACGAAAAACGGAGGTTCTTTTTTTTT
This sequence comes from Cryptus viduatorius, assembly GCA_964006125.1. NCBI lineage: Eukaryota > Metazoa > Arthropoda > Insecta > Hymenoptera > Ichneumonidae > Cryptus > Cryptus viduatorius. The sequence continues at coordinate 7,167,627 of OZ023226.1, forward strand.
ACGCGAACGCGTCTCGCGCGATTAAAAATCAGCTGTTCGACGAGTATTCGGCGTATTTATTAGGAAAAATTCGCACGTGTATTGTGAATGTTGAATATATCTTACGCTTGCGTATTGGCCGAATGGATCGCGTGCGATGCTTACGCATTTTTTTTCTATGCAATATTTAAATCGGAAATTATGTATAAATGATAATTTACCATTAAATATCGTCCTCATGAAAATAAGTATATTATTTTCCCGATATCACGATTAGCATGAATAATGAGTGAACGGATTATTTCCGTTTGCGGCTCACCTACCTATCGTTCGCATTTCGTTTCTCTGCAATCTTAATAAGGGCCCTACCGATGATTGAAAAAAGGGTATCGCTTTAATATTTCAGTATTTATTTTAATTTTTTTCCGAAGTATTAAGCTATTTTTTTATAGCCCAATCGCTAGAATAAACTGTTTCTTTTTTTTCAATGCCGTAAACTTTTTTGTCTATAATGCAAAGTATTAGCGTCTACACGACGGTCTAACGAAGACGCTAATAATTTTCATTTATCCCTACGATTCCAAAATCTCCGTAAACACAAAAATCATCGTTTTGTAATAATTGCGTCGTTATTAATAATTGAAGATTTTAAGATGTAAGAGAATTAAAAAATAATGAATAAATCGTTAATGATCGATCTTAAAGTTTCTGAACGATTTTTCGACGGAAAAAGTCGAATTCGCTTGAAACAAATTGCAGCAAAGTAAATATTGCTAATGTAATTCGATTTATTAAAAATCCCGTTCTATTATTATTACTTGTCGCTGAGATCGTTTGTTCGCTGAATTCTCAAGTTAAATTTTTTATAAACGATTAATCGGTATGAAAAGACGAAAATAAATTTTTATTCAAAAAATAAAAAAAATAATTATTGGATCCATAAAAAAAACGACTTAAACGCAATTTTTTTTCCCGCGGGAAGCGTGAATATCGAAGAAATTTGTTTTATCGACTGTGTCAATTGAATTTTTCAGATGACAACGGTACTCGATGGCAGCTATCAACAGCTCGATCCTCGCGGCGATGGAGACGACGAAACCGGCGACGACGATAGGGAAGAAACGCCACAAGAGTCCGGCGTAATGATTCACGTGGTTCCGGAAGGCGGCAAAGCGCGATGGAATCACATCGAGGATCTCGATTCATTTTTCACGAGGATGTATCATTACCACCAAAAGCACGGGTTCGCCTGTATGATGCTTCAAGAATTATTCGAATTAGGACAGTTTATTTTCGTCGTCACTTTCTCGACCTTCCTGTTTCATTGTGTAGATTATGCGGTGCTATTCAAGTGAGTCTTCGTTCTTACAAATTTTATTAACCATTTATCTCGTCAAATCGAATTTTTTTCTATTTCATAAAAAAAAAATGAAAAAAAAAAAAAAAACATTAATCTTAAAATTAATAAATAATTGATATCGATAATCAGTACCTTTGTATTTTTATCTCAAATTCTCTGAACGTCGAAATTTCTTTAAAATTTTTTCAATTTAAATCCGAAACGAAAAAAAAATATCAAATTTTGCAAACATTTTTTTTTACTCAAAACTCGTTAATCGTTAGCACATATTTTCAATGAAAGAATGTATTTTTGTAGAACTATGAGAACGAACAAACAAAAAACTTTCGTGTTTCAGAAATAAGGAAATAGACAAGAATTCGCACAAAACTTCGATTAGCGATGCAATATTATCCAGCAGCGAGTGTCTTGCGTCAATGGGCCTTATAACGTGGATATGCATACTGATAGCCGCAATTTTTTGGATTCTTCGGGCCGTTAAGGTTCTCTATCACCTCACGCAATTCTGGGATATTAAATTGTTCTTCAATGTCGCGCTTAAGATCGACGACAATGATCTCGACAATCTAACATGGCATGAGGTGCAAAAGCGAGTGCGAGAAGTTCAGAAGGAACAGGAGATGTGTATACATAAACGGGAACTCTCCGAACTCGACATATATCACAGGATATTGAGATTCAAAAATTATCTCGTAGCTATGATTAACAAATCGCTTCTGCCGGTTCGACTGAAGATACCGGTTGTTGGTGAAGTTATCTTCATGACGAGAGGACTCAAGTATAACATGGAGTTGTTATTATTTTGTTAGTAAATCCCAATTTTCTAAAAACCAATTAATTAAAATGCAAATTCCAAATTTATTAACGAGAAATATAAAAAATGATTGTAAAATAATAATGAAATCGAATTACCATTAATAATAAATAAAACAAATTAAGAAATGAATATAATGATCGATATAATACTAATAATATTTTTATTTATTTATTATTATTATATATCGTTTATCGTATAATGAATATAACAGTTATTAAATTGATGATTTTTCAAAAATAATATTAATGTTTCACACAGGGGGACCATGGTCGCCATTCGAGAACAATTGGCACCTAAAAGAGGATTATAAAAAATTGAATAAGCGCCAGGAACTCGCCCGAGCATTGTCCAAACATATTCTATGGGTTGGAATCGCAAATTTTATCCTTTGTCCTCTGATATTGCTGTGGCAAATTTTATACTCATTTTTCAATTACGGAGAGGTAAGTATCAAAACCTAATCACCGTGCATTAAAAACCATATAATAAACATTGCAGAACCAAAAATCAATTTTTTCTTTACTAAAAAAAAAATTAATTTTACCACCAGATAATCAAACGAGAACCCGGCACCCTTGGCTCGCGCACGTGGTCCCTCTACGGTCGTCTTTACCTTCGTCACTTCAACGAACTCGATCACGAGTTGAATGCGCGTCTAAATCGCGCGTACCGTCCGGCATCAAAATACATGAGTATATTTACATCGCCGATAATGACAGTGATCGCGAAGAACATTGCTTTTGTCGCTGGTAGCATACTGGTAGTTCTTCTGATACTAACAATTTACGACGAGGACGTGTTAACGGTTGAACACGTGTTAACGACGATGACGATACTCGGCGCGATGGTAGCGGGCGCTCGGGCTTTCATACCCGACGAAAACCTCGTATGGTGTCCGGAAACTCTTCTAACAGCGGTATTAGCGCACACGCACTATCGTCCGGACAGTTGGAAGGGTCACGCGCACACGCAATCGACGCGCTCCCAAATGGCTCAACTCTTCCAGTACCGCGCCGTGCATCTCATCGAGGAGCTTATTTCGCCGCTTCTAACTCCGTTCATACTGTGCTTCCACATGAGACAGCGGGCCCTCGACATCGTCGATTTTTATCGTAATTTCACGATTGAGGTAACGGGTGTCGGAGACGTGTGTAGTTTCGCCCAAATGGACGTACGACGACACGGTAATCCCATGTGGCAAACATTGCCGCACAGTCCGGTGGACGATCGTAGCGCCGGTTTCGACAACGCGTATGGCACCGAACCTCAAAGGCTTCAAGTACCGATGTCGAATCAGTATACCCAAGCGGAGGACGGAAAAACCGAATTGTCTCTCATACACTTTACCCTCACGAATCCCGAATGGAAGCCGCCGACTCACGCCGAAACTTTCGTAACTGCACTCAGAGAAAGAGCAAAAAAAGAGGTAAACGTTGTGCCAGGCGACATGAATCCGTTGTTATCGAGTCTCAACAGTCTCTCGAGCCTCGGACCCGAGGTAAATGTTTATTGCGATACTTTTTTCGTTTCTATGCATTTATTTGTTTTCTTAAGAAGTTACCGTATTTACTTTACGATAATAAGTAATTCGTGACGTAATTACTAATTATTGTTTAGTAATTACTAATTACTAACTGTTATCATTATAATTGATTATTATTCATCACTAATTAGTAGGAAATTGTAATTATTAGTAATTATTTTCAACAATTACTAATTCTTAGTGGTTATTACTCATTACTATTGAGTAGTCATTATTGTCAATAACTACTAAATTTGATGCAATTACCAATTAGTAATTAGTAGGTAATTAGTCATTAATAACGGAGTTATTGCGCATTACTCTTTAGTAGTGATTGCTAATCATCGCTTATTATTAACTGAAATTAACTAACTATTAGTTAGTAATGTAATGACTAATTACTGAAAAAAAAAATACATTTATTCACAGTACAACGACATCGTGGCGAGTATAGTTCGCAGCACTGTTCTAAACCACGTCAGTGTACCGAGTATGAATTTCGCCCATCAAGCCGGCGCCTCCACGACCTCCGTCGGTGCCGAGGAATCTGGAAGCACCAGATCCGAGGCTTTTCCACCCATCGTAAGACGCGGTCTCAACAGAGCTGAAGGCCCGCTGCACAACGAACGGGGATTACTCTACGGTTTGCAGCAGGGCCTGTCGAACCAATCCCTCGGCGCCTCCGTGTTCGGCTCGGGGCACGAATTGTCGGCCGATCTCTCGGTACCCGTTGAACTCACGGCTGCCGATATGTCGCTATCTACATTGTACCTGCACGAGCTTCATCATAGACAAGTGAGCGACGCGTTTCAACGATTCGTAATGCAGTGACATTCCTGAAATTTTTTTTTTTGCTTTCGTTTCCAAGTTATGCATTTCTAAAAAGCTGTTTTAATTTTTTTGTATGTAAAAAAACACCGCATCGCCAATCCCATGGGATTGTTTCTTCGTAACGATGATTTGCACAATCGAAAAAATTCAGGGGTTTCGATCTTAGAAAGTCGCTGGAGAAATTTAATTTTTTTCTTTAAATGAAAAAGATTTCTTTTTAAATGGTAGTGAAAAAATTTAAACTCCTTTAACGATATTTGTATATTTGGAATTGCGCATTTTTTTTTAACTCAAAATACTGTTAGAAACACGAAAAAAAAATTAAATTACTATTTTTTTATGAATGAAAATTAGAAATGACATTACAGTTTTTGTTACCGACTCGACGTAAGAGGGTATTACTCATCACTGTAAGTACCAAAATATACAAATAATAACGAAATTATCTGTGGATTTTCAGGTAAGAAGACGAGGTTATTACGAAATGGCGACGCGAAGCATATGGCAGCGAAGTCCGGTACAAGAATTAGCAACTCTACCGGAGGTGAGACAGGAACGCGCGCCGTTACTGCATCATCAAGATTCATCGATACGAAACGCGAGGGACTCCTAGCATCGCAACATTACGCTTAGCTACAGATTAGCTAATTGGTGCAATGACGAACTATTCAAGTAATAAAGTATTTTTTATCGACGTTTCACAAAAGGTCGCGTGTTTGTGAAATTAATTCAACGACTGGGTGTAAACGAAATACGAAAGATAAGGAAATACGAATGTCCGCGCGCGTGTGTGGGTTCTCTGGACGTTCGCTTCGACATCGTTCAAACTGTGCAGTGTTTCTTATTTTCTTTTTTTCTCTTTTTCTCGAAGCGGAGAACCGAAAAATCGATCTTTGTTCTCGAAATATATATTTTTATTTTATTTTTGTTTGGTAAATCAACGACACAACGGAGCCTACTGCTCGTTAATGATGGCCTGTTTGCGAGGCTACGAAAAATACTATATTATATTTAGACAATAGTTATTCGAGAAAAAACGTTAAAAAAACGAAGAGAAGAAAGGAAAGATCGCGATCGCCTTGGGTTGTAATAACTTTTGTTTCAGCTGTCTGCCACACAAATTTTTTTTTTTTATTAAGGTCAATGGATGAAAAAAGAAAAACTAAAACAAATCTGAACAATTTACAAGCTTTGAGGTCTGAAAATTGGTTTTTTTTTTGTTTTGTTGTTATAATGTAGAAAATCGATTATCGATTAACGTTAAACCATTTTTTTTTTTTTTTTGAAGAGGAGGTTCGGGGAATTGAGTCTCGTTACGGGTAGTCAGAGCGTCTGCGAGTTCTCGATTACGAGTCCGAGACGAGCAGTCGGTTCTTTTCGAAAAGTTGGAGCCGACTGAAGGAAATTATTGAATTTAATGAAATTGTTATTTCTTTCGATTAATTGAAAATATATTTCGCATTCTTCAAAATCGATTTTTAATTTGAATGAATTTTCGTCGATTTCTTTTCGATAAATTGAGAGAAATTTCGATTTATCGATTTTTTTCACAGAATGGATGAAAATTTTGTTTCATTAAAAAATCGTACGAAAACAGAAGAAAATTTCAATTTGTTGCATTTATCGAAAAAAATTTCAGTTTCTTCAAATTCTAATTTCAATTGAATTAAATTTCAAACGATTTCTTTCAATCATTCGAGAGAAACTTTGAATTGTTGAAAAATCGAATGGAACCTGTAAAAAAATTACGATTTGTTTATTTCTTTTAAATAATATTTCTCACATTAACAATTTTACGAATGTGAATAAAAAAAAGGAAGGGTCTGTTATTCGCGCACAAACGGGAGGGTTGTTTCTCCGTTCGCGTCCCGTGCGCGTATCTAAACAGCGACATTTGCTTTCTCGCGTTTACCGAACATAAATCGGAATTTATTTTTAATTTTTTTCGAAAATCTGTAATACAATGAGAAGAATTTCACTCGACTCGAATGTCCGAGAACTCGAAGTCCCTCTCTTGCGACAAGTGCAAAAAAAAATGTTGTTCGTCTGCAGTTTATGATTTCATAGCAATCAGCGGTATGACGAAATATTGGTAAAAAAGAAAAAAAAAACCATACGAAAATATTCATTATTCGTAGCAATAAAATATTTCGCTTTATCTATCGTTACAATATTTCTTTTGAATTGTGAAAAAATTCTTTGTTGCATCCGCGATTAATTGTCGATTGATTTTGCAAAGTTTTCTTGAAAATTTTTTTTTTTTCGGAGATCGAAATTTTGCGATCTCCTTAAAAAAGTGTTTGCAGACCCTCCGCATCGTCGTAGGGTATAAGTGTAGCTATATCCGATGTGATGAAAATATTATTATTATAATTATTATTATATTATTATTATTATTATTACTATATAATTTAACACGGTTATTCGCGCGAACCTCGGCGCGCCGCTGTATTAATGCTCCGATAATCTAGTCATGACTTCTTCCCCGTAGGCGAGGCGGTCCAATTTACGTATCTTTAAAAAAGAAGTAAAGAAAAAGAAATGCAGCTGCCTAAAACAGATGTAATACGGTATGGTAGTGAGGGTCAGCTGCTCGCTGGTAAAAAAAATGAGAAATCGAAGTTTTGTAAATACGCCGAATCGATTGTTTCCCTTTTTTTTTCACGTGTCGTTTTATCGTGCGAAAAAAAAACGAAATCTTTTCTCGAACGCGCAAAGCACGATACCGAAGTGAAGAGAAGAAAAAAGCGCCAATACTTGAAAGAACTGCAGGTTGTCTTAGGCTATAAGTCGAAAACAAGAGAAATGAAGAAAAAGAAAAACCGAAGGTAATCATCTTCCGCGTTTTTCTTGTTTACTGTGTGAAATTTTTTTGCAAATCTCGTTTTTTTTTTTTTCTTTTTTTTTTTTTATTATCTATGAGCCACTTGTATGACTTATCATCGCAAATTACGCATCTCCATTAACATTTCTTTTTAGTCCGCCACTGGTTAGCGTATTGTATGGATAGTTACGATAATACAGTAAATTGTGTAATTTTTTTCCTTTTTTTTTTTTTTTTGTAGACAAATATTCCTGTCAATGTGATCTATTCGGTGAATTTTAATTCGACGGCCGACGAAATGTTTAATTTTAAGGGTCACGTGTAATTTAAGATTTTAATGCAAATAAAAATACGTTTCGTAATAAAATTTGCGATTTTTTTTTTTTGTAAAAATATAATTATATTTTTTTCAGAATTGTAAAAAAAAGTCAAATAATGATTATTATTAGCGATTATCAATTTCACATTTTTAATACATTTTTCAATAAAAAAAACTTAATTTGATTTTTTACATCGTAATTGGCTCGTAAAACGCATTAAAATAATAAATAATACAAAAAAGAATATTTTATTATTTAATATTAAAGTATTAAATACGCTTTGCGAGATACTTACGTATTACGATAAATAATATTAACTGATAAAAAAAATCGGTAAACGAATCACATTTATCGTTACGTTACTATTATTATTTGTCGTCCGCCAATGTCGACAAAAGACGCGCGATAACGGCAAACGACGATCGCACATCAAGCGAATTAATGGAGAAAAATTTTGCCAAAATCTCAGGAAAATGAACGCGCGAACGCAGTCCTTCATGAAATCGAATGGAATCCAAGAAACTACGGAACCGACACGAAGTGTCGCAGACGTTACAAAGTATAATTTGCGTTGCAATCGGAACGTCAGCGAGAAAATGACGAAGAAAGATTTCGTCTATGACATGCGTCGCCCGCTTCGGATCACCGCGAAGGTTTGAGAAAAAAAAAAAAATGAAACAGGAAATCGGAAAATTTCGCGAAATCCATAGATTTATCGAGGTAAACAATGCGAAAATACCTTTTTTTTTTCAGGATTATCGTATTAACTCGCAGCCGCCGATACGTCGGACTTTGGATTTCGAGTGCAACTTTTGTCACGAACCCATCGCTACGCTCCACTCACTGTCGACTCACGTGAAATATCATTGCCGAAGATACTGCGTAACGTGCTACTGGATACTCGAAGAAGGCGAGACGATGGAAAAGCACATGGAGAAGGCGCATGAAATCGGCTACAACCGTGAAATTGCGAGCCGTTGATTTTTTTTTTTTTTTTTTTTTCATTTTCATAAATACGGGGGATGCGATTTTCATAAAACAAAATAATTAATCTTACACTGGTATATCGTTAATTGTATAGAAATAAGAGAAAGAAAAATAAAAAATTTTAATTATAAAAATATTCACTTTTCTAAAAAAAAAAAAAAGATAAATTCGTAAAAAAATTTTAATAGCTTTGTCAGTAGAAAATCCATTCACTTCGAAAAAAAAAAAATTTAAATAAATCGATGTGATTTTTAGCTGAAAACGAATTCAGCGCGATTTTTGGTTAATTTATAAAAAAAAAACACCACCAACTATAAAAAAATTATTTATTTAATCCGAAATTTAAAAAAAATTATTAAATTAAATTCGAATTTTGAGCGGTTTGCCTTATTAATATCGTGAATTGTATAGAAATAAGAGAAAGAAAAATAAAAAAATTTAATTATAAAAATATTATTCACTTTTCTCTAAAAAAAAAAGATAAATTCGTACAAATTTTTCAATACCTTTGTCAGTAGAAAATCCATTCACTTCGAAAAAAAAAAAACATTTTTTTGTAATAAATCGATGTGATTTTTAGCTGAAAACAAATGCAGCGCGACTTCTGGTTAATTTCTTTAAAAAAAAACACCACCAACTATAAAAAAATTATTTATTTAATCCGAAATAAAAAAAAAAATATTAAATTAATGTCGGATTTTGAGCGGTTTGCCTTACGTATATTTCTAACGTAATTTATAATGTGTGAACATCGATCGCGTAAGGAAAAATTACGCATTTATAATGAGGAATGATATAGAGGCTTTTCGCCGGAAAAGCTCCGTTCGTAAGGATCAGGTATCCTGCGTGTCATCCGCGGCGTCTTTGAATTTGTTTGTCAATTCAGGCGCCACGGTGTTCATCACGTTACTCACATCATCCGTGGAATTTACGAATATCAGTTCCTGTCCCCTTAGCGAGAGATCGTGAGCGAGTAATTTGATATTCTGAAACAGAGACGAGTCACGCGTCGCTTATTTGTCATCGTCGTTTCACCCCCGTTGTTTCCACATAATTCGATTATCTAACATCGTTTCTATGGTTCACAAGAGGGTTATAACGTAAGGATAATACATATAGCAACGTTTGGCTGATTTTACGTAATTAATTCGTCGCGTTGAGATTATTCTTAATTCATTATTTTCCGAAGATATCGAAAGATATCTTACAAAAATTCTTTCCGATTTAAATTTATCGAGAAAAAATCCCGAAATCTCTTAATTCTATAATTTTTTTTGATTTTCCGCATTTAATTGGTCGTATTTTAAAGGTCATTTATCGCTAATCACTCGACTTATAAATCTAAATAAATAAATAAAACCGTCGAATTTTCACGAAACGAAATAAATTACGTATTCATCTCAAGAAAAACATCGATTAATTTTGCAATTTAGCATTCTTCTTCGAAAACTTGTACGACAACGCGCGCGTACTGAGGTACCGAACTTTTCGTTAATGTATATAAAAAAAATTAAAAAAAAAAAAACAATTTTTTTTTTCGTTAACGAAACTCCGTCGATTAATTGGACGCTCATTAAAGAAACCGCGAATAAGTCTAATTGCGCCCGTAATTGGAAAAATTTAAATTGCAGATCTTAAGCTTTTGTTTTTGTGGAACAAATTAAATCGATATCAACAGCGATCCCTGCGAATCGAACAAAGTTTTTGAAACATACGGAAAAGCTGTTTACGTTGTTAAAAAAAAAAAAAAAAAAAAAAAAAGCTTAATAACGATCGTCGCCGCGAATGCCGCCGGTCAATCCGTTATTTAATAAAAAAAAAAGTTTTTCCATTGTTCTATAAATCCTATTAATACCTATAAAATAGTCGAAAAAACAAATATTTATTACGAAAACTTACGAAAAAATTCCGTCGATAAACATCAGACCGTCGTCCATCGAGGACTGTTACTCGCCGCGCTTCGAGTGTATAATAAAAAAAGAAGAAAAAAGGAACCTGAGCTTCTTACCTTCGCCACTGTAACGTCGATCCGCTTCAGGTTCTTAAAGTCTAATATCACGTTGCATAGACTCTCCTCGGAAATGCTCATTATGTTTGCGCGAAGGTTCTCCGCGGCTGGAAACGAGACTGCTTCTTCCGGTGTGACGTAGACTACGGTACGTCCTTCGATCTTTGATATAGAAAAATGGCAACTATAACTTTTTGTTTTATTTCTCCGCGGAAATAGGTCATTGTTTTTTTTTTCGATCTCAAAGAAAGGCTTAAATTTTTCCTATGCATTTTTATCCCTTCACTGATCGGAATTAATTTTTTTTTCTCCGGAAATTACCACGTTGGCAATATTTACGCAAATAAAAATAAAATAAATGAAAAATTGAATAAACGGATCGTGAAAAAAAATCGTAAAAATTTGAAAGCTCAATTCGCAAAAACACGGGAAATGAACATTTTTTCGTGGATTAAAATGATTGTTTTTCGAAAATCGGAAGCAGTGGATTAATTGGAGGCAATTTATTTGTAAGTTATACGTTACGAAGCAAAAGTCGATCATAAGATTAGTATCGACTGAACGTCAACGGTCGTATAGTGACCCCATTTATCGAAAATATGAAACCCGATATCGTATAATACTTCGTGGATAAGCTTGTCGAACCTTATAAGCGGATCATCGAGTTCGCCGAAACGGAACGACGATATTTCGGATTATCGGGACGAAATTCTTGGTGAAAATAAAGCCGAAATTTCACGGAATTCATCGACAAAAATATTGTTTTTGGAGGATTCCAAAACATCTTTGCTGCGATATAGAGAAAACTATCGTAATCCTAGAGTGATCCCTTCTCGAAGTTATACGTAATCCAAAAAACAGTTTGAAATTTATTTTTTTTTTAATTAAATACTTGGATAATAATTTTTTAAATTATACAAAAAATAAATATATCTCAATTGTGAAAAATTTTTTAAAAATGTAAACTTGTCTAAAATGATTTGTTCTATAAATGGAAGTTACTGTAAAAAATCAACAAAAAAAATTCAAAAATAAAAGTTCATTTTGTTCCATTTTTTAAATATTTTTTCTATCGAATCTGCAAGTCTTTGGTGTAAAAAACTTTTTTTTTTTTGTTTTTGGTATATTTGAATATGTCGAAAGGTATTTTTTAAAAATGAAAATTTCCGTAAAAAATGCAATGTAAAATAAAAAATGAAGGAAGATTCCCTGACAACGTGGTTGTCAAGATGTTGTTGATAAATAAAAGAGAAGAACAGAGTTTGACAGAATCGGAGAAAGCTAAGACGTAATCCGTGCAAACATTTTTGAAATATATATTTATTGTTTCTCAAAGTGTCTCGAATTTATTTAAGCCGAACGGATAAAAGGTTGCGACAAAAAGATATTTTTTGTTTCAAATAAATAAATATCTTTACTCTATCCATCGACCCACACGATTTTAGTGATTTTTTTAAATCCGCCCCTTTTTTTAAGTTCGTTTTATTTTACTATTCATTCATAGATCTCACCTCCTTAACGATTGTGTCCACCGAAGGTCTTGCCGAGTAGTACAAGAGTGCTACTAAATTAACTGCTATGCCGATTATCACGCCAATTTCGAGGCCCAAAAATACGCAGGCAACGAGTGTTATCAGCATCGTAAGGAAATCAATTTCTAAAATGATAGAAAAAGCGAGAGATTTAGCTGTGAACGTTAATTAATTGCTAACCATTGTAATAAAGTTATTATATCGATATATACGTCATAAAAAAAAAATCATAAAAAATGTCATAAAAATTAGTTTGAAAATTTAAATGAAAAAATCTAGTTTAGTTTTTGTAGTAACGTTATTACCAATTGTCGTCGTCGTCGTTATCGTCATCGCGTCAAATTTGTAGAAAAAAATATATCGATATATACGTCATAAAAATAAAAATTAAAAAAAAATCATAAAAAATTTCCCAAAAATTAGTTTGCAATTTTAAATTAATAAATTAGTTTACTAATTTCTATGACGTACATATCGATGTATTTTTTTTTTCTTGACAAATTTGACACGAATCCGTACGCCCGTTTGTTATTAGCGACGCAATTTTAGTCCAGTTATTATTATTTATTATTATTATATTATAAAAGTGTCGATAAAAATCTTGAACTCACTCTTTGCGCGCCACAGTAGAAGATAAGTCTTGAAATCCAACATATAATACATTGCGCATATGATGAGGCCGGCCAAGGTTGCCTTCGGTATAAACCGGAACGTGGACGTCAGCAGACCAGCCGCAAGCAAAACGAGACCACCTGGGAAATATTCCCTTTAATAAAAAAAAAAAAAGAAAAGAAAAGCGTGATGCGATTCATATGGAAAGGCCGCCTACCCGGCCGCAAGTTCGTTCCGCTGCTTTTGCGAAATAAAATTAATAAAATGAAATGCATGTTAGCGAACTTGGGTGACCCTTCGTCCATTCACTTCCGCGCCGTTTTGAAAATTATCCACACCTGTTATCGCGATAGAATAAAAATTCTTCCCGCTTAGTCATTATTTTCTCTCATCCATCCAAATGCGAGCGTTTCAAAGGTAAAGTTTACGATTATTTTAATTTTTAAAAAATTTTGGTAATTAATGAAATACGCGTTTGTAAAAAATAAGTGAAAGTTTATCGAAATAATTAACTGGCGTATTTGCAAAAAAAAAAAAGTCGAGAAATGCCGATGCATCTTGAAAAGAATAATTTCATAAACGTTCGCAAACGAATGAGCGGATCGTTCTATAATTTTGACTATCCGGGCTGACGGTGTGACGTCAGTCTCCGAGTGATATGATATCACGATACAGACGTTAATGAGCATTCGGATTGTCGGAAGCATCGAGTTTGTAACAAACATATTTTGACCGACTCAGTTTCGATTGCGACGCCGGCGAGGAAAAGAATTCAAAATTTTCATGAACGTTTGAACATCAAAAGGAGTCAAATTACAAATGAAAACGATAGTAAAAATCGAAGGTTAGTGGACATTTGTAGGACGATAATATTCGCTCAATAAACGGAAGAGGCAAATGCTTCAATTAATCGGAACTAAAATAATTTAAAAAAAAATTAGAGTTCGCGACGAATTGAAATACGAAATAATAAAAAAAACGATGTTTTCCCACATTGAATATTGCACCCCAAGAAATTATTATACCACAGTATGCGCTCCAATTTCACAGAGTGCAATATACGTTGCGTGGAACCGTCGTTTTTTTGGTTATCGAGCGTTTCAACTCCTCCTCCTCCTTTAAATCGTTCGGACGGTATCGGCGGCGCGTTTGCTGCCTCGCCGAATGTCTCTTCACTTGTCACTATATCTGAATTCGCAATTAATACACAGAGAAAATGATTTACTAGAAATGACTATGTTTTCTGGTAAAAATTCGACGGTGGCGCGACCTATCACGAAAATCCTCCATACTATGAGAATTTTTACTATAATTATGGGAATTTTTACCATATTTTATAGTAAAAATTCTATTGCACGGAGAGAAGGTTCTACTGCAAATTATTATGTTTTCTGGTAAATACGACGGTGGCGCCACCTATGACGAAAATCCTCGATATTATGAAAATTTTTACTATATTTATGGGGATTTTACCATATTTCATAGTAAAAATTCGCATAGTTCTCGTTATTTTCAACAGGTGGCGCCATTGACACTGCACTACCAGAAATTTACGATATTTTTTACTAGATATATGGTGAATTGTCTCAGATCCTTATCTCCGTGTGATTGTCAGATAGATAGGCGAGGAACATTATTTCCAGGACGTTCGAAAAATAAAATAAAAAAACGAGTGAATTTACAGCTGAAAGCGGTAGTAAAAATCGAAGGTTAGTGGTCATAAATACGAGGATATGATATGCGGTCAATAAACGGAAAATGAAAAAGCCTCAATGAATCGCGACTGTAAAAATAATAAAAAAAAAACTGAAACAGCGGGAAAACCAAAAAACATCGAAGCACTCATCTGCCACCAAGTACCATAGTTTCTTTAGTTAAATTCGCGTGTAATAGTTGTTGCGTCTGAATTTTTCTTCCGTTTTTCCAATAACTTTGTAAATCGCGATCGTTGGATCGATCAGTCGGAAACTTTATTGCTTTATTAAAATTTTTTTTTTTCACCTGTAAATATTCCACCCAACGGCGATCTCACTCCCGACGCATGATTAACCGCCGTCCTGGTGAACGACCCGGTGACCGGCATCGACCTCACGAAAGAACCAAATATGTTGCATATCCCAAGTGCCAGCATTTCCTGTGTTGCGTCAAGTGATTTTCCCATAGCTGTAAAATACTCGTGAAAATGTAGTATCTCCCCGAACGGGATAAAGAGACACCCGGGAATATACCAGACGAATCCACGAATTTATCGTTGGTCCGGAAGGCCGGCGCAATGTGTTACACGTATTCTTGGTCTAGTAGATCGCATAAAATTTGACCTTAGATGCATATAGCATCCGGTTACGCTGAGAAAATTTCGTATTCGAGGCAAAAGTTGGAAAGCTCCGCTCGACTGAATATCAGGAAACGGCTATACGCTATCCCCATCGGCGTTTACAACTTTCAACTCACGTTCTCCGTTTTTACCGATGATATACGGCGTACATATTACACACTTGCTATGCATGTTCAATCGTTCGCACTTCTGTCGGGAAGACTTCGTCAGGAACAGTGGTATTGGAACCGGACAAGCGCCGCGGAGCGGTTGCACTTTTCATGTGTTCGTAAAAATGAAGCTTCGGAAATTCTGTAGATTCGTTTCTTTAATCTATCGTTTGGCTTCAACTCACTATATATATCTCGTATGTAAACATGAAATTCATGTATTATTCAAAGATCGTGTAAAATTTCATTACATCGCGGAATTTTTTATTTTTTTACCGATCGCTCGGTATTATCAAGAAAAGGAGTTTATTAAGCCGCACAGCGCGAGAAAACGTTCTTCTCGTCTTGAAAAATATCGGTTATCGCCGCGAAATATCGGGTATGAGTTTTACAACGTGTGTTTCAAATCGCCCCGATCTTCTCGATCGATTAAACGCAATTATCGGTAGTAGCATTCGATTGCATTCAATCGATAGAAAAGGAGTTCCACTCAATCGTTCCGTATGTTGCTAAAGAAAAATGAAAATTAGGGGCGGATTTCCGTTTAAATTCCTTCCTTTTCCGTTTGAATTCCTGCCGTCGTGGATATCGGTTTCATTCTGTTGTCGAAAACTTTTTAATTGAATTTTTCCGAACGATTAACTGCGGACCCGCGCGACAAACCCTAATCAACGCTTTGTGCGCTGATATGTTTGAGATCTTTTAACGAAATGGTTCGCTTGGGTTCGTTTACTATTTCGATAGAACTACCGATCTCGCCGATCATTAAGTTTGGGGGAAGACGAAGAATTTTTTTTTTTTTTTTTTTTTCAAAAAATTCTTTCAATTTAAAAAACTTGTTTTTTTTTTGTTATGTTTTTGGTATTCTTACCGAATGCTTTCGCTATTGCGATATGTTCGATCGTCGAGATGATCGGTATCGTCACTAGCGATGTTCCTATCGCCGACGTCATCTCGGCAAAGTTGTACGTCTGGTTTTTGAAGGTTGTGGAAAAGGGCGGCGGCCCAAAGGGCGGAAGTCCTTGTCCCATATTACCTTAATACACATTGACGCCGCAAATTTGCAATTAAATCGCTTTTTTAGGGGTTCAACATAATAATAGTTAATAATAATAATATTTTTTAAAAATGAATAATAATAATAAAATTATTTTTCAAAAAATAATAATAATAAGAAAAACAATTTTCAAAAATTAATAGTAATAATAAAAAAGTAATTTTCAGCATTGCCATCGACTCACCCGTTAGGGTAAACGGTTCTTTGCCATTTACATGGAATATGTACGCCATAACTGCACCCGCGACAACGACTATAGCGTTTCGCGCGAGTGTCACGATCCATCCAATTTTTTGTAACATAGTGCCGGTTCGCCGGCCGGGTATATTCTATTATGGATAAAAAAACGTCCGTAAATTACAGGAGCGATTTTCGGAATATAAATTGAAAAGTTACGGAAAAACTTGTAAATTTTATCGACTTCAGAATTTTTTTTTTTTTTTTTTCAAATTGCGAATCTTACTTTTGCGAGAACGAGAACGATGAGTGTACCGAGGCCCAGTATCGTGTCCCATGGATTGATTTTATTCAGATTGGAAAATATAGCAATTACGGCATCGAGAAAATCCTCAGCACGTCCGGGAATTCCCAGAAGCGATTTAAATTGTGACGAGGCAATGTTTATCGCTGCCGCTGATGTGAAACCCGTGATAACGGGTATCGATATGAAATCCAATAAAAAGCCTGCAATTAGCGAATGAGTTAATAATAGTGAGTTAAACAGTCCAAAAATCGACGATATCAAATTATTCGATCGATTTGTCGGACGCGATTATTCGCATATTTACGAGTGTTTGAAAATATTATTTCAACTCGACCCGCTTTTACCGACAGATCTTGTCAATTTGCTTCCGATATCGAAAAAAAAATATATATATCAGAAATATTTTAAAAATGTTAGCCAAACGAACGAACTTTGTCGGGAGGAAGAATAATGAAAATTTAAAAAGTATAACTGAGGCGCTGAGAAAGAAAAGCTTCGAAAAGTCGATCTCAAGTCGCGATGTCGAGAGTACCTCGCCGCGAGCGAATTACTTGGGATTGGTTTCTGAAAGGCTTTGTACCATAACGATAAAGAGCGTAGATACGTAAATCATTAAAGTTTTTTTTTTCTTTAGAACTCTCGATTTTCAGCCGCGCTGCTTGGTCTTTTGATTCCGATATGGAAAGGGTGCATTAGTCCTAACGACTTAGCGTTAGTAGTTCTGTTTCTCTCGTCAAACTTAACGATCCGAACTATGATGCATTTTGCGATATACTGACCTAAATGGAAGATACCAAGAACGGCGATGATACACCCTTTGAGGAAACAGACGAGAACCGCCATATCGGCTCCGTATTTCGACACTAACTGTTGCACCATCAATGCCATTATTGCTGTTGGTCCGATAGTTATGTTTTTGCACGAACCGAACAATATGTAGATGAATGACGCCATGAATGCGGAATACAATCCATACTATGGCGAAATTAAAAAATTAAAAAACATTTATCATTATTGAAGAAAAATCAATCGTTGAATAGATACGTATTGATTGTTACTTATGAGAGTACAGGAGACCGGAGCGCTTTGCAACATTCGCGGCGGAAAAAGATCGAAGATTTCGCGTAGTAAGATTTCGCGATAAAATATTTCTGGTAGTGCGGAGTCAATGACGCCACCTGTTGGCACTTACGAACACTATGCGAATTTTTACCATATAATATGGTAAAAATCCCTATAAATGTGGTAAAAATTCTCATAATATCGAGTATTTCCGCCGTAGGTGGTGCCACCGTCGAATTTCACCAGATAACAGTCATTTCTAGAAGATTCTTCTCTTCGTATACTCTAATTTCATAGAACGTTATACTCGCTAAACGAAATTGTTGCATTTAAAAAAAAATTACTATAAGTGTTTCAACTCGCGCCGGTCACCTCAAGTTTTCGTAAAACAGATCTTCGTTCGATTTGCTCGATACATTAGAATTCGCAGAGTCTACCAAATCCACGATAAAGTGTGTTTGAGGTAACGTCGAACTGAAAATTAATGAAGTGATATCAAGACAATCGCTCATTAATCCCGTTATCTGACTTATTCGTGAGACGAAACAGTCGAATCTACAAATATAGACATTCTTAACATCTGATTTGCCGCGAGAGTCCCGTCGGGGAGGGGACTCTTTGAGAGGGTCTTTGCCTTTGTGACTATCTGTTACTGTGCGATGAACACGTTTTTATGATTATTATGCAGATTATTGTCGCGAATATACCGATATGTATAATCAAGTAAACAAATGTAATATCTTCGTCTCGTTCGATGGATTTTCAACGAGTCGTTATCGCGAAATGTTATTGAGATTATACGGGAGCCTCAACCTCCTCGATTGGTCGAGAACCGATCGAGCCTACGATAGAAAAGGCACGAGCGCGTTTCTCAGCTCATTTACTTATATCGATCGGCTCCTCAATGCAGGATTCGTTCAATTTCTCTACAGCTATAGGCTTACCTCGGGCTTAAGACCCGCAACTACTCCATAGGCAATGCCCTGAGGTATCGCAGTCAAACCGACCGTTATACCGGCTAAAGCGTCCTGAAATATCCATCCCGACTTGTATTTTGGCAACCAATGGAGTATCGGTAAACGTCGCTTGACGTAGTCGCCGACGGGAATAACGAATTTCACTGCGAAAAAATTAATATTTTTAACACCGCAACAGCTTCGTTCAGCTTCTCAGCGAACCGCAATTTATAATAGACTAATGCGTCAACAAGTTATTAGCGATTCGTTTTGTGTGCCAAGTAACACCTGTCGTCGAAAACCCGTTTACTCGAACACCGGTCGATATCTCGCATCCGATTTATTAATTATTCAATTCACTTCGATGTCCTAATGCCCGTCAATCAACATTTTGTTTGATCGTAATAATATTTTAGAGAATTTCAAGATCGACGTGACTGATAAAATTCAATGAAAAATGTATTAATACAAATCAGAAAGAAAATTGATGAATTGTTTTTATTTGTCACAAAATTATTTATTTTATATTAAATTTTTTTTTTTTTCATATATTTTTACTTTTTATTTTATTTGTCATAGAAACATATAAATACCGACATTTTTAATACGATTACTTACTTTTGAAAAAATTTAATAAAACTTTAATTTTTTTTTTAATCAAAGTGATTACGAATCTCGAAATAGGGAATATTATATCCGGTCATTTGTTTTATATGTTAAGTATACTAATTTGTTCATTATAAAAAAAAGGAGTATAAAAAAAATTGGAGGGCCACTGATTCGGAGAATCGACTCTCCAGAGACCCGCGAGGCGACTACTATTGTCTTATAATCGTCGTCGCGTTCGTTCCTTGTCAGTTGTTATCGAACGTGTCTATCGTTCGTTATGATCTATGAGTTTTATTTTCGACGATCCGATTGGACGATGAAACGATATTCACCGCGCGAATAATCCAATTCTCAGGATATTTTGCTTGTGAGCGGACGAATCCGTGCGATCCTCACGTAACGCAGAGGATAATGTTCTTCAGCAGAATTCTTATCATACAAATTTTATTTATTTACGATCGTCATTTATTATTTAACTTTTTTGTATCCTATTATTTCTTTGCTTTGCCTTTTATTCCCTTTTTTTCACACGAAAAATATAACATCGCGAAGTTATTTTTTTTTGTTGCTTTTTTTTAATAGTTTTATACTTTATATTATTTAATAAATTAATACAGACGTACGAATAAAGTATCAATTTTTTTCTTGACTTCAAAGAAAGATAAACAAATCCAAACGGAAGACAAGTAACGCAGTGTTGCTATGCTAATTAGAACGTCTAAAAAAAAAAATGATTTGTATGCTTTTAATCCTCCGCAAGCGATGTTAATTTACGACCGCGAGCCAATAAAAATAAATAGTTCGACATGCTGCGAGAACATTCGAGAGTCCATCAAGATCGCAGATGTGCACGAAGTAAGATTTTCACGATAGATTCTCGCCTCGCATCCCGGTTGGTATAGACTAACGTCGCCGCAGACCTCCCCTAAGCCCGTCTGAAGCTCGGTAAACTTACTTTTGTACGAAGAGCGGACAAGGGGAAAAGCGCGGATTTATCTCGCGCACGTGGCGAAAGCCCGCGATCCTCTCGTATCGCATTGGGCATAAATTTCTTTAAATTCGCTATTGAGAAATCCGGTATTTCGGGGTTCGGAATAAATATAGATGGAAACTTCAGATTTAAAATGACACAAAATTTCACCTAAAATCCGCGACTAAAAAAAATCGTGAGCGTCGAAATTCAAAAATACGTATTACATCGATTTTTTTTTTTTTCGGTAAAAAGTAATTTTTCGAGGAAAGGATGTTAATTATATTTTGTTATAGTATAATATCTATTGTTTGTACTAAATATATAAATAATACATTTTTTAAAATATTTATATAATTTCTTATTTATTAAAAAATATATTTATGTAATTACGCGGCCCGATGATCGATATACGATTAAAGTTCGGGATTATTATCGCGATCGTAATCTCGATGATATGGTCCCGAATTTGCCTCAACTTTTCCATTATTAAACGTGCCATATGACATTCGACAGTTTTTTTGTTATCTTTAAACGACCTTTACTAATCGTTGCATAAAATGCGACAATGATTATGCAATGTACCCGATGAGATTCTTATCGTGATATTTAACTCGTGATATAGAGGTTTTTATTGGTACGAGAATTATCGCGGCTCCGATGACGGAGAGACAAATTCATCGAATCCTCAGATGAAGAATAGGTGTTATTTAAAATGAACGATGATCTTGAAACGACGGAAAAATTTGATTTGCTTTCTTTTTCATACGCCCCCGTGCGGTATTTCGGGAATACCGGGAGTTATCAAAATTTCGCTCGTTCGCGAGACTCGATGTTTACGAAGCACTCAAAGCGGAATGCAGACAAAGCTGTTAACATTTTCGATACAATGAAATTTGAAAAACGAGTTTTTTTTTACTCCGATTGATATTGGTTTCACGTGAATTTGGATAAATGTAACCGAAAAATACGAAACAAAAGAAATGCATTGAAGCGTTTCGTCATCGAGGCGTAATGCATCAATTCGAAATAAAAATGATAATAACAATAATAAAACAATCGAAAATCGTTCGAATGGTCCATTTTGACCCGTTTTCTCCCCACTTTAAGACATTACGATTGTTTGTCAAGAAGAAATGAGAGATCTGATAACACAGCAATTCCGAGCCATTAGTTCGTTCGGAATTGCATCAACGGGGTACACGAGTGAGTGTCGTTGCTTGCGGTTATACCGTCGTTGCTTTCTTCGATGTTTTTCGCGTGTTTAAGGATCTTTCGCGTGTATGTCGATTTTTTAAATCGTGATATAAGCGTATTGAAAATTTGTCAATTTTTTTTATCACGACATCGTTCGGCAGAAGAGCCGTCGTCGTGGGTGGTGAAAAAGCTTTAGCCAACAAGAGACAAAGATGAAAATTATCGTACAATATCCTCGTAAGACCTTTCACAGGGAGTAAAAAAAAACCACCGACGCTGAGAGCGTCGACGGGGACAGGGCGCCTGCGCGAGATCAAAGTTTCACCTCGAAATAGAATGCGTGGAAACGCGCGCGGAAGTCTTCAGTGCCGCGCGAAACCGTGAACCCGACGCGACGCTAGTCCCCGTCCCGGAGGTTTCGTTCGAAAGGCAAGAATAATAAACACGATACAATCGAAAAAAAAAAAAAATTCACGCAAATTCAGGAATAAACGAATAAATAAAGTAATTAATTAATTAATGTTATTCCGTAATTCCCACTTGTACCGCAGTCGTTTCAGCACGAAAACAATAATCACAATAAAAAAAAAAAATTGGGACACTTATATTTTGTTCATTGATTTTATTATCCACACAGCTGGACACGAATGGACGATTGAGCATTATAAATTATTAATGAGATATCACGTTCGTAATTTAATGAAAAAAAAATTTTCATAGCGTCGGAGCGTTTGTTATCATACGATTCCGCGCTAAATGCGACTTGGCGATTTGAAGTGCATCACTCGCGCTCGTCTGATCGAGAATCTCCAATCCCTGCATTGGGTTTTACATCGATAATAATTCATCGAAAAAAAAAAAAAAAAATTTCATAGCGTCGGAGCGTTTGTTATCATACGATTCCGCGCTAAATGCGACTCGGCGATTTGAAGTGCATCACTCGCGCTTGTCTGATCGAAAAACTCCATTCCCTGCATTGGGTTTTACATCGATAATAATTCATCGAAGAAAAAAAAACAAACAAACGAACCAATTCCTCAAGGAAGCGATTATCTGCAGCAGTACTTCGGGTCTATGGTGATATTGGGGTGAATTTTTTTTTTTTTTTTTTCGCAACGAAGCAACGACGAGTAACACCTCGACGATCTTCCCTCTACTTTACGAGAGTCATTAAGGAGTTTGAGCACCGAAATGGCTCCGAAAATAAGAGCGCCGAAAGGATAAACGGACTTCTGGAAATTTATTTCCTAATGAAACTCGAAATATCCTCGGACTCGTTATGGACTCTGGTGCCCTTTCACCAAATTGCATCGGCGTCTCCCCCACCCCCGACTTAATTGCAATGCGTCATTCTCTCGGCGGACGTCGATATATAACATTTTTTTCTGCCAAAGATTCTTGAATTTCATTGGACAAAGTTAACGATTTTTTTTATTTTTTTGGGATGATAGTTGTCGATGATTTGAAAAATTGCTCGCGATGATTTATCGCAGCGTTTTTGCTCGCATTGGATTCCTATCCTATCCTATCTTTCACGATGTTCCCACCGATACACAGAGACCGTTGGAGTTTTTTCGGTAAAAATAGATCGTGAAAAAAAAAAAAACAATGACGAAACGCTGAGCAAATAGCGAAAAACTATCGGAGTCAAGGTAACGAAGGCGTAGACTACGCGAAGAATGTCTGAACAGTGAAAACAAAATTCCGCTAAATTTCAGCGTACGAAGTCTTCAAATTATAAGAGAAATTAACCGTTTGGAATACTCGGATGTGGTAACGATAATTCGCCAAAAATCATTCATGTAGCGAGTACTTACGGATAAATAATAAAAAAAACTGTGTAGTGAATCTTCGAAAATATTGAAAATATTGGGGATTAATTAAAAAAAAAATTGTGAACCATTACATCAGTGTTAAATTTATTGAAGGACCGGTTCTGAAAATACCGTAAAAAAAAATTGACAAGATTGGAATTGAAAAAAAAAAAAAAAAAAACAACAGGTGTAACAGGAACGGAATTCGATCGCTTCGATTACATCGAACTGATAAGTCGGAGTACAATAAAGCAAAATAAAAGTGTGAAACCGATTTCCACAGTAATCTTGACGACGATAAACGAAAAAAAAAATAGTGCGCGAAAATTTAGGAAATTATTTAAATAACATAATTCGACAGTGTCGATTAAATCGAATTGATTTACCGTAGTAAAATATAATGAAATAAAATGAATAAATTAATTGAAAAATCAGTAACAACGATTCCTAAAAAAATTCGACAATTCATCGAAAAAAAATTGGTTTTCTCGTGTTAAAAAAAAATAATAATAATAGAAAAAACTCATTGCGGTGTTGTCGCGTTAATCCAATTGATTGGTCGATGTGTATCCATATTACGGATAACGAGAGTCTCCTCAAAGCGAGCAATGACGAGCAATGAATGTAACAATAAACATGGAAATTCTGGTGCCCAGCGGATTGAATATTAATGCGCGACTGTCGCGATGCGAAACAAACAATAATAGAGTGAAGCGTGACGCCCGCGAATAATTCCGGGCTATCGGCGCTTGATCTTCGCGGACGTTCGCGAAACAGCGTTTGAACTTTTTGCGCTCAAGATAAAGAAACCCGAAAAAAAAAAGTTTTTGAAAATCTGTTACTCTCGAGATAAGAGATAACATAAAGGAACAAAAAAAAAAACTTTTTTTTTATCGCGCGTCTTCACGCGTCAACGGATAGTACCAGTGATAATACCCAAACGCGCGGCCGACAGTCTCCTCGGACGATCTGCCGCCTTTGATCGATAAAAAATACATCGCGGGTTGAATGAATTGGTCTTTCATTTCGGAAATGATATTGCGTCAATCGTATAGATTCGAAACATTTGCTGGTGAAAACCGATAAAAAAAGAAAATAATCGCGCGTCGCCGGAGAAAAATTGGGTCCAAGAGCGAAGCCTCCGAGAAGCTCTTGGGTCGTCTATCGCGACGCTTTGCGATTGCTTTATCGTCAAGGATGATACGAGCCGGAAAAGCCCGAAGACAAATTGACTCAATTTCGGGATAGCGTTGAATTCTGATGCGAGAAAAGCATCGCCGGCGGGGCAACATCACGAGAGTGGCATTAGCCGTCGCTTCGGACAGTTAAGAATGAATATTACACCCGATTACACTCGCGTCAGCGTTCGCGACGAAGTAACAGAATCTATTTGATCCTCTCGCTCGTCTTAAATTTACCCTCGTCTATTTAACGCGCTAAAGAACGGCGCAAGAATCCTGCGAAAACGTCGAGAAAAGATAAGAGCTTTAGGACACTAAGTTCTTTTTTTTTTTTCTTCCCTCATCCCCCCTCAAGGGAGAGTTTCGTCGAACACTGACCGGAGAGGAAGGTCCACTTTATCGGTGGGACTCTTCCCCGACGGACTTTTATTGCGAAACGAGGTGCGAAATAGCCGAATCCAAACTTGTGTGATAAAAAAAAAGAAAAGAAGAGAAACGCTCGAAGAGATATACTCGAGGACGAGAAAATAAGGAGCGATCGCAGGAAGCGATAATTCGATAAAACAGAAACGAGTCGATTGATGCTCGCGGTTTATTCTCGAGTGGTGGTGCTTCGAAATAAAAAAAAAAATTGAAGTTAAAGTGAATTCGAGTGCCGATAATCGAGTGGACAGGTGCGCCGTCACAGTATTAGTCGATGTGTGAATCACGAGACTAAAAAAAAAAAAATACGGAACATTGGAAGGTTGTTTCACATCAAAATACATCGAATTCGAAGCCTTTGTGAAGCGTTTAACCAGCTTTCGTGACCATCTCGGAGACACTCGCATTTTCGCTCGGACGCTTCACGATCGTTTCGAAGAAATAAGTGGAGAGGATAAAGGTAAGATTATTTCAACGATCAATTTTGATTGTGTCCTCGGCGCGAATTTATTCCATGAATGGGGAATGTCGCACTGCCGATACGAAGACTCGTGGCGCGACGCTGATACGGGGCCGCGGGTACCGGAGCTTTTCTCGCGCTGTGGCCTATCGCTCGAGATCCGTGAGTGGCACACACGCTTTTGTCGCATATTGTTGACGCGGCCACAGCCCGTGCGTGTGGGAGTGCGGTAGCGCGTCGCCAATTTGCGAATATTCTTGACTCTCGGATGTCTCGGAACGCGCGACTACGACGATTAGCGAGGGAAATTGATGCCAAGATTTTCCTACGGTTATATCTAACGAAGATAAACGCTGTAAATAGCGTACGCGAATGTGTGCCAAATAAAGTAACGACGTTTGTAGAACAGATGCTACGATAATTGTTTAAGAAACGCCTTGGATCTTGAAAATAAAAAATTCATTCGTCGTGTTCGCTAAACTGACGAATAATACTGAAAACGTCGACTTTTACGAGTTTTTTTTTTTTTGGACAAGTGGGAATTTACATAAAAATGAAATACTGGAATTTTAATATCGTAAAAACGAAAAAAAAAACGATTGAACAATTTTTTTTACATTACTTGTTATTGTTTTTTTTTTTTTTCAATTAAAGTTCAATCGATTCCAATTCTCTAAAAATGCTAATCTGCCGATAGATTTCGGCGAATTTTTTTTTTTTTTTTTCTCAATTAAATTTTAGTCGATTCTAATTCTTAAAAAATGTTAATCTGCCGATAGATTTTTTGATGACCTGTGATGAGGCAATGCAATAACGAGTTCATTTGTAAGAAAATTTAAGGCTATTTTATTGCAATTTTCCACAAAACTGTGTAAATGATATATTATATATAATTTACAAATTTAATTGAAAAATACATTCTTTACCTTTATTTTTATTGTGGCGAAAGTATTCATTGAGTTATTTTTTTTATTTTTCTGGTTGATTATAGAAATTGCGACCGCGAATTGTGTTTCAGAATCGCGGAATAGGATTTTGTTTTCTCGTATTGGGAGCACAAAACTTCGTCATGTATATTGTGAATATTCATCGACATGGCATTCAGAATATTTATTCATCCCAAATCGGCGACGAGGAAAAGTTGAAGCAAAAAGCAAAATTCAAATAAATGTTTGCTGTTGTGGTGTATTGTTTGTATTTTTTTTTTATTTTCTGCATCTTAAAAGTTTTTTTTTTGTTAGTATAATTTATCCTGACCGCCGGAAGGGTTGAAGATTCACATTTATTTTGAACGCCCAAAGTTTACGTGATTCGTAGAATTATTAAAACAGCTTACGAAATACAGTAATTTTTTTCCCGTTTTTTAAATATACGCAGATGCTGATAATTTGCTTATCCCGAAAAAAAAAGCGAAGTTGAAAAAAAAAAAAAAAATAGAAAAGAAATGAATTGCTGTTTTGTCAACGACAGCGGTATTGTGTCTCATTTTTAAAGAACGAATATTTGTTGTTTCTATGTATAGTTTCGTGTATCTGTAGACCCGCGGGTACTATTTTTTGTCGTGCAGCGTCTGGTATCTCGCGTCCCATTCTTTTCGATCTCAACTACTGCACTGCGCTCCACCGTCGAGTTCCACTCCGGAAGTCGACTCCACTCTCTCCTTAAAGTATAATGTCTTCGATGGAAGAAAGTTTAATTAAATTTACGGCAGATTCTTCGCATTATTGTCATTACGTGAAGAACATTGCAAGTGTTCAGAAATAGGAAAAGAATTCGATGAATTTTTTAGATTTTTGCGGAGTAGCAAAAAGTAATTGAAGGGCAAATTACCTCCGGTCCTTGAAGACCCAACGACTTTTGGTACTTGAAGTTCCGTAAGTACTTTTTCCGTAAGTACTTTTCGTATTTAGACTCGTAAAGTTACTGCGAACTCTTGTTGAGTTTTTACGTCTTATAGACAGAGAAAATCGAAGCAAAATAGGAATGAAATTTTTTTTTTTTTTTTTAATCAAAATTTTCAAAATTTAATTCAATTTCAATTTTTTCAACAACAGCGGGATATCGGCAATAGAAATTAGTATCGTTTAATTTATATTTTTTTGAAAACGTTAATTTTTTTTGTTATCGATCGATACGTTTAATTGAAAAAAAAAAAATTGAAAACCCCAAAAAAAAGTATTTGAAATACGAAAAAGTACTTTAAATTTGTACTTTACACATGAAATGAGTTTCCGGTACTTTAAATATTGTCCGCCTTCAGATTTCTTCTGCATTGCGATTTTCAACGCGTAGATATGACGCAATTAAATTTTATGGGATCTTAGGGCCGCGTGCTGTCATCGGTAGAATCAAGGAAATGCCTCGTCGCTCGAGTATTTCAGAAAGAAAAGCGTTTCTCAAGGGTTGCGTGACCCAAGGAGCCACGAGTAATGATTAAGTCCCGATATACATTTCGAGGATAATTGCAACGTGGATCGATTAATTCGTCTAAACAGGTAGAGAGTTGGAAAAAAAAGGAATACACGGAGCTGCGAGACTCGTCATTATCACGTGAATATTTTAAATCGAGTCTTGCGATCCCAAAAAAACATTGAAATTGCAACGAATGGATGGAATGCGTAGTGAAAAAATTTCGAGTCCGTTTAATGGCGGAAAAGAGTTCTTTTATTTAAATGCGTTCCGTCCCTTTAGACTCCGATGTAATATCGTAGGCTTCCCATTTGTCAGCATTAGTCGACGTTGGCGTGTCACGGTTTTCATGTTCAGCAAGTAACTGCACGAAGGTACGAAAAAAAATAAAAAAAATAAAAAGAAAAGTTAGCCGAGTAGAGTCACTTGCAAATTTTACTCTGTACGCCACGCGGCTATAGTGTTTTCACAAGTACGTCGGGACTGATATACCGCGGTACTCTATCATTTTTTTTGCATCTGTCGATTGGATTCGCGCTTTTCCACTCGCTTCTCCATCGTATCGAAATGGCTATCGGCATCTGTAACAACATTATTCTGCGTTTTGCCGGTCGCTATATGAAAAAAAAAAAAAAAAAAAAATCCGCACACTCGCCATTGGGATAACGTCATTGGGGAAATTAAAAAAACGGTGAAGGAAAATGTATGTATCAGTTGAATTCTAAACTCGAGAATTTGGCTGTTGCTGCGAGAATTCGTTTCGTTATATTGTCTCTTCCGTTTTAAACGGGTGAAATTGTTTTTTTTTTTTTTCGTTTTCTTTTATACCGTTCACGCAATATCGGACATTAGTTATTGATGAAGTGCAAACGGCGCGCTATATCCGCGGTTTGAGTTTATTGCTTTTTTTTGCTGCGCCCCATGCGCGAGAGTGTCGTATTTCGATACCGAAGAGACATATTATTTATTATTTATTATTTATTATTTATTATTTATTATTTATTATTTATTATTTATTATTTATTATTTATTATTTATTATTTATTATTTATTATTTATTATTTATTATTTATTATTTATTATTTATTATTTATTATTTATTATTTATTATTTATTATTTATTATTTATTATTTATTATTTATTATTTATTATTTATTATTTATTATTTATTATTTATTATTTATTATTTCGTTCACGTCACAATTTTCGAGTTAAATTAAAATACATCGGGTTAATAGCTTTTTTCGAACGATTTCTTCCATCGCGGGGTCTAAACGATTTTCGGAGAGCGCAAGCCGGCATTAAAATAAAATGATTTTTGCTAAAGGTTTGAAAAATGTGCTGTTTACCTTACGAAAATCGCGATATTAATTTTCTACGTATAATATATTTTTGGTTACGAGATTCTGCAACTGTAGGAAAGCATATTAATTCCACTTCCTCCCCTGGTCGTTGGATATTCCGTCCCGTCCTACGAAATTGCGAGACCCACCCCTCGGGAGCTTGGCATTGCTTCAGCAATACGGAAAGTAAAAGGGGTGTCAGTTTCTAATGGAGTTACAACTGAGCCGTCTCTTACCGGTTGCCGATGTCGCGCAAACTTTTCAAAACAAGTAACACTGACGACGACAGGACCTTCGCGTAGCCTAAAGTTTTGGACGCTTCCCGCAAGACATTTCTCAAACATTCCGTCAAGGTACGTACCACAATTGTCCGTCAAATTGGAACATTAACCGAGTGTACGACTCTACACAGAGAAAAATCGGTTGAACCGACAAAATCGGTACTTGCGGGTGACGAAACAAATAATCGGTTAGACCAGTCAATTTCACTAGCAGTTAGTATAGTTTGCGAAGTTTTTTTTCAGCAAATGTAACATTTGTTTCGCCACCCGCAGGTGCCGATTTTGTCGATTCAACCGATTTTTCTTTCTCAATATAAATTCTACCGACGCCCATCGTAACATTTGAGGAACTAATTCCTGCAAGACATTTCACAGAGGAAAAAATCGGTTCAACCGACAAAATCGGCACTTGCGGGTGACGAAACAAATAATCGGTTAGACCAGTCAATTTCACTAGCAGTTAGTATAGTTTGCGAAGTTTTTTTTTCAGCGAATGTAACATTTGTTTCGCCACCTGCAGGTGCCGATTTTGTCGATTCAACCGATTTTTCTTTCTCAATATAAATTCTACCAACGCCCATCGTAACATTTGGGGAACTAATTCCTGCAAGACATTTCACAGAGGAAAAAATCGGTTCAACCGACAAAATCGGCACTTGCGAGTGCCGAAACAAATAGTCGGTTAGACCAATCAATTTTACTAGCAGTTAGTATGGTTTGCGAAGCTTTTTTTTTCAGCGAATGTAACATTTGTTTCGCCGTCCTCAAGCGCCGATTTTGTCGATTCAACCGATTTTTTTTCTGAATATAAATTCTACCAACGACCGTCGTAACATTTGAGGAGCTAATTCGGTTCACCGTATAATTTTTCTATTGAAATAATGTATTTCGGGACACAAATAAACTTTCCTAAATCGAAATCATTCGAAGCCCACGCTTCGAACGCAACTTTGAAATGGGATTTCAAACTTGGCAACCCATAACCATATCTCGAGTCGAAGTGGAGGCCCTTCGCTTCATGAAAGTTTAATCCACGAAATGTTTAACTCGCATATTTAACCCTTCTCCGAAATTCCGCGGAAATCACAAGTGGGTCAAATTAACTCGGCTGATTTTTTTTTATTTCATGTTTGGTGCGTGAGAAATGTGTGTCCAACTGGGACCCCTAAATTACGAAACATATACCGACCAAAAAAGTACGAAAAATTATTATATGAGAAATGATACGACATGTTAAATAATCACAATGATAAAAAATCTGAAAAAAACTTTTTACACTTTAAAAAATGGCCGCATCCAATTTTTTTATGCAAATTTGCCGGCGATATTTCCAGCAAAAATTGATATATGAGAAATAAAATGACTGAAAAAAAAAATTTTATGATACAAATATTGAAAAAAAAAACTTTTTTGCATTTAAAAGAATGGCCACTTCTATTTTTTTTTATTTTAAGTTGCAGATGACATTTCTGAGAGACGATGTATTGAATATGTACTTAAAAGAATTTTATGAATTACGAAATTTTTTTTTTCTGCGTAAAAAAAATTGTTTCCAATTTTTTAGCGTAAGCTTCACGGGGGTTTTTCTGTGACACAGTACTTCGAGAAAAAAAAAGACTCGTTTAGCGTGCGTTTTAAAATGCACATTATTTGTTTATTTTTTTTTTCATCTCATTACGGCAACTGTTGCTGCGACAGCCTATTGTAATTCGAACGAATTGCCGATAAGTTATCGTAATGTTATCTGGCGAATGTTATAACCACAAATGCGGAAACACATTCGCGCATTAATTCTGATACTGATTCGGATTCCCCGTATCCGGGGGATTGCGCATTACTAATCATCGCGGTGCCTGAAGCAACTTTTTATCTACTCTCAGCACATCGCTCAATGTTTCTCGATTTCCCTTCGAGAGTCTGATACGTACATATAAACGGCAACCCCGTTGTTTCTTTTACGTAATTCGCAAGTCATACCGCCCCTTCCCCCCCTCCAAGTATTTCTTCATGCGTCCAATTACTTACAAACCGAAACAAGTTCACAAGACGTAAAAATGTCTTCCGTTTTTTTTTTTTCTTTTTTTTTCGAGAAACAAATCAGCGAACTAAAGTGACACACTAGCGATTTTTTTGCATTAGTGTCGCCCAGGGAAACGCGGAGATAAAATAAGACGGATTTGGCGTAAGATGCGTAGAATGCAGAAAGAACATACCTACGGATTCCATATTCCCGAGAAGAAGAAGAATACGAAGAAGCGGCGAACGGCGGAAACAAATTCCACGTATAGTGGACACACGATATCCAGTTGTCTCTCAGAGTACCGTCTTCGTTTCTCCTATTCTCATCTCCTCGGCCACCGAGTGGAAACAGTTATCTAAAATATCTCGCAGACTGAGATAAGAATAAACGGTACTTTTAGCGTTTTTCTTACGTTATGCACTTTTATCTTCAATATTTGAATTTTTTTTTTCGTATATCGCGATCATTTTATTAAAAAAAAAAAAAAAAAAAAACCAAATAGAAAATATAACAATGAAATTATTGATTTTTTTTCTCCAAAACTGTAGGTGATTATAAAATTAATTTTTTTTTAAATGAATATCTATTGATCGTCGAATAAATCAATTATTCTCGACCGCCGGAAGAGTAAATAATTTTTTTCTCGGCATTTAGTGGCTTACGCTCTTCCGTTAAAATTTTGCGGCTATAATAAATAATGAAACGAATTATTCACGTTAATAACGTGGCGAATCGTACTTTTATAGAATCGATCTTCATTATTAAATAATTACGTAAAAATGGTGATTTTCTCACAGAGATTTCTCGTGTTGCATTTTACATTAATCGCGATTACGGACAAAAAATAAAAAAAAATTATTTCCGAAAAATTAATTTTATTATTTCCTATAGTTCCTCAAAAAAAAAAAAAAAAAACTTTGTCTCAATATTCAAATCGTCAGATGACTTCCCTAATAATTGCTAATCTCGCGTGAAGCGCTTGCAGAAAAATTTCATATACTATTAATCTTTTTCATAAATACACTTTACGCTTCATTCGATAAAAAAATATTGTTTTCGCCGATGCGATTAATTTGACAAAAGTTTTTGTCGCGTTTTTTTTTTTTTTTTTTTTTTTTCGTGAAAATCTTTGTGTCGCCAGATATACAGAGCGTCGAATCGGGAGACTCCTTTGACGAGCTTTATATATCGTTGCAAATATCATTGGCTATATCGTCCTTTGATAACGGATGGAGCTGCTGGCGCGAGAGAATAGCAATTCGCGTTCATACACTTTGATCCCACTGAATGGTACGACGTCGGCGTCGGCGGCCCGATTCGCACTCCTCTCCGTTCGCCTTTTATTCGCTCGCAACCTTTCGGAGTATCTCCCGCGTACTCGCGACATATAATGGAATAATATACACACGAAGCTTCGCCCGCGCACTCTACAGCGAAGCTTCGCGAGTGGGAGAGTGCGCCGGGAGGTTTGGGGAGCGAGCGGCGGGGGCAATGCAAACGACGTCAAAGATTCACTCAATGCGCGCGATGCTCTCGTCGACGACGGATCAGCGTCTCTCTCGCCGTCGGAGCTCCATAGTTATGTCTTTGCACTCCGCACATTCACACGTCCCGATTTACTTTAACTACCTGTCGTACAGCTGTATCCCCGTCTATTCAGAATCTTCTACGACTCGTATACGTAACATCGCGAAGCAGGAACGGCGGCGAGAGAAAAAAAAAAAAATTACGCGGAACTCCTCGGTTGAGACTTGTTGCAGCGCTCAGAGCGTACGCCACAGTGCTGAGGGTTTTATAGCGGTATAGCGGCCATACATATCGTAGCGCGTTACGTACGCCAGAATCCCGATCGATTGGTGGCTGCGAGAACCTCCCGGCCACGCGCTGTCCTGACTACTATTGGATTCAAAAGTTCTCTCGGCATTCAGAATTTAGGACATTAAACGATAACCTTTCTGTCCCTCGTGTCTTTATCTAATGGAGAAACGAAACAGACGGCTGAGTATCTTTCCATTGTGATCGGAGCCAAACAATTCCCTTTTTTTATTAATTTTTATTAGCGATGTTCGAATTTTTTTTAACGATATCCGGACGCGATGCTCGAATTTTTTTTAACGATATCCGAACGCGATGGTGGAATTTTTATTTACAATATCCGAACGCGACGTTCGAATTTTTTTTAACGATATCCGAACATCGCGTTCGAATTTTTTTTTAACAATATCCGAACGCGATGTTCGAATTTTTATTAGCGATATCCGAACGCGAAGTTCGAATTTTTATCGATGATATCCGAACGCGATGTTTTAATTTTTATTGACGAGATAAGAAACGGAAAAATAAAAAAAAATAATAATGGGAGGAATATTTCATAAAAATAAAAGAGTTCGAAGAGAATTTCTCGCGATTCAAGAACTTTTGAATCGGACAGTAGATGGGCTGTATATCGCTGGTGAGTTGTCTACGCTGTTCGACGATGCCGTGGCTCGAGCTCTCGCGCACGTGTTACGGGAACGCCATTCAGCTCGCCGAACCATCTCTCCTCGCCAAACTATATCTCTCATATAACGCTGACCGATGCGCGCGAACGACTTTGAACCTCTCGTATCCATCCTCGCTGCGCACTCGCATTTACAGTTCACTGACGAGACGAAAACTTCCGTGAATGCGACGTGCCGGTCTGTCCACTCACGGATTTTACACCATTTCGCCACCGTCCACTCCTTTTCATCTCCAGTACGCTGCATCAACCGTTTTTTTCATTTCGCATTCTTCAAGTGGCCACGACGAAAAAAAATTGAAAAATCCAATCAAAAAACTCGCGAAAAGGATTAATTTTGAAAATAAGAACTATCATACCGACAATGGTAATAAAAAAAATTAAAAATCTTTAAAATGTTTACAACTTTGTAGAGAGTAACGAAAGTAAATTAAACAAAGTCAAATTAAAGTAATAATAAAAGTGTTTCGGAAAATAATTAAAATGTATTATTATTTTTATTTATTTATTTATTATTATTATGTATGAACGAAAATTTTTAATAATTCTGCACATCTTCTGCACTCCTGTTTAGCAACAAATTTTTTTTTTTTAATTTTTACGAAATTCATTTTTTTTTTAATTAACTTTTACAACGTTCACTTTGTAAGGATATACATATGTAAGGTACTTGGAGATGTTTTTTATTTACATCCTTTGCATTATTACATTTTTTGAGCGGCTAATATATTGCAAAATTTAAATTTCATTTTTTCGTTGGTACGGATGACGGCATACAATGCGGACACCCGTTACCGGTGGGTTTGCGAAAATTCATAACAATATTCTCATCTTTCCTGAGAATTCTACGTGGCATTAATAAAATGCACTTTGCAGCATAGCGTGCGCCCGTCTATAGCATTATCGTCAGTGAAGTCTTTACGTTTTTGTGCCTTCGGTCGAAACCTCTCCACTCGGGAACACCATACATGGGTTTGCCATCCCCGAGCTGTTGCAAAAAAAAAATGTTGAATTTATTAAATTTCGTCCTTTTAGTCTCAAAAAACAGCGTAACTTTTAATTCAATTTACAAATATCGATTTTGATTTTTCGTATAAAATCGATTTTTTCGCGAAATTTTTTTTCCCGCGAATTTCATGTGAACGTATTTAAAATATTTTCAAACACCAAAAAATAACATTTAACATGACATTTACATTTTTCGAAACATTCTGAACACGACGAAATGAAAATCTCGATTTTTTTTTTTTACGAAAAAAAAAGCTCCTTCTGTGGGAAAGCAAGAGGTATTTTGCAGATAAAAAAGAACTCTGATAATAGAAAAATCTCACATTGCTTCCTAATTAATTCCTTTTACTCAGAAAAAAATTTATAAATAATAATTCCGCACATTAAAAGCTTTGCACATTGAAGAAATTAACGAGGACGCAATGTAAAAATGTACAATTTTTACGTTTTTAAAAATTACGAAAAAAAATTTGCAATTTTTATATTTTTTGACAAAAATTCTCGACGATAAAGACGACGAGTTTTCCAGACCCATTTGTGGCCTTAAAGAGGTCCAAAAATATGTGGTGTTCGACGAGTACAATCATTTACCGATATATCAGTCAAACATCTGCCATCGCGTCCGAAGATTTCCGTGACCCGCGCCATTTGGACCGGAAGTGTACAATTCCGTACACCGGGAATGATGGCAACTTTCCAAACTCCATTTTGGTATTTGGCGCACCGGATGCAAGAATTTTGCAAGATACACACGAAAGACGGATTCCTTCCTTTTTTTATGCATAAGATATTGTGGAAACTTAAAATAGTGTATTGCGTAAAAAAAAAAAACAAACCTTTCGTTCTTCGAAGTGTATTAAGGACGAGAAACTTAGTTAATGAATAGCAAGTCTGACTGATATAAAACTATATCGACACTCATACAGAGTTATCCCTTAATCCCGTCATGAAAGGCCGGCTTTCCAGATTAATAATTTCGAGTTCAAGTCAGACACGTAACCTCACTTCAGAAGGGGTTAAAAAAAAAAAAAAAAAATGTCCGCAAGTTGCTTCCTTAATTAATACGCGGCGACAGAAAAAGACGCGAAGGTACATATCGAATTTTCAACGATTGTCACCTCTCTCGTTATTAAAAAAATCGCCACTTCTTCGTTAACGATCCCCTCTAATCGCATTATTGGCAGCACTTCCGGAAGCTTCGTCTACAAAGAACACCTTTAAATCTTTTGCGAATTTTCAATTAGCGTTCGCATAACCTTACGAAACTCGTCGTTATTCAGCATCAAGCTGCGCAGTCAAGCAGACCAGCAGTGCGCAGGTTTTTTGCGTTGAAAACATGTGAGGTAATAGGTTTCTCTCAATTTTAAAAAATCCTGTAACCGGATTATTCGATTGAATAAGAGTATCGGAACGACAGGGGGCCACACGTGATCATTATTTTCACGTTGGTTATGCGAAACTAGGTCGTCGGACACGACAGCTCGACGAGACACGGCATTTTTGGCTTCGGCCGATGTCGCTTGTGGAAAAGATTCGTACGCGCAGGCGATTCGCGGTGCGTTGTTAAGCGGTTTTGCAAACGCGCCATGCCGATCGTTGGTTGAAAGCCCACAGTCTGTATGGTCACGATGAGTATGCTGATTGAGTTAATTTTCATCGCAATCGAAGCGTTGATATTGGATTATCCAGAATCGGTTGGCTTTCGAGAGACCGAAATACACTATTAACGTATATCATTACATTCCGATCGAAAAATGAGACACAGAGAGAATTTCAAATACTTTCCCCAACGGAATAAAAACTCGAAAAATTATCCGTTAAATAATTTTTTTTAACAATTGGGTTAAAATTTTTTCGTAATTATTATTATGAAAATTCAATTTTGATAGCAGCTTTTGAGTAGCAGTTTTTTTTTTTTCATATTTTTATCCCGTCGCGAAGTATTC
Organism: Cryptus viduatorius; assembly: GCA_964006125.1. Taxonomy (NCBI): domain Eukaryota; kingdom Metazoa; phylum Arthropoda; class Insecta; order Hymenoptera; family Ichneumonidae; genus Cryptus; species Cryptus viduatorius. Next base: position 7,204,624 of record OZ023226.1, read on the forward strand.
GAAATATTCTCCGAATGTTACTTTTGTTAGGAATGTAATGATGTGCGCTTCGTGATTTGCGAATCTTTGCCAAGCCGACAATACAGACGTATGGAATATAACCCGCAATTTTGGGCAAAAATAACAACGACAATGATAATAATAATAATAATAAACATTTTAATAATAATAATAAACCTGTTGCGCATTTTATGATTCTTTCAATAACTTACACCCTCCAAAAATACGACCCTGAAAATGACAAGTTCGCGGCAATATCAAAACATTTCGTCTTTTTTGTCGGTTGTTAAAGATATCTTGACGCCCGTTAGGTTGGGTGTCTGGAAGTCTGCCGCTTTAACGACACTCCGGAAAGCCATTATGATATATGCCGAAACAAATAGGTATATGGGATCATCATCGTTTATGTTTCGACATCCTTCAACCCCTCGAAGACCATACATTGTTGACCTTGCGATGTCGTCCCATTAGACGTAATCAATATCCACTACCGGACTCCACGTTATTTGCTTCATATACGGCGCATTGTTCGCCACTAGTATAGCATTCCACGCTGATATTACCCGAGAAGATACGTTGACGAACCAACTGCGCTCCCGTTTCCGCGTTGTCCAGCAGAATATCCCTGACTGTGTTTAGCTCATTGCCGTACAGTGCGTATTGTACTATCGCCAATCGCTCCCGCGCGTCGCTGCGTCACCGCAACATCAATTAATCGCGTTTAGGTACTTAGACTACGAGAGAATCGGTGAATGTCCCACGTGACATTCAAGGGAGGAAGTTGTTCGATTATACACTCGGAAGTCAGTTCTTTACGAGTCTTTCAAACGTTCGGAGGCAGCTACGAGCTTCCATTGCAGTTATGAACTGCCGAACAACAGAACGAAAGACCTTTCGATTGATTAAAAAATCGATGCAATTTTTACATCAATTTTTTCCCGTCTTATCGCCGATAATAACATAGTAGAAAAATCAGGGGCGGCGCCGTCGAGTGTAATTATATATTAAAGTTTCGCGGTTAAAAAAAAAATTTTTTTTTAGCGGAATTTTTTTTTTTTTTCGCGGAAGTGGGCAATTTTTGCCTCACCATGTCGATCTATGCTGAGGACTTAGTGGTGTTTTTTTTTTCGTTTCCGTGGTCCCCGGTCATCCGCGCTGCGTAAATACGGGGAAAAGCGACGGAATACGCCCACCTATCGACGCTGTACATTGTCATCGTCTGAGTCGCGCTTTCAGCACTGCCTCTGGTAAGTACTCATGGGTTCCGATCCGTACGTCGATATCGTGAGCTTCCGACTGCGCTACGATACCACTTAAATTCGTTCGATAAACGATGACGAATGTGCACCCAAATCTCGACCATCGATATTTTTTTTTATTTCGGACAAAAGATGTATTATTTTTTTTTTTTACCGATTGCGATCTATCGAGTTGGCAAAATGTTTTATAAAATTCAAAACGCGTTTTTTTAAAGGTAAATCTGCCTGATGGTTTGAGTTTTCGAAAAAAAAAAGTCCCAAAAAAATTTTTTTTTTCGGATGCATATAACTTTCATCAAATACGAATTAATCGTATAACTTCCTATAGCTTTCAAGGAAAGACAGCAAAAACCCAAAGCCAAAGGCAAAATGTTTACTTTGAAGAACGTTATTTTTCCGGCCATCAGGTTGATAGGAGCGATTAGGCAAAAACCGATCCAAAAACAATAATAATATTGATATTTACGCACGAAAACGTCGTATACTCGTCGTATAATACGATGACGTAGTCGGCGTACTCTCATCATTGTATATTTTATTTGGCCTTTGAGTACAAAACAGTATAGAAAATGACACGAGAGTTATCACGAGATGTCATGTATAGTTACGAGAGATTCTCGGAAACGCGATTTTTATAGGTATTGCAAGCTTTCGTCGCGCAATGCTCCAGTGACGCACGAACATCGATTGTAAGTCCGTCAATGGTACGATTCGCAAATCCCTGCTTTTCCGACAACATGCATCTGCCTGCACGCTATTCAGGCGCTCGTAGCGTCTAGAGAATCAAACCACCAACGCGTTTTCTTCTATTTTCCGAACGTGAAAGTGTAACGATTTTTCGATCGAATTCTCGAGACCAACGAGCGGAAGAACGTGCGGAAGCTTTCAAACTGAACTTAAACTCAACCCGTCGTACACTTTTCCCCCGGAAATGTGTCATTCTACAGCAATTCCCCCGCTATACAGACAGAATTTGCGACGATGTAGGAAGCGAACGAGTGGAGAAAAACACGAAGCGTAATTTATTAAAAACCGCATGGCGCGGTAGTTGGTGAATGAAATTTGGTTCCTTTTTTTCCTGACCGCAAGTTTTAGGCGACCAACGAGAAAAATGAAAGATCGCGTTATGACTGAAACCTCTACGAATATTTTCACACCTCAATGGCGTCGAAAAAAAAGTATATGTACCAAAAAAAAAACAAAAAAAAACAAAGGATTACCAATTTATGGGATGGAACGGATGAGGCGAGGTGCGAAAAGTAAATTTGCTAAAGTCTGTGAAGCAGTTTTGCGTTCAGCTACTTTACGAGCAGCCGAAGCCCAGAGGGCTGGAAACGCCGCGGGTTCGATAAAAATTATGGACGCGTGGGACGCGACAAACGGCAGACTTTTTTCGGCGCTCCACGCGCGTATTCGCGCCAATAGTAGACGGACTCTTGAACGAACTTGAAACTCCTCCAAGGTTTTCCCTGTGGTGTCATTAGACATAGGGTATAGTAGCGGGGGGGGGGGGGGGGGGGGGAGGGGTGGTTAGTACAGTATGTCTGTAGATGGACATACCGCGTATCCCTGAGGTCCACTGGTCAACCGATTGCCGCGACCAACCGAAGGCGCAGAGGGAAATTCGGCCATTCGGCGAGTCAGGGAACAGTGGGACCGTCAAGGTTGCGAACGATTTTGTGCGACCGAAAGTTTTTGAATTATTTATAAAAACTTTGGCAACTTTCGTAAAAAAAAAAAGAGATTTAGATATTATAACGAAATGATATAAAAAAAAAATTAAACTAAACTGCGAAGCGTGCTTAGCGGAAAACAGAACATCGAAAGGGTACACAATTGATCGCAATTGTTCGTTGCAATTTCATTTTAAACTGAAAGTTTTTGAATTATTTATAAAAACTTTGGCAACATTCGTAAAAAAAAAAAGATTTAGATATTATATTGAAATGATATAAAAAAAAAAGAAAAATTAAATTGCAAAGCGTGTTTAGCGGAAAACAGAACATCGAAAGGGTACATAATTGATCGCAATTGCCCTTTATTGGTTGCAATTTCATTTGAAATGATTAATTGCATACAACCACAATAGAGTCGTCTACTTCATCGAACTAACCAACAGCATATATATGTATTAACAACCGCATTCGCGGCTCTCTACAAAATTATATGATCGCTCAATGGAAACGCTGCCAGTAGGGGCGGTACATTATGGGCGTAAGGGGGCGTAAAGGTACGAAAATCAAGCAACGTGTCACTTAACATACAACATACATTATAAATTGCCCTGCAAACAGTGGAATTTCATTTTAATTGGACGTCATCAAGCATTACATACGTTTGGCTGCACTGCCAGAACAGTGTACATTATCCGATAGAATTTTGCACGACTAACTGAGAGACTAACTGAATTATGAAGTTTACACTTCAACCTGATAGGACAAAATTCTTTACCGTCTCGAGATATTAGTTTCAAAACATCGAAGAACTACTTTTAAAAAGTATGGCGGGATTTATGTCTATGTGTAGAAGTCGCGAAACGTTATTAAGCGGCGAACGCTTTAAGCTGTTAAGCTTAAGGCGGTTCGTGCGCATGATGTTCAGTTCGCCTAAATTCGACGAAATGGAGAGATTGCAAACACTTTTCGATAGTATAAAAATCTGAAAAAATTCATGCATATTAAAGGTACTGAAAAGATTAATTTTGCATAATAATAATTGCAAAACGTTATTAATAAATTAGTGAAAAAAAATTGTTAAACGAATTTACGGTAACTCAACTTTTTTTTTGATAAAAATGATTCGTTAATTTTTGTGAATATCTGTGAATTTTTTCAGATTTTTATCATGAGTTTCAATTTTTTTTTTATATGGAAAAAATGTGTAGAAAAACGAATCAAACCCAAGATGAAAATCTGAAAAAATTCATATGTGATCAGAAAAATAAACAAATCATTTTCATAAAAAAAAAAAAATGTTAAGTTACCATACATTTGTTGAACAATTTTTTTCCATCGATTTGTTAATAACATTTTGCAATTTTTCTTATGCGAAATTAATTTTCTCAGTACCTTTAATATGCATGCATTTTTTCAGATTTTTATACTATCGAAAAGTGTTTGCAGTTCCCTTTCCATTTCATCGAATTTTCGCGAAATAAACACCGAGCGCTCCTTAAGTTTTTCCTTAAGTTTGTGACTTTTCAATAGTTCCTTTTAAATATCGCGGTTTTTAATTTTGCCACAAATTATGCACGCGATTATTTTTAAAAAGTCCGTCAAAAAAACCTCACAATTTTTATACCGATACACCCGAAGCACCGTCTTCGAAATTCAGTATTTCGAATTTCCATCGCCAATTAATTACTTCAATGTCTACGTATTCACTCAATTTCGCGATCTATAATAACAATAATACTGTATATAAGTACCGAGTCGTAAAAAAAAAGTTGACTCCGAGTAAATCGAGCTGATAGTCTGACATGAAGTACTCGTCTAACACTGCTATATCGTTCTCGGAATCTTCAATCAAAGTCAAACTTTTGACGTTCGAAGTGTGTCTGGATGTTAGTATATAGAGCAGTCAAAGGGACTGTAAGTGGCACTCCTGTTGAAAGCTTCCATCAAAATTGATGTTCTCGTATCAATCGATTCCCGGCATATCGCGCACAGTTGCAGCCGTAAAATTCAGCAGTAGAATTTAACGGTGTACTTATAAACAGTGAATGCGGAGGCTTTTTTTTATGAACAAAGTCGATAAATATTGATTTCCACGATATTGGAACACAAATGTAAAACACTTGTTACATGTCTCGGGGTTCCGACGAGAATACGATACGATGTGCTCAAGCGAAAAAGTTTTTAGCGTGCGGTAGCAATATGTGTTCTGATTGGAATAAAAACTTTTATTGTTTTTTCTGTATCATTTATTATTATTGTTTTTTTTTTTACGAAAGTACATTAGTGGAATACGAGACTTGAAGGTCATCACGAATTCGAGGGGTGAAAAGAATTTTCCAAAAATTACACAACTGCCGACTGAGAAACGATCGTAATAAAAATACTGTTTTCAAGAAAAAAAAAGTGAAATAATAATACATTTTTTACATGTTTTCGAGCATTTTCTTCGTTATTCAGTACAAAAATCTTCCAACTATAATAATTTATTGTTATTTTACGCTTTTTTTTTTATCAATTTTTTTTTTCATACATTTCGAAGAATAGTGTATTACGTCACGCGGAAGAAAACGTTTTTTCGCCGAATATCGTCTCCGATTTCACTTCGCAAGATTCAATGTCATACATACATCGAATACTTTGCCACAAGCAATTCCCGCTTTGGATGTTCGATCGCCGAAAGAGCGGTGGGGACGTGAGTGGTCCTTATTCGCTCGGAACTTATCACGGATATCTATGTCTCTTCTCTTCTGTTTGCGGGATCGCGTCCATTCCCCTTATTTTCTCTTCGCTCCGATCGCCAGAATATTCTCCGACTACATTCCGACCACATCGTCTCTGCGGGCATTGCACACGAGAAACATATGCATACCACTACTACATAGTATACGTTACACATATGTACTGCCATATGCACGAGTTGAATAATCGATCTTTCTCCGCACAGCTATCTCCCCAGAGGACCGGCTTCGGCCGCAACCCTTATACGTAATCGTTTTTCACAAACCGGGTAATGCATTCATGCGCAATTCTACCTATCCGACGTTAGTTCTTCGAACGATGAGCGAGAATAAATTTGTTTGCGGAAAAGCAGAGTTTTGCTACACTTCAAGTCTCATTAGGGAGTACAAAGACTCAGCGGGATCGTATAACTCTTTTGTAACTACAGCCACTGTCTTATTACGCCACTTCGTTTCTTTAATGAATCTTTGAAGTTCCTTTGCAGTGAATTTATGCTTCACACGGTATCTTTGTACGTTTAACCTTAAAAAAAAAGACCGATCTTTTTTGTGCGCCATTTTCCGGGAAGAATAGAAGCTTTTGCGTAATTTCGATGTACCGACCGATGGTAAAGAAGGGAAAAAACTACCAAATATAAAATAAAGTAGAAATGGTTGTATCGGGAATCAATTTATGTCATTGGGTCTCTTCATCCGTGAAATTAGACGGTTTGGCAGCCTGTATTCGTCTGTATATCCTGATGCGTGTTATGATGACTATAGTTTTAAGACCCTTAAAGCGGATTAGCAATGTTCGATATACTACGGCTTTTAAAGACGATTTATCACCTTAGAGAGACACGTTGAGTAGAACAATGACAAAACAAATGGGATCAGAAATTATGATTCAATGGGCTTGTGCCGCGTGTATATAAGTATACAGATGGCGCTATCTACTCTCCGTGTTAACGGTGTGAAATGATCAATAGCCGATTAAAATCGGTAGGACACGTGTCAGAAAAATCGTTACTTTTGATTAAAATAAACTGTATCGGACAGGTAGCTTACTCACGCTATCCACGCTTTCGCGTGGCAACAGGGAATAGCGAGTAACGCGGAAGTTGGGGTAAAATGAACCGCTTCTGCAATTCAGCGAACTTTGACGATATACACATCACAACAACACTTCTCAACTACCATTGAACCGAAAAATAGAGTTTTCACGCCCTTTTGGAGTTTTATGATGGAAAAATAAAAATGGGGCAAAATGAACCTCGAAATCAATTGCATTGAAAAAATGAAAAACTGCTCTTATATATTTCACAAATAATAATAAAAATATAATATAATAAAAAAATTTAATACGGGGATATAATCGAAAAAAAAATTGTAATAAAATTTTTTAATCGTTCGTCGGCAAGGAAATAGCCGGAGGGCGTTTTTTGACTTCTCCACAGAAAGCTTTATTCGCACTTTGCCTTTGCGTGTGAACTTCACAAGTTTTGGTTATCAGCGTGCGGTTTAAACTCACGCAATGTAAAGTACTAACTCAACGCCGCGTTAACGATGCAATGCCGCCGCTTTGAATCGTCGAAAGGGTCGTCCCTCTAACTTACGTACGGATGTGCATATAATATACTACTGTACTACGGTATTACTACGCGTCTGGTGCATAGCGCATACCTTCATTCCTGGCGATACATTAAGTAACGCCGACTCGTACGGTCTGGAGATTGTTATCATCGTTGCTTTCTTCACGTTATCCGCGAGGCTTCTACTGTATACAGGGGAACACTTGTCTTATCGTAGATATACATATATTAGCGCAGCGATATCTCCGCCACGCACTCCGCGCGAATTCTACGGGTTAACGAAATCCAAGCGATGCTGAATTGTGATAATAAACTTTGTGCGATCATAACAAAGCGCCCACTTGGTAATTAAAGTCGATCTACAGATATACCCGTCTCGTAGGCGCCCTTTTTCCTCGATGTTCCTCGCGCATGCGCGGTCGAGAAAAGTATACATTTGGCAAAAGCTGAATAATACGTCACGCGGTATTAAAATGCAGCAAAATTGCGACAAATATGATTTATATAATAGAAAAAATATTTATATTATTATTATTATACTATATAAATAATTTTCTCGATGTTTTTTTTTTTTTATATATATCAAAACATTAATATTTATTTATATAATTTTTTTGTCGCATATAATCGAATATATATTTCATTATTATAAATGAATAGATAGCTGCAAACATTAGACATAACATCGGATTGTCTCTCGATCGACACGTCTGAACCAAATGTTATTATTAGCTCATTGCTTTTTCTTTTCCCGATTATTTTAGTTTGTCTCTGCGAACGAAAGGCCGCCGGGGGATTAAAGTGAAGTATTTGCGCATGTGAATCACGGTGTCTACACCCGGGGATTTTGCATTCGTTCGTTGCAATATATCACGGCAAACGACCCCAAGACATCGGATAAAAAGTGATATTTTCAGAAAAGCCACGTCTGCGCTTCCGATGGCGAGCACATCGGGGAATTGCATTGCGGGCGGTGGCACGCGGTGGAATTTCAATTAACATTGTCGGCTTGCATACGCGACGATGTCGAAGTAACTTGATCACAGAATTCTCTTGTTATTGCTCGTATTTCTCGTATCAATTAGATCCTTGTTACGTCCCTGTTGAGCGCTTTGCGGAAGAGTCAAAGGAACTCAAGGAATTGACTCTTCGTAGATCGTTCTCTCCGAGAATCGGAATTCGCAGACTGCGTCTATCAGACAAGCCGCGGAATAATTTACATTGCCAGTTTTCGGAGAAATACATTATCTCGTGACGTAAATAGAATACTTCCACCAAAAAGCCTCTTTTATTTAATTCGTAAGAAATTATGGTATGGGAAATCGTAATTCAGCGAAATTACGGATTCTCTGTGTGCGTTGCGAACGATACCGTTGCTATGGATTTTTTTTCCACGTCACAGAGGACGTTTTCGCGAAACATTTTTTTTTTTTCGTGATTTTCATGTCAACGTATTCAGAAAGACGACGTTTTCCTAGAAATCATTTTGAAATATGGAGTTATAATTTTACACATCCCGAAGACTGGGAAAATTGTCAATTGAAATGAAATTGCTTCCTCGGTAATTTTTTTTTTTTTTACTAACAAACGTCTGTATAAGTGCCAAAAGATTGCAAAACGTATTGTAAATGCGTTAAATAAATAAACTCAGATTTTTTTTTTTTTTCAAAAAGTTATCCAAAAAAACGAAATTTTTTTTTGTTTTTTATTTTTCGAAAAATTATTCAAAAAACCGACAATTCCTTTTTTTTTTAATTTTGGAAATTTCCGTTCTGAAAATATATATTTTATACTACCAGAAAATTGACCGTAACTTTTCATCGATTTTAAGACTTTTTTTTTTAAAGGTGATGTCACACGTCGTATAAATTTCGAAACTGCGATCTATGCAAAATAATGAGAACATTGTGGCAAGGGTACGGTTGCAAAAAATCAGACTATAAAAATAAAAAAAATTGCACAAGTCTCGCGATACTGTACATCCAAGAGTTGCGATCGAATGAAGAACACGGATTCCAATGGTTTGACAAATCATTTTCAATTTTTCTACTATCGGGAAATACAAAAAATTGTATACCACAGGCGATAGTGCAGTTGCAGTCGAGAAAACTTATCGTTCCTGATTAATCTCGGTACTTCGTTCTATTCAGACGTGCGATCTGTAACTAATCGTCTCTGACGTCATACGGTAGAGAACGTGTGCCAAGTTCGATCGTTGAACAGAAAAGGACAAAAAATCGCTACGGAGTTAAGCCGACTGTAGCTTGAGACGATCATAGCTATGGCTGTGTGCCAAGTGGCCAATGAAGAAACGTAAAAAAAAAAAAAAACAAAAAAAAAAAACGCGAAGGAAAAAGAACGGTAACAAACGCGAACTAAAAACAAAAAACAAAAAAATTGTCCCACGAGTGTCGCAAGAGATATCGGATCCATTGCCTTGTGTCGTTTTCAACTGGTTGCTCCCGCGCATCCCGGCGTTCTTTTCGGAACTTTTATTTTATTCGCGTGCGAAAAATATAAACCAGAGAGACGCTGATACAAAATAGCAGATCAACCAGTTGAAAGTGGTATTAGGTTCGTACTCTGGTTTCGTTTCGAATATTATTAATAATGATAATAATTTTATCGCGAACTAATATGAGACCAATATGGCCGAAAAAAATGGTTTAACCTAAAATTACGAATGAAACCATGAAAATTATTTTTTTTTTTTTTATGCAATATTTGTTATAAAAATGTAGGATTACTCCGATTCCATCAGCTGTTCACATCATAAGGTCGTGTCTTTTATTTTAAAAATTGGCCACGTAGTAAGGTAAGCAAGACACGTTTTCGAAGACCACGTATTTTTATGGTACACCACGCCTACATGAGATTGTTGTTCTTTTCGATCCCGCATGAGAGTGGCGAGGCTAAGGGTAGGATGAAAAAAGAAAGGAAAGAACGCGTCGGTGATTAACTTTGTTCGAGGCGAGCGGAGGATCGGCAGGGGGCCTAACGAGAATGCCGATTAGATTCGCAACGGAACCGATAAATTGAAGGGAAAGGTAGACAGTACATAGGTTGGAAACATATAAAGATAAATATACAGAAATAGATTGATCTTACGTGCGGACCCCCCGACCTCTGACCCAACGCCAGAGTCTCCGCAATTCCATTTCCATCGTCGATCGATCTCTTTTATAGCACTCAAATGGTCAACGGAGCCAAAGACATTCGCCTTCTAGTGCGCTATTGACCTGTCGCCTGTTGACTGGGGACTCATTCTCTCGATCGTCAAAACGATCGAAAGCTACTCAATTATTTTTCTTTCTTCGAAACATCTCGATAGAAAATTACCGCATTGTCTTGTAATTGTTCACATTTTTTTCATTACTTTTATTCGATCTTTTGATAAAAAAAAAAAATAAATACATTTGGAAGAAAAATATCCATCCCCTTAGAGTCATTTGAAATTAAGGTAATTCCAATAAGTGGTGTCCATTTCGCATAAATTCGAGGAATTTGAGAAGAAATTGCAAACACTTCTCGATAGTATAAAAATCTTAAAAAATTCATGTATACCAAAAGTACTGGAAATATTCATTTTACATAATAATAATTGCAAAATGTTATTAACTAATTAATGAAAAAAAAAATTGTTCAACAAATTAATGGTAACTCAACTTTTTTTTAAATGAAAATGATTCGCGCATTTTTCTGAATACGTATGATTTTTTTCAGATTTTTATCTTTTGTTTGAATTTTGTCTTTTTCTACACAGTTTTTCAATATAAAAATTAAAAATTCAAACCAAAAATAAAAATCTGAAAAAATTCATACGTATTCACAAAAACAAACGAATCATTTAAAAAAAAAAAAGTTACCACAAAATTGTTGAACAACTGTTTTTTCCTCAATTTGTTAATAACATTTTGCAATTATTGTTATGCCAATTAAAAATATAATTATTTTTTTATACTGCATTATTTAATAATAATAATAATAATAATGTTTTTTTAAATAATTATCATTATATTCCGAAATATTTGTAATATGTCACTATAAACATGAGTTTCTCAACTATCCATTATCGATAGGTGAACAGGACGTCACCAAAGTACCGTCGCGAAAGAAAATTACAGGCGATTGGGATTACGACAGAGAGAGGATGAGGCGAATGAGACAGCTGTCTGTACTTTACGTCCTATACGCGGATTTGTTTCAGTTCGAAGGATTCTCCCCGTGTGGTCTGGAAGCGCACGGTCCATCGATGCGCGACGTCACACGTATATGGATAATGTAACGTCGAGCAGAGTACCACGCACTTGGATTAAAGTAAATCCGATTAACCCTCACGACTCCTACTTTCGATGTTCTTACCAAATCTCGATAAATGTTTAATCTATTCCCGTGTGAGGGTCTCCTTCCCCGCGTTTCGATCTTCTAGCGATCGAAATGCGGGTCTGCAGCGCCCTCGTAGTGCGCAGAGTACCATCCTGTGCACAACGGATGCAGAAGGACTAATATTGTAATAATTGAGGGGATTTGCAATAAGAGACATCGGAATTAATTAATATAAAAATAGATTTACCGACACCAGTAGACGGCGCGGTGAGCGCGCGGTTCCGGTGATCACCCAAGTCAAGCAGTTTTGTTCGCGGACGGTACTTGGATGGGTGACCACTTAGCCGCGCGGCTGGAAGGCGCATTAATCGTTGAACGAGAGACTCATTCTTTCGAGACTTTGATTTTCTCTGCACTTTACGCAGATGCAAAAAATTAAATAAAAAAATACCGAAGAAGTATTACATCGAAGAATCGATACATCGAAGAATTATATAATTTATGAATTTCTTTGCATGAAATTTTTTATTCAATTATTAAAAAAGAATTAAAAGACAAGTTATTATTATTATTATTGTTATTAATTTACTGCAATGAAGACCAGGAATCTCGAAAAACACAGAGAAATCTCCGATAATTTGGCAGTGTGTGTTTCACTTCGCCTCGATCTTTTCTATATTGTCGTTTTCAAGATTCAAGCAAACCGGAGTAGCAATTAATGCGTAAATGGCGGACCGGCCGATCTTAAGATAGCGACTCCCATTTAAACAGCCAACGTAAACGAACAGCGAGGAAAGTTTTCCCCGCAATGTGTAATTACTTTCGCAGTGGAAGTCGAAGAACGACGATGGAAACCTCGACGTGGATGTTCCAACTTCGTGGAAAACTAATGACTCCTTTTCCTGAGCTTTATCAACAGATTCCTCGTAGTTTTTTTTTCTCTATAACCTTCGTGAACTTGGGAGATAGCCGCGCAACGTGACGAAGCTGATGACACGAAGTTTCTATGGGGTTTCTGCCGCTGCAGTTCAATGAAAATTGACTTATTAGTCTTTGGACTATTAGCTGCGAGAAAACGTGTTAATCGCAACATTTACTGTTGGAATTACGTTTCTATAGAATATCTTCGTTGTTTTTACTATTACGACACTTTAATTACACTTTCAATTTTACAGTGATGAAAAATGAATTAATTCATTCATTTTAAGTGGATAAGGTAGACGAAAAAAAAATTATTCAACAAATTTCTGATAACGCAACTTTTCTTTTAAAAAAAATGATTCGCCCATTTTTGTAAATATGTATCAATTTTTCAGATTTTAATCTTTAATTAAAAATTTTTTTACACATATTTTTCATACAAAAAAAATTCATACGTATTTAAAAAAATGAATGAATCATTTTCATTAAAAAAAAAAAAGTTGTGTTACCAGAAATTTGTTGTACAAATTTTTTTTCATCGATTTGTTAATAAAATTTTGTAATTATTATTATGCAAAATCAATATTTTTAATATGCATGAATTTTTTCAAATTTTTATATCTCCGAGAAGTGTTTGCAATTCTCTCTTTTTCCTCGAACTTATGCGAAACGAGAATCACGCGCTGTATCTATCTGAATGCCGTAATAAAAAAAAAAAATTCCCGGAGAATATTATTATTATATTAACATTATTGCAAATATAACCATTGATCTAACATTGATTGTCATGACAAGAGACGCAATAGAAGATTTCTCATTAGCAGTCTTGGCAATTAAAAATCTCCGTTCGAATGTCGAATGCGCACGAGGATCTTAATTAACTCATTTACACTAACGTACACTTCATGCATGTTACAGAATGCAGCCGACTGAAGTAGAAATGGACGGGTACGATAATTACACGGACTTCAATCAAACGGCACCGATGTTCATCGGGAACATGTCGATGAACGATGACTATATGTTCGACAGAATGGACGTCAAAGTGATATTCATCACTCTTTACTCGATCGTCTTCGTCTGTTGCTTCTTTGGTAAGTAAATTCTATCGCTACGATATTGATATATCATCAGAATAATGATCGCTATTATCAGTTTTCCAAGCAGATAGAAATTTTACGAAAAATATAAAAAATGTGCGTTCGTAACATCAGATTCGTCTCGTCGATCGACAATTTCAATCAAATCATAGAGCAGACCGTGTCGTGTCGATACACATGCATTAAAATCAAAACCAATGATTTCACGCAACGCGTAAAGCTCTGAAATTAAAGTGCATATGACAATATGCAGATGGTGCACTATGGTAAAAAATCCCATCGAATGCGGTACTCGCTGCGAGAAATTCGCACTTTTTTCCGCGCGTCTTCCGCCGACTTATCTCGTGTGGCAACAAGTCGCGATCTCCTCTAAAGTACTCAATGGAATTGGAGTGCATACTACGTATGTTAGGAAGTTTCTTAGAGTACCAAACCGGATGTTGGAATTGCCAAATTATTTATCAACATCTGTTTCTAATTGCTCCGATCTTTTCTACGCTTACCGATCCATCTGCGTCTGGAACGGCGTGGCGATCTCAGATTCCGTTGATTTATCCAAAAGCCTTCAAATCTGTTTTGAAATCTTCCGCAATTCGTAATAGTTTAAGGGAATAACAGCGGAGAATCTTATCACAACGATTGTTGAGCGCTAGTGGCCATTTTGCATGACCCTAAATTGCGCGATCTCTAAATCAGTGAACGTGTATTCAATGGGTCATCGAGCTTAACGTTGGGAATAGCTTACGCAGTTGGACATGGATCTGTAACGGATGCTTGCGGCGGGCCCATCCGGTGCGGCGGTTCGACAATGCGGGACAGGATACAACGTCACTGCACTTGCATAGCCCAACCGGAAACGGTATTGGACAATTGTATACCTCGGTGCGGTTTGCCGATGCGTTGAAATGCTCAGGACGCCTCGAGGCGTTTTTAATCGTAGTTTTGGCAATTCGAGACGAATCTGTACGCGAATTCCCGTTTTTCTTCGACTTTCAAAGCTAATAGAGTGCTCATTGACGCGCTTGTCTGACGTACGCGTGCGTTGCGGATTCTCTGATCCCAAACTTTGCCGCGTAGACATGCATGCGGGCCGTTTTGCTGCAGCGCGATTCACATCGAGGACCATATATGCTCATTGTTAAAAGTGTGTTTAGTCAAATACGGGTCCACGAAATGAATAATGAAGTGGTCTGATATTTGTCAGGCCCCATTTCGAACATTTCGTTAATTTGAAAAAAATTTTAGAACCCGCAATGTATTATGTAATCGCTTAATTCGCTAATGGATTCTTTAATGAATGGGTCGTTTTTTTTTTTTTTTTTTCAATTGCCGTTTTTTGCGGTACAGAAAAGTTATGATCGAATACTCGATGCGTGGAATCATCGAGTTTCAAAATCATGTGTTTCCACCTGAATTATTAAAACGTGAATTGATCGAAGCGATAACCATCTGTTATCATACAATGGACTTGTTGACTGTTAATTAACAAGTAGAGAGTAATTTTTGTAAATTGAAAATCCGCGTTTTGGGAAATAATTAAAATATAGAGGGTATGAGAAACGCATTGTATTTAGTAACGCGCTGATTTACGACCGGTTATCTCGGAGGGATGAGACGAAAAAAAATCCAATAAAATATCGTTGGTGACGATTTCACCGAACACTCGTAATCTTTTGCGTCAACAGGATTATAGTCACAAATGAAAATGTTTATTTGTTCTCGTGTTGTCATGCGAGTATTTTGCGTGGATGTGAGAGCGCGCAGCGCGTTTTACAATTGTATTATATTATACCAGCGATGTCTGACTATTACGGACGTTGACTACTGGCGGCTCTAACGATTTTTGCTGTTGATACGCGCCAATGATACCGCGAACGAGTAATCAACGTGACCAGTGTCTCTCGGCAATTGGTTGAGTCCAATGTAGTGTTTTGAAAATACGTCGTTAAATTAATGGTTTAACATTAACAATACCAAGCGATCTGTATAAGTCACTTGTGGCGAGCGAACGCCGAAAACCACTAAAATTATACGGCCATTATACGAACGCAGCGCTGACCGGAGGAGAATGAGATAATTTTGTTCGCAAATGTAACTTCCGGAAGGTAATCCGCCCGAAAATTTTTGGCTCTCCGGCGTGTTGTCCATTTCTGCCATTCCATACATTCCGTTTCCCAACGTGTTAAAGTAATATTGAGAGTGGAGAATTTCGCGGAGTTTCCATATTGCAAAATTCGCTTTCACGCACCACAACATTCCCCGAAAATGGACTCAGTAATAATATTGTCTAATAGACAATACTGTGGTCACTAACCAGCTTTTGGGGCACTCGAGCCTCGAAATACAGCGTTTATTTTTTAATTATTCTTCGTAATAGTCTTCAAAAAATAATTTTTTTCGTACAGATTTTAAACGATTTACGCAGAGAAAAACTTGTAATAATTATTGTTTGGAACAAGTTTTTTATTGATTGATTTATTTATTTATTTTTTTTTTTTTATTTTTTTTTTATCGGAACATTTTTCGGACGCATCGGGTTGAAATAATTCTGAAAGAACGTCGATGGGGTGCACTGCGGCATTACATTTATTAGACTATTTGGTTTCTCGACTCTTTTCCATCGTTCTCGTCTTCCTTTGGCTTTTACGACCATTAATTTCATTGATATTGATATTTCCCGCAGCTTTTCAATCATTCTCTCGACGCTTCCATCCTTTCCATCGTCTTTACTATCATTGGCACGACGTTATCACTACTATATACGTTGATAGCTTCTCAGCAATCGTCCTTTCGAACTTTTCCGTCGCCTTTATTTTCGGTACACTTCGATCTATTTATTCGATGCGGATGTTTGTCCCGTTCTTACGCTTTTCTTCCACAGTCCCTGATCACTACGTTTTGCTTCTTTGCGCGTCAAATTTGCGACGTCTTATCTTTCCGCACTTCCTTGCGCTTTATTCAATGTCTCCAATTTCACAGTCATATATTTCCTTCTACTTCGTGCCTTGTATTCTCACATATTTTATGGCGATTTTCAAATTTTTAACTCAATTCGAAAGAAAATTGTAAAATGAATAATAATAATATTATTAATTTTATTTAATAATAAAAAAAGTATATTTAATAATAATATTATTAATATATAATAATAATATTATTTTTACTATTTCGTAATTATCATTTAAAAGTTATTCTTTATCGCGTATATCTCAATTTTTTTTTCCGTATTTTTTGTTTCCATATCGATAGATTGTTTGCGACGTGCCACAGACTACGAAGTTCTCTCTATTCCCACAGGGAAAAAAATCGCGATTTATTACGATCTCTAATAATCGCGACGCAGTATTTTTGGTTTTTCTCTCGAATAAATATTTCCGCTTATCTGTCTTCCAGTGATTCTAGTTTTTCGCTGTTTCGGCTACCCAATCGCAGGTATAAAGAGATCCATTGGGTTATCCAACTTGACGAATTCTGACCCCTCGTACGCGGCCCACCGAGCAACCCTTGCGTTTACAGATCCTTTCCATTAATCTTGTCGGATTCTGCTATTTCTTATGCTATACTGCTGGTTGTTGACCAACGAGATTACGGTTTTCTGGTGATAGGGATTGACGTTGCTTGCGGTTTATTTTTTTAACTCAATTCCTCGAGTGACCCGTCGATTCATGCCGAGAATTCGGAAGACCGTCAAATCTGAGACGAAGGCCGGCGCGCCTACCCCTTCCCGTTCAATTCCCTTCGCACAACTTTCAGTCTGATCAACTAAGAAAAAAAGTCGCGGATTTCGAAATATTGCCTTTTTTTTTTTTTTTCGTTCCATCGGCTGATTTATTTTCGCTTAACGCGGCTCGGATTTTTATACAAGATATACGCTACTAACCCAAATGGATTCGGACGTCGTTTCTCTCGAACTTGTCGCGTTCATAACAAATCGTCGATTTATTATCGATACATTTTTTTTTTTTTTCATTAATTAATTGTCGAGATATCAATGACGGCCGGAGGTCACGGGTACCAATTAAACATCTTGAAATATTTATGTACTTCGAGGATCTAATAAATACGCAAGGAAAAAACGATGAATTCTCTCGCGTCCCAACTGTGACAATTCGTCGTTCAGTCTCAATCCCCGAATTATTTCGCGAAGGGAAGGAGACGCTTTTAATTAAAAGGGATAAATTAACACTCTCTTTTCGGAAGACAATACCTTCGGTACGATATTTTATGGGCGGAATATGGAAAAGAGATAGTGATAAGTTACAAAGCTGTTTATTCTCTGCGTAAAACTTAACCTCTAAAAATTAAGAAAATTTTGTAATAAAGTTCAGACTTACTTTTTTTTACGTAAATTGTGTTTACCTTGCGAAATGCCGCGGCGTCTCTTTATTTCCCTTTTCTCGTAATTGTACAACTCAAAAAAAAATTAATAATGATTTTTTCGCCGATTAAGTTCGAGTAGAGCGCGTGGAGGGACACTTTCATCCCCTTAAGCTTTTCACCAATACACATTTACGAGTGAATTTTTGCTAAAGACGACCGGCGCCAGCGTTGTAACGGTGATTCAATGCTTACGTAACATCTACCATTGGCACGAACACACGGCGGATCCACCCTCGTGGAATTTAAGGGTGAACGGGTTGGGATGAAAGCCGCCGGATGTATGTTATAGATAGGGTCGGGATGAACGAAGCATGGAGCTGAATTTCGCTGGATGAAGTGGCCAAACTACGAGACGCGCCACTATTTCCACCCCACGGGCATAATTTCCGCCAAATTTTTAACACCCCCTCACCCCCCACCCCGTCTTTTTGATCATCGTCAGAATTTTGGGAAAAATCTCGTGTAGACATTGATTCGCTGCGCATTGACGTTCCTTTGACGTTGGGTCCAATTTGCAGGCAAGAAATTTCGTGTTTTTGGACCTTTTAAAACCTCGAAGGTCAGAGCAATCAGGTGCGTAGGTTAAAATAAAATCGTTCAAAAAAAGTCGTAAACGAATCTCGATGTTTTTTGCACTTCGCCATTTTTTTTTTTTTTTGTTTTTTTCATACGGATTTTTTTTTATTCCTTCGACATCGTACTTGTGTCCGTAGAAATAAATGAAGTTGTCGGGAGTTTTGGAGGGGTAAAAACGTGCAGAGAGCAAATACGCCGGGCCGTCGCGGAAAAAAATGATTCGCAAAGAGAATTTTGATTAACTATCGTTCTCGAACTCGGGTAATCGCGTATTTCTCCGGTATATTCGATTTCAGATTTTATCTGTTCTAATAAAAAAAAAATGTTTGCTCGACGGTAGCGAGCAGAATTTAAATACATTACTTTTCAATACTTCGTATGTGAAATAAAGCATTCAGAAAGTCTGCGAACATAAATTTTAAATGTGGAATACGCGCTGCAAGTTTCGCTCCGATTTTGTGCGATACATCCTGCAAATATCATTGCGCTTTTTGGGCAGAAAAAAAATTGGCACAGACATCCGAACGGACAGAACGCGATAAACTGCTTTTTTTTATTTCGAAATACGCAAAACCTGTTTTCGAATCATAATTTGTAAGTTGAATTTTTTTTTAATAATTTTTTTTTTATGATTTTTTTTTTATGATAATCCGAGTTGAATTTTTTATTATTTTTTTTATATTTTTATTTTAATTTTTTAACATTTTAATTTTTTTTTTAATTTTTTTAGTTCTCTCGTTGCGTATTCTTTTTTTTTTTGTATATTTTCCGTGTAACGAGAAAATAAACAGTTAGAAGACGACTGCATGCATGAAATATCGCTTTTAGACATCGTAAGGGATAATCAGAGAGTCCGTCCACTCGTGCGAATATCCCGTGATAAATGTGCGACGAGGCGGAACACGTAGCGGAAGTCGAACCGCAGTAGATATTGCGTGATTGAACTTCCGAAGTAATTGAGAGTCCCAAGAGTAGGTGCAAAGGGCCAAAAGTTCGTTCTGTGAATAGAGAAGTCGGTATATCTTAACCAATCGCCTTGGGGCCATAGGGCCATCCATCGTGTGTCAATTACCCCGCGCGTCAGTTCGCGTGGTAAGATTCAGCGAAAGCCTTCCAACTTCTCGACTTCGTACGTATAACTGCGCCGTCATTAATTCGCGTGAATCATTATCGACGTGTGGTAAGTACGGGTTTCGGCGATTTCATAAAATCGAAAGGGAGGAAGTAATATGCCAAAATGCACCCTAATAGAAAATATAACGTTTACATTTTTTTTTAATATTATAAATCATATACTTCGCGGCAAAAAGTTTCGTGTCGGTATATAGTATATCTCAATAAATAGTTCATTTCCATAGGGGATAAAACAACCCTTGTGGTGCGCTCCTCACAATCCGATACCTTCACTGCTGACTGCGTGTAACCATTCATCCCTCCCTAACGCTGAATCATAACAAAAAGGTCACAAGAATGTTATCTTTTCGGAATTTTTACTCCCGCAAAAGGAATCCGTGTCTATCGTAGCGTTTTCCGTATATTATGATTTACGACATTTTAAGAAAAGTTACGATCTCTACCCGCTTTCCCAGCGAACGCCATCGAGAATCTCGGAGATATCGTTCCCCGGCGTCGTCGTATATCTAAGAATTCACGAGAAAATTCGCGATGATTGCATCTCACCGTAATCTTGTATGCCGAATTTTGTGAATAACGCATTTACCAAAATAGGTTGCGTCCCGCATATATTTGCATATGTTTATTTGCCTGTCGGTTACTCACGAGACAGAAGGAAAATTTAGTCTCCCTGGAGAGTCGTGTAATCATCCGGTTGCGTGCCTTCCCTTTACCCTTACCTATCCTCAGCGCCGCTCACGATGTGTAAATATCTTATGTGTACCTATATCACGATATATCGTACTAAATGGAGGGGCAACATGCCGACACCGGGTGCATATCTTAGCCGCCACAGAAATACCCTAATTTTGTAGTGTTTGTCAACGATAGTTTATATCTTTTTGTTATTTTTTTTTCGAGAAAAAAAAAAAAAAAAAAAAAAAACGAATAATAACCAATAGTCAGACACTGACTCTGCGTATCCGATATGACATTCATCGAATACCATTTCGGTATTTTTTTTTTTTTTTTTTTACACTCGAGGGATGTATCGCGGTGATATGTCAGTCCGCGAATGCTTCAAGGAGATTTGCTTTGTAAAACAAAAAAAAAATCATAAAAACATAGCTTTACATTTTTATGCTAAGAGGAAAGAGACGAAGCCAAAAGGAGTCGACTCCCCGAGGAATATTTTTTTACATCGCCGAACGAGTCGTCTCGACGTTATTTTACGCCGATGCCGCAGTTTTTCTTTTTTTTTTTTTACCTTTTTTTTTTAAAGATAGAGGCGTCCGATTGCGCGCTCACGAAACTGGAAAAACTGTGCTACAGAGAGATTCGTAAAATCACGTATCGAGAGGGTTCATGAAAGGGAAAAATCCCGAAGTTGGTACGTAGTCAGACCGCCCGCTATATCCCGCAGGTATTTCAGAACGATTCGATATTATATAGGCGCTCCCGCTGTGTTTTTCATAGCGTTCGTACGATTATTGTTTCAACCTTTTGATTTTTTCTTTTTTTTTCTCTTTCTTTTCGCGCCGCGATATATTCGTATCACGCTTTCGGAACGCGAAATAGCGCGATTCACCATTCCACAGGTACCTCCGAACGGCAATGTGTTAATACCAACGACAAACGTTACGAAAAATTCGTAAAACAAAAAAGTCCGCGCCGAACGGCGGATTTCCGTTGTGGAGTCAAATTTTTACGCGGAAAATAATTTATAAATAAACAATAAAATAATAATCATATATAGACAATGTATAATTTATAAATACAAAATATTTTTTGTTACTTTATATATAAATTATAAATATCCAACGTATATAAAAATTTTTAATATACATACATAAAAATGTTCACTTCAATAAAACTTTTTTCCAAAATGGCGTTTATTCTTTGTAGAAAAAAAAAGTGAAACGAGTGCTCGATATTAAAAATACGAATTGTTTAATTTTTAATTGCTTTTTCTACGATGCGAATGTGTGAAAAAAAAAAAATTCACGACATTGCATACACCAAAATAAGCTTTCGATGATATTTCGACGTGCAAAAAAACTTCGGGTTATAAATAAATTTTAAAAAATGAATGTATGCGTGTGTATTTTTTTTTTTTTTCCTCACACGCGACTACAATAGGTGCGCTGATGTGAGGAAGACTTTCGTACATTCGTTCATTTGTTCGTGCCGAGAATAAAAGATGACGGAATCGGGGGGAAGCGTGCAGAAACTTGATTATTTTCGATTACGCCAGCGTTTCTCGCACCCGCTTTATCCAAAGCTTCGCGGCTGCACGTACAGATGTGGTTTACCCTGCAACCTCTGCTCCGACTCTACGGTACCGCCCGGTGCTGTCGACTCCTCTTGGGCACCGATTTTAGAAGTAGTCTCGATCGCACGGGGCCCCCCAGCATTGTCGTGCTTGCAGAACCAACTTGACAAATCTATTGTGTATCCCTGCCGCGTAGAAAACAAGTGGGACGCATCTGGGGATGCAGGCTTAGCAAAAGTCTTTCGCGGAGTCTTGAAAAATCGTCCGAACGGGTGGAATAAAATTCAATACCCACTAAAAGTCACGCCAAGACCATGTAACTGTTTTCAAAAAGGTTGCGAAATTTGTAACCGACTTTTTCCAATCTGCTCGTAACTATTTTTTACTTTTTTTCAACTGTTAATTTTTTTTTTCCGCGAACTTTTTTTTCTAATTTTTGCGAAGCTACGCGAATTTTTTGTTTTTTTTTTTTTCGTTAATTTTGAATACATATTTTTTTTTTTGCGTAATTTTTTTTATCCATATTATTTTCAAGCTCTTCGAAAGTATATATATTTTTTTTCATAATTTTTGAATATTCATTATTTCGCAAATTTTTTTTTTTTTTTTACTCAAAGCAACGAGATTCGTGATGCGAAGCGTAGAATAGAAATATGTCTCATTTTCCGCCACCCTAAATACATAACGATATGGAGATATGTACGAGATGGCAGATTTTCCCCGACCGAAGTACTTACGAGAGACCGCGTAGTGCGATATTCCTGAAATTTGAACGGAGAAATCTACTCAACAGAAGAGGGTTGCCGAAATCAGGAGAAAAATCGTATAAAGAAAATATGCCCAAAGCTCTCGTACGCTTTTGTATCCCTTTCTAGACGGGGAAACAACAAAATTTTGAATCATCAAGATTATGTATATACAGATCGATGAATCTGTAAACGACCGAAGTACATACGCTGTATCGACGACTAAATCTTACAATAAGGCTGTTATATGTTATATATACTACGTATGTAGACGCGTAGCCTATATTGCGAGTTACATGAATTGTGGACACATCTCGGAAAATCGGAAGAGTTGTTTTTTCTACAAGATCCTTATGCAATCGATCTCTCGTCGACAAATATCTTCACGGCAAACACTTTTAGAACGTTCCCGTCGTGTGCGAGGCGCATAATCGATTTTCTTACGAAAGTATATTCATATAAAACTTGGCGTACAAGTATAACGCAACAGCATGGAACTGAGGAAAGTTGAAGGGAGGAAGGGGCGAAAGAGATCTTACAGGGTGATTGCATAACTATCCCTACGACAGGGAAAGCGGGGCTAATCGACAGATGGGGCGAATCGGAAAATGGCCTCAAGATGAAAATTCAGAAATTTCACGCCGTAATTATGACTAAGGAATTAATTAACAGAATATCGACGCTAAATCTTTGACGCTTCTACAAAATTGTTCGATATTTGTTGGGCAAAATCTTCGATTTTTTTTTATTGCGTGTGTTTCAACTAATCCCGATCTTGCGTACCCTAAAATGATAGGTATTTTAAAACGAATAAAAACTCTAAACATCTCAATTTTCCATAATTTCAGTGTACACAGAGGAAAAGATTTGATACAATTTACCATATTTCTAGTAAAAAATATCGTAAATTTCTGGTTATCGGAGTCAATGACGCCACTTGTTGAAAATTACGAGAGCTATGCGAATTTTTACCATAAAATATAGTGAAAATCCCCATAAATTTGGTAAAAATTCCCATAATATCGAGTATTTTCGTTATAGGTGACGCCACTGCCGAATTTTACCAGATGACATAGTAGTTTCTAGTAAATCATTCTCTCCATCTTCCAATGTTTCATCATTTCAGTGTACACAAAGAGAAGGGTTTGATATAATTTACCATACATCTAGTAAAAAATATCGTAAATTTCTGGTAATGCTGAGTCAATGACGCCACCTGTTGAAAATTACGAGAACTATTCGAATTTTTACCATAAATAATAGTAAAAATCCTTATAAATATGGTAAAAATTCTCATAATATCGAGTATTTTCATCATAGGTGGCGCCACCACCGAATTTTACCAGATGACATAGTAATTTCTAGTGGATCTTTCTTTCTGTATAGGAGAAAACCAGGGCGAGGGGAAATATACGCAATAATAAAAATTTTAAATACATAGCCAGCGCGTAAAAGCATTACAGTAAAATATGACGGGGAAGATACGATGGATTTTCCGTGTAATTTTCCTCGCCGCCCATTTCATAATTATAGTGAAAATTCGTTCTAATCCCCACAGCAACGCCAAAGCTGAAATGCATCAGCGCTACGGGATGTCTCACTTTCTGCATACGCTTTCCCTCGGAAATCGGATTCTATTTAATGTATGACTGTCCTAATTCGTATCTCGATCTGACCGGTGGTCCACCAAACTTACCCACCAATCCCCTCGGCAACACTGTTTCTGCATCTGCTCACCTAAATTCTCCAACAAAACATTGCTGACCTTTCATATCCTAAACTAAGCGATAAATGATTCTTTACGGCACGTAGCGATCAATTTATTTCGCGTTATATAGGATACCGGGGTTAGTTGAAACACGATGTAAGGTGATAAAAAAAATTGTGCTAAAAAAAATTCTTGCATGTCGTTGTACTGTCCGGATGGAAAAATCGATCTTTTTTAAATACGCGTGTTTAAGTAACCCCGGCCACCCGATCAACATTTGTAAATCATGATTTACGTCGTTAATGCTAATGGTAAATTGATGACTATTCGTATACTGGTTATTTATTTATACGTCTTCATTATCCGCAACTCCAAATGGAAAAATTATGGAACCGGAAATGGTCGATTCATTATTTCGATAATCCGGAGTTTTTTTTTTACGATCGTCTTCCGGATCCCATAATTTATCTAACTTCCGAATTACCCTGTGCTTTGCCTTGCCTCGGCTTCCCACATGATCCGTAAATACGCATTAATTTCCGATTTCTGATTGATGATTATTTATATAGTGGTTAATGATCATATTTGTTCCTTTTTTTACCATTGCGGCTGGAATAGCCCATTTCTTCGATGGTCGATTTTTTTTTTTCGATCTTTTAGATTCAATAATTAACGTTTGTCTTCCTTAACGATTATCGGAAACGATTATCGAAAATCGAAAATCGAGTGGAGATAAGCGGATATGAGACTGAGAAAAATCTAATAGATCGTCCGGTTTCTTGCTAAGCGATAAATGGAATATCTCTATTCTCTATTTAAATAGCACAATTGGAATGGACAATGGAAATAGCCGTTCGAAACACTGATTGCAAAATTGAAGGAGAATCATCGAACTTGTAAACCTATCCGTCAGGCAACATACGACGTCCTCGATTTCGTACGCTTCGGAAAGGCATACATTACCATCGACAAATATACGGAGCACTCGGTCAGTTTTCGCGCACAGTGAATCAAAACTTCCGCCAATCCTCGCCAAGAGTCGTCAGGGGAGCGGACCCAAGAAACTCATAAACCCCATTAAAATTCTTCGAATCGTCGAAATGCGCGATCGCAAAGGGCGATTGGTGTACTTCGAGGAAACTGCGATATTCGTCGCGGGAATAGCGTGTGCAATTCCAATTATCTGAACTTATATGAACAAATGACATTCGTTGAATTTCATTTCGCCGAAGGCTAAACAGTCAGCGAACAAAACGAATTTTACAATATTTTTTTAATAACGATAATAATTTTCATAATCATATTTTTTTCGAGAATTATTTATGTAATATACATTGACGTTCATATTTGTTTTTTTTTTTTTTTTTTTCACGTGTTTTCGAAGAACACGAGGAAAAATTAAAGTAATAAAAAATACGTATTATTGATTTTGCACGTTTGTGTTCGATGCGTCGAAGCACGAGGCGTTGTAAAAAACTGAAAAAATAGATTGACCATTTTAAATTTAATTGTCAATCATACGCGTCTGACGCCCGGAAGCTATTCATGAGAAACTTTTTTTTTTTCGACGTCGAAAGCGGGAGAAAGGAAATACAATATATTTCTGGGAATTTAGAATGTAACAATAGCGTGACTTTGGGTTCAGATTTCCATTGAATTCACGACCGACTAGAAAAATTCACAAATATCAGTGATATGAATCCATTATGTATCCATTCTATTTTTTTTTCCATCAATGTAAAGCAAAAAAATTGCAACCTCATTGTGTACTCCCCCTCCTTTGTTTCATCTCGTAGTTTGAGGCAACGCCTCGGGTGCATTTTTTTTTTTTTTTTTCGAAAAAATGCCTCCAACAAATTTTTTTTTTGTCCTCCCGATGATCTTAGTGCAAA
Organism: Cryptus viduatorius; assembly: GCA_964006125.1. NCBI lineage: Eukaryota > Metazoa > Arthropoda > Insecta > Hymenoptera > Ichneumonidae > Cryptus > Cryptus viduatorius. The sequence goes on from OZ023226.1 coordinate 7,230,902, forward strand.
GCTATCGTTTCCTAAAGTAACTACAGCGCGTAGTGTTCATTTCGCATAAGTTTGAGAAATTGAAAGGAAATGGCAAACATTTCTCGATAGTCTAAAAATCTGAAAAAATTCATGCGTATTACAGGTACTGAAAAGATTAATTTGGTATAATAATAATTGCAAAATTTTTGTAAATTGATGAAAAAAATGATTGTTCAACAAATTTATGGTATCTCAATTGTTTTTTTTTTTATGAAAATCATTCGTTCATTTTTCTGCACACGTATACATTTTTTCAAATTTTCATCTTTGGTTTGAATTTTTTTTTGCATATGGAAAAAATGTGTAAAAAAAGTTAAAATTCAAACCAAACATAAAAATCGAAAAAAATGCATACGTATCCAGAAAAAAGAACGAATCATTTTTATAAAAAAAAAAGTTAAGTTACCATAAATTTGTTGAACAATTATTTTTCCATCGATTTGTTAATAACATTTTTCAATTATTATTATGTAAATTGATTCTTTTCAGAACCTTTAATATACATGAATTTTTTTTAGATTTTTATACTATCGAGAAGTGTTTGCAATTTCCTCGAACTTATGCGAAATGGACACCACGCGCTGTACCTTAATATATCCGATATTGTATTTTTAAAAAATACTTTTGCTTTTGTTTTAAACTCGTCTATCAATATCTCAAAAAATATCATTTTTTTTTGTTTTTCAACTTTTTTCGTCAGACTTCGATTACGTTTTTTTAATACAAATTTACAGACACTTCGAAGAACTATATCTTCTGAAAAAATATACTTTCACGTCATCTAGCAATTTACAGTAGTCTCACGATCTTGTGAAGAACACTTGTGCAATGTAACTTCCGAGAAAAATCCAATAAGATGAAATATTCGTGAAGAGGATAAGTTTCGAGGGATCGGATGAAGAGAAGCGTTATTAACATTATCGCGTTTTCGGCGGCAGTAGCTTAAAAAAAAAGAGGAGGGGGGGGGGAGGGGGGAGGAGAGGAGAAGAACTATACAGAAGATTTCCAAGTTTTAAACTGTTTCATCCTACGAATAAGATACCTCACCTTGGCGGGTGTTCGGACTGCGAAAACTACTTGAATTAACTCCCGTCGAGGAAAGTGTGGCGTCGAAAAGGGCGCTACCGTTGTATCTTTATTCACTACTTCTCACTTTCTGTATACTTAATACCCGCAATCGCTCTCGCCACTCTCTCGATCAAAGGAACATACATCACAGTGAACATTACTTGAACTCTCTTGGATTCTAAAGACTTGAAAGCAAAGATGTACAGAGGAAAAAGCGTCATTGAAGACTAATAAGAAAGGAACGAACGTAATAGAAGATGCGAACAAATAGACGGAGCAGCGTTTTTTGTGGATCGCGACGCGCACTCGGGTCTGAAAATCTATAAAATCCCGAAACTAATATTAACTAATATTATATTATTATTAATAAATATATCAATCATTTTTTTTTTTAATTCGACAGTCGGTAAAACAGATAGCATGGACAAGATCGATAATATGGCATCAATATTAATTTTTTAATATTAATATATTAAAAAAATAATATTGTCACATTAATATGTGACTGTTATATTTTTTTATCGTATTATAGAACATATTTTTGAAAAATTGTTCGAAGGACTCCAGAAGGGACTTAGATTAGAACAAGTTTTAGGGCGACGAGAGGAGTAGGAAATTGCCAGTGAGCGTATATGTGGGCGGACAGGCCGACGAACATTTTCAGGCACTTCCATTTATTATATAGGCAGACAGTTCATATTATTTCCAAGGAGGCAAAATTGCGAACGCTTATATACCGTTTGGAGTGAATATAATAAGCCAGTGAGATGAAATAAGAAGGAAGAACAAAAAAAAAGGAAAAGCGTATGCAGGCTTCCTACTTTCGAAGCATAATCCGACTTCCAGGCATAATCCGATCCCCCGGCAGCAGCTGATCCTTGCGGGCGAAACTTTCATCCTCCTTATGTACTCCGCGGCAATGTGCTATAGGAGGATTTGATTCTTGGTTTTCGTTCTCTCACTGGTGCCGCCACCCGCTTCACCGGAGTTAGTTCGCCTGGCTTCATCTCTCTCGCGCGACTTCCGCGTACTCACCCCCGTTTTTCGCGGTTCTGTTTCGCTTGGATTATTGCCCGCTACTATAATGTTCCGAGTTTCCCCGGCATTCTCCTCTAATCTAAGATTGCGCTTAATTATATCTTTGGAGCGGTGTACATCATATGTACGGAGTGAGAATTGGTATTCCCATTATTACGACAGCAGCGTCGCGGCTAATACGCGAACTATACTCAAGTTTCCGTCAATTTCAGATTAATCTACGAACGCAAGTGCTTCGCGTTCCCTCATCTCTGCGATCAAATGAGGCGGAATAATTTGCATTTCATCATTTTCATTTAACGTTTAAAAAAAGCTTTTATATATGCAATATATTAATTATATAAATTTTACAGAAAAAGTAAATTAAAATGATGTTAATTAACGGAATTTTTATAAAAGGCGATCGCGAAGCCATACTTCGGAAGTAAAATTACTACTGTTAGCAGAAATTTTTCTAAATTATTCAAAATATACCAGTTATCGAAAAAAATAGATTACATATACCATAAATAAATTTAAACATTTTTTTTTGCGTGTAGATTAGCATATGATATACACTCGTCGTTCGTATGATTGAAACTCGCGAGAGATTTCGGAGCTCGGAAGACGGGACTGCAAGCATACAAAATATGTATGTTTTGCAGGAAGGAAGGGAAGGAAAAAAAGGAAGAATTTGAAATAAGAATGAAAAATGAAATTACTCGTGCTTCCGGCATGTCTACGATGTTAATTAATACGATAAAGCGATTTAAATACAAATGCGACTACGCGAGATACGACACCGAACAGTAATTCAGATTTCATTCATTTCCGGAGATCGTGCGACTTTGTCTCAATACAATAATACTCCCACCACTTCCGGTGATGAGAATTTCAATGGGTGTTGCCAGAGGCAAATTCGAAAGGGGTACCAAAACCCGCGCGAGAGCGTTGCGCAGAGGGACAAGAGAAAGGGATTTCAATGGGAAACCCGGAAGCAACTAATATGCAATACTTAGCTTCCCAAAGTTATGCAAACTGGTTGCGCTTTGATTGCATATTTTACTGTCGTCTATGAATCATCGCCGGGATCTTTTCGTGAAACATACATAACCTCTCGAGCTTACAAAACGAAAGAGATGCGGAGATGCGAAGTTAAAGAATTTGCATAGCAGCGGAAGACAGGAGTCTGAGAATAGTAATGGCGATGCTGCATTTCGTAGATAACTCTGACGAGACAATAGGTTATCCGGAAATGTTGAAAAAACGTGCATTCAGACAATTGCATTTTCGAACATTTGCAACCTATCCGAGGGTCGGCGAGGGGTCGAGTCTCCGGGGATGATAAGTGCCGCGGCACGTGTATCTTTGGCTGAATATACGCTTTTGTCTGTTTCGAGTTTCGGCGTCCATTCATAATTGGTAACGCTACACGATATCGAGTTTCTGCAGCAATTTTATCATTATTTCTTCCCGGATTTGCGATGTATTTCGAGATTTCTCGTGGGTCAGAATTCGTTCAAATATTGGGGAAAGGAAGGGCCGCGGAGCGAAGGCTTCAGAACGAAATTCCGACGATCTCATTGTAATTCGATTTAAGATTAATGTTGACACAGATTTATAGGCAAATCTCGATATCGAAAGCAAAGAAATAGCGCGAACCATAGTTGGCATTACTGCCAACGAAATGCTATCCGAATTATTCCAGTGTGCACTTCATATATATATACGCAATTCCCGAACGGAAAAGTTATGTATAGATTGCTTGCAAATTTATACGGTATAATATACTATATATATTAGTCAAATCGATAAAAAGTAAATGCAAAAAAAAATAATAGAAATATTTGAAATTTTGGATTTTTTAATATAATTTATATATAAATCGTAAAATTTGTTATATATTCGCAAAAATATATTCTAAAATATATATCGGTAGTTTACCATATTTTTCAAATTTCGGAAAATCGGGGGTAACCGTATTCTCAAAGAGGCCGACAGATACATTTATACATTTTGGTTGCTATAAATGTGTTTCCGAAAGTAATTTTCCGAAAATGAGATTTCATATGTAATATATGATATAATATAATTTGTTGTATTTTTATTTTTTATATTTTTAATAATTCGATTACTTTTTAATTTATTATACGAAAGATTCATGAGTAAACGATTTATATTTTCGAAATTGATTTCGGCATTTATTATTAATGCGTAGAAAATAAGATATGCGGAACTACGCGTACCTATGCTATGCGGAACCCTTGTAAATTGATTATATATGTCCATTACATAGATATAGTTGATAAATAATACTTTTTCTCTCGAGTTACATCATCAAACTTTTCTCATGAACACAAATCGTGAGCGCTACACGGCACCAACAAATTTCCAGATAGTTCGCTTAGCCGGCAACAGGTCAGCGAATTCGCGATGCATTCGGTTCGGGAGTTGCAATGGTCGCACCATTGCCAAGAAAGTGTGTACCGTCGACCTTGTTGAGTGCCGCATCAAGAGCGATAAGTCTTTCGCAAAACTCTACGGAAGGGGAGAGAGACTGGGGACCGCGAATCCCGCGCGCAATTTATTCCAGTGGTCTGGGATGCTAAATTGTAGCGCAAGATCCCTGTCCCTGGCGTTGGACACCGCAGCTGGGTGCTCTGGTCGTTGTTGGATATTCAACATATGTATATATGTATGTTACATATGTAATAGCGTCGCTAACTCCCTTCTTGGTTCATTAACGAGGATACTTCGCAAAGTCCCTGCTGCAGTATGGCATCGACGGGTAGCGGTGAGAGTATATGTATCGAAGTATAAGTTGAAATTAATTTCTCGAGAGACGGGGTGCGATCCATCAATTATAGACACTTAATAGCATTTTATCTATTTTTTATATTATTTAACATAAAAAGTCGTAAAACATATTCTTCCCGATCAATTTTTTAAGGAGCTTTCATCTCATTTAAAAAATGATTATGTCGCTGAATTGCCATTTTTTAATTTATAATGATAAATTCATAAATTATCCGAATAATATCATATCAATTGTATATTATTACCATTATTATCATATTGCTTTGGTAGAATATTTCTTATAACGTAAGAATTTATTATAAATTTTTATATTTGTATTTTTCATAATTTCTGTTTCCAAAGAACGAAACTTTTTCCGCTATTTTTTATATTGGGATCTATAGATTTCTTTATTGGAACATTCTTTATCTACATTTCAAGAAAATCGTTTTTTTGCGTGAAAATCGATTTACGATTTCGATTTTTTTGCGATTTTTTTGAGAGAAATGGATGACCCCCCCCTTCCCCTTCTCGCTGATCAAATCGGTTTCTATTCGATATACTACGTCTCTTAATATCGATAGATTCGTCGGAAAGTTTTGGCTCGAGGAAGTCGATGCATTTTCCGCGCAGCGAATGCTCTCCTCTCTGCTGCATCACAATGTCAGGTGACTCGAGTGGCGTGCGATATTGCTACATCGCTCAATCAATTCCGCAAGGGATTCAAACACATATGGCGAAGCTTGAACATGACACTCCGAAACTTCAAATTTGCGGAGAGAACAACCTTCATACGTCACACGCCAATTTCAATTAATCCCATCACTTTGCTAATAAAGAGAGGAAATGGATATTTTTTGCACGAACGATCAATGAATGTTTATATTCGTTTAAAGGGTATTGTAAACCGCAAAAAGAATCAATTACATACTACTATTATTATTATTATTATTATTATTATTATTGTAGCTGTTATCGTCAAATATTAATTAATGTGTAATAAATATTTTAATCGACTAAGAAAATTTTCTAAAATCTAATTTTTTTATCATTAAATGATTCAAAGATAATTAAAAAAAAAAGTTTATTTGCAAAAAATAATTTTAAAATAATTTTTAATCTAATTGGCGAAATTTTTTACATTTTTTGAAGAAAAATGTTTTTTTTATTATTTCATTAAATTCTTCAAAGTACGATTTACTTAAAAAAACTGATGAAATATGCAAATAAATTATATGAATTTATAATTTAACTAGCAAACAAATTTGAAAAAAAATATTGAATAAGTTTCATAACTTATCGCGGTGCCGATTAAATTCACATCGGACAGAATTGCGTGAAATTGCCATAAAAAAATATTTAAACACACAAAATAATAGTGAAACAAACAAATCGATACAGTTATTATTTTAAAAAGAAAAAAAAGTATATAAATACACGGTAACGTTATAAAGTGGTTTTCTAAAAAAAGTAAATAAAAAAAATTAAATTGAAACGATAAAAAAAAATGTACCATTGCAGTAAAGAATTGGAAATAAGAAAAGAAGGAAGTCATCTCTCTTGTCGAGTATCAAGTCAAGTGGAAACCAGTAGCGAGAAAAAAGCGAACAATTACTCGAAACACGCCATCTGATACAGAATCTGTGACCGGAGTTCGCTAGTTGAAAGATCATCGAGGCTAATGAATCGACAAAAAGCAAAAAAAAAATATCGAATAATGAAGAACTGTTAAAACCGCGCTAACTGCTACTGATGGGACGAGGTATAATTATAATAAACGTTCATTAACGAGCAGCGGTGCTCGTTACGCGATCGATGGTTTAAATAAATTTACAAAACGTGCGTAACGCCAGAGAGGATGTGGATAGACATGAACCGTTAATGGAGGTTACTAGGTCCATTTTAGTAAAATCTAATTATTCATCGACTCTCATGCATAAAGCCGTACAGAATTTCGTAAAATGGACATCCGCCCTTATGTATTAAAAAGTGTTTAAATCCAAAGCATATAAAATATTCGTATGCAAATGAAAAAGTGCATTCGGAAAAGTGGGGTATAAATGTTTTAAAAAATTTAAGTAATTTGTTACAAGATGATACGTTTCCCTCCCTAAAAGTCTCCATGCGAAGTGGTCGACATTGAATCCGTTTCGGTCCCGGGACCGGCACGTAGCAAAAAATTTAATCAAATGCTATGTGAACCGCGATACACGACTGAGAAAAAATAGAATCCGAAAGTCCGAGAGGCATATTCGCGCGTGGCACGTGTTTGCGAACTCGGCACCAAATCGTGAGAATATACCTGTCACGTTCGTAGGGGTTCGTTTAGTTTCGTGGCAGTACTCTAGCATGTGTATAGGGGGAGTATCATACAGTCGTCGTTGGCATGAGAGACGAAACGGGGCCCTCGCGACTCGAGTCTGGAAGAGACTTTCGCTAACTCGCACGATCCTACACTGGGATTTAATTTCCAGAACCATTCTCATCGTGGTGGGTGGTATATTAGTATCACCCTCGTGTGAGAGCATAGTTTAGGGAACAATTAATTTCACTAGCGCAAGACAATGACTTGTTATATTAAATCAGAGAGTCAACGCAAAGCACGTCTCACACTTGTTAAATAATACTTGTAGATAAGGCCCAAAAGTTTGATTAAGATGTCCGCAAATGGCACGCGTAACGTGCGCGACATTGGAGTGATGTCCGAAAGAGATGCCTGTGTAAAATTTTTTGCTCAACTACGATTTGTCATCAATTCCTGATGGAAAAGTGATATTTTCAGTGTAAATACACGGTACATGGGTACATAGTATATGGGTATATGGGTACATGGGTATATGGGTACATGGGTATATGGGTACATGGGTATATGGGTACATGGGTACATAGTATATGGGTACATGGTACACGGGTACATGGGTACATCGGTACATGGTATATGGATATATGGGTACATGGGTGCATGGGTGCATGGGTACATGGTTATATGGATATATGGGTATATGGGTGCACGAGTATGCGGTACACTGCACGCCGGACACAGTTCATATCGCGTTATGCACTGATAACGACTATCAACAACCGCAATTTCTTAATGAAAATATCGTTATTACGATACAATTATCACACGTTTCACGATCAATGTTCACATAATAAAATAAAAACTCGTGCCACATCCCAAGAATGACACGCTACATCGTTCATGTCGAAATCTCATTTTCAGTCGTCCGGCAGTGTGAAAAATTTACAGAAACGGAGCAGCATCGGCCCAACCGGTCGGACAGCACGTGCGACTGACAGCTTCAGGAGTGTGGGGTAGTGGGGGAAGGAGCAGAAATCGAAGGTTTTACACATCGACACGTTCCGATGAGTCGAGCTCTTGTTCGGATGTGCGGCGTGTGCATCCGGCACCTAGCGAGGGATGCGAAATCTTCTCGGATAAAGCCATTTTTATCTCGTTTTCAACATCGAGGCGACAGCGCGTTCTATGACTGTTTAGTATTACTATCAGATTGTTGCGGCTCGAGAGCTCTCGCGACATATTGAATATGGGATTTGTTCAGCGAAAACTCCATCACCTCCGTCTCCGCACGTGCTTCTATTTGTTTTTTTTTTTCTTTATATTTACAAGAATTCCCAACGGTGAACCATGAAAATGACGCATAGGAAATTGAAGTGTCAGTTGGCTTATATTCTTATCGATGAAGTCTTTCTTGACCCTCAAGGTAGGGGTCGCGCAGAATCATCGGGGGATTTGGGGCAGTCGACGATGTTGACGGCTGGTCCCGAGATCTTTTTGTCTATTCGTTACCCAACCAAGTACTTGGATCCTCCAAAATCAAATGATCCCAAAATAAATGGTTCAGAGAACACATTCCTCAGTTTTTTTTTGTTTTTATTATCCAGAGGCGACCCGTTTATTTGTCATGACAAAAAAATCTATTATCGTTTGAATTGCTTTTTTTCTTTCGCGATTTTTCGAAAATGTCTCAAAATTTCACACGGATATCCGGGCGTATCATTTCGATAATTTTCTTCGCGAAGGTGGTTGGCGTCTTGTTTCGCGTACCGCTGGAAATATGTACGTAGTAGTCAGTCTCTAGAGTCTTTCTAATTGGATCCGAGCGCGAATTGCATATATATAGAGCGCACACACGTACAGCTCAGATTGTACATTGGAGTCGACGGTAGTTGTGCATAAACGAGGAAGATTTCCCGTTCTCATACTATGGATACGGAAAACCGGGTCAAAATGAACACCTTATATCTATAGTGTGTGCGCACATGCAAGTTGCTCAGATTGTCATTGGAGCCTACGTAGCCGTGCATAAACGAGGAGAATTTCTCGTGGCCATAACTATACATGGGGTAGAAATTGGGTAAAAATGAAATCCTTCCGACGATCCTTAGGGTGGATTTTAATAATTTGTTCGTACCGTTACCATTTTTACTTTTTCGTCGCATACGAATGTATTTGCAAAGAAAAATTTGGAAATTTCCATTAATTTCGCCCAATCAAGCGTCGCGATAAGTCGCGTTAAGAATTCGTAACGAAACTCGCTGTTAAAAAAATCGGCAAATTGAATTATAGGTTAACGTGACTCGACGAAAAGCAATCGCATTATAATAGAGAACGGCAGGAAGGTGCACCTCAGTATGGAGTCTCAATGCGATGATGGTCATGAAACCTTTTACCTTTTAACTTTCGGTTCACCCGTCTGCGACGGAAACTGACAATCGCGAGATTCATTCGAAGCCTGTGGAGAGGTTTTATTAAATTTTTCTCGCGGTACTTGTGAGACTGCCAAGCAAAGTTCAATATCGTTCTTTTTCACGCTGTTCAACCGGAATTCAAGACCATTTATTAAATTTCAAAAAGTTGGCCAATTTATAAAATTACCATTTTTTTTTCGCGTCTTTAAAAAAATGGATTAAAAAATCTATTGCAAAAATCAATAAAAAATGGATTTAAAAATATGTAATAATAAGTTCATCGGCAGAAAGGAACCTGCGAAGTTGTATCGAATTTTACGAGCCCTCTGGGTTTTGTCCTAAAAAGGGTTGAAACTGAAAGTGATATCCTTTCAACAACGAAACGGTTGAGGAAGCCGAACGTTACCGCTTCTGGAATGATGAATTATATACCGACGTAGGTCAGCAGCGCGCAGAAGTTGGAAATTGGTTCAATGAATGTTTAACGATCGTTCTGAGCGATATGTCTATAGGAATGAAGCGATCGAGAAAAAGCCGGAAACTAAGAGAAATCCGAACGATGAGATCTACGGTTTGAACTTTATGGGCAGAAACCGCGATCGACCCGCTTCAATCCCCCCCGCCGGCCTCCCTTCCAACCCCCTTATACCCGCTACAAAAGTAACCATCACTTGTTCTCAACGAAACGTACTTTCCAATGACTCCCGCGAATTGCTTTTTGCCAGCCGCCAGAATTGTGTATCATTGCTGCATCTCCGATTGGGCGATAGCACGCGGGCGAATGTCCAAAGATTCATCGCGAATTCACGATATGTATCGAGGTTCAGGTTTTACGACTGACAACACATGCGCTCCGTTCCGTTTCTAAACATAGACTATCAACCCCCTTCTCCCTCTCCGACCCTCCATCCCACTCTACCTATTGTTATTGGAGGTTCCGACGCGTCGAAATTTATAGCAGGTGCATTAATAATTGCCCACCGTGAACGCGCATTAATCGCGATAAAGCTGCGCCAGACGTCTCCGGCTGCTTAGTTTCGTAGCGCGTGTATATAAAATTTACATAGTATTATACGTAGCAATATCGTACGCGAAAAAACTCCGAATGTTAATCCATTTGCCGTCGAAACTCGACGAAACGAAGTTAAACCAAACAACTCGCATGCAAATTTCATATATGCAAAAAATATATTAGCGATATACAGGGTGTCCCAGAATACCCGTATGATCCGGGATTTTCGGATTCGGGATATTTGTCCGAGTCGATCGCCGTTTGCAGAATTAAAAAATTCGCAATACCGTTTAATTGCGAGGCAATTGAAGTTCAGCCAATCAGGAGCCGCCGATAGACGATGTAATTCACGCCCGGAAATATGTTCTATAGTATAGTCTGTCCGTGACAAACGAAAGCGTTCGGCAAAAATAATCGACTCGCGGCATACTTTGAACGACTCGCGGCTTCACGCTGAATAGTCGAACACAACGTTGGTTATATCCCGAAACAAATTCATGCGAATAGCACAAAACTATTTTCGATGAAGTAGTTTATCGATAATTTTGATTTCATTTATGCACAAGTCGCACGCGTCAGACAACCAAGCAGGTAAGTATTTGATGCACAGGTAAGATCCAATGAAATTGCTAATTGAAACAATCGTTTTGCGAACACACCGGAACTCCGACTTTGAAAACGAAGAGCCGATAGAGATGAAACTGTCTGTATGGTTCGTTTCTTTGCTCGAGATTTGATATTCTATTATCAACGCGATCGATTATTTATTCGGTTTCGCTTCTCGAGATTGAGTCGAGCGTTAATTTAAAACATGAATTATACCGTTAGCAAAATCTTGAAACGGCCGGACGATAGAGATGAAACCGTCCATAACAATCGTGTCTTTACACGTGGTTTGGGGTTGTACTTTCGATACTATCGATGTTTTTCTCGGTCGCGCTTCTCGAGATTGATTGGAACGTTAGTTTAAATCATCGATCGTACCGGAAGCAAAATCTTGGTAAAGTCGAGCGATACAAACGACTCGACGGTATCTCAAATCTTTTTACTCGTTGTCCGGTATCGTATTACCATTCGGATCAATATTATATCGGACAGCGAGTAAAAACGTTTGACATACCGTCGAGTCGGTTCTATCGTTCGACTTTTCAATGATCTTGCTTTCGGTACGATCGATGATTTAAACTAACGTTCCAATCAATCGCGAGAAGCGCAACCGAATGAAACATCGATAGTATCGAAAGTACAACCCCAAATCACGTGTAAAGACACGATTGTTATGGACGGTTTCATCTCTATCGTCCGGCCGCTTCAAGATTTTGCTAACGGTATAATTCATGTTTTAAATTAACGCGCGACTCGATCTCGAGAAGCGAAACCGAATAAATAATCGATCGCATTGATAACAGAATGTCAAATAATTAGTAAAGACGCGATACACACTGCCGGTTTCATCTCCAATTGGCTTGTTCGATTCACGCTCGGACGCCCGGTGCGTTCGATAAGAGAATTTACAAACGATTCAATCGAACGAAGTGTAACCGAATGCGCCACCGATACAGACGATAAGACGATGCCACGCAAGTCGCGAAAACTCTAAAAACTCAGTCGGTTTTACGTATATTCGCTCGCACCGGAAGTAGGACTTTTTAATCGGCGAGCGAATGGAGGTAAAACCGACTGAGTTTTTGCCGTTTTCACGACTTGCGTGCCATCGTCTTAGCGTCAGTATCGGTGGCGTATTCGGTTACGCTTCCTTCGATTGAATCGATTGCAATTTCTCTTATCGAACGCACCGAACCTCCGAGCATGAATAGGACGAGCTAATTGAAGATGAAACCGGCAGTGTGTATTGCATCTTTACTCATTATTTGACATGCTATTATCAATGCGATCGATTATTTATTCGGTTTCGCTTCTCGAGATTGAGTCGAGCGTTAATTTAAAACACGAATTATACCGTTAGCAAAATCTTGAAACGGCCGGACGATAGAGATGAAACCGTGCATAACAATCGTGTCTTTACACGTGGTTTGGGGTTGAACTTTCGATACTATCGATGTTTTACTCGGTCGCGCTTCTCGAGATTAATTGGAACGTTAGTTTAAATCATCGATCGTACCGAAAGCAAGATCATTGAAAAGTCGAGCGATACAAACGGCTCGACGGTTATGTCAAACGTTTTTACTCGTTGTCCGGTATCGTATTACCATTCGGATCAATACTATACCGGACAGCGAGTGAAAACGTTTGACATACCGTCGAGTCGGTTCTATCGTTCGACTTTTCAATGATCTTGCTTTCGGTACGATCGATGATTTAAACTAACGTTCCAATCAATCTCGAGAAGCGCGACCGAGAAAAACATCGATTGTATCGAAAGTACAACCCCAAACCACGTGTAAAGACACGATTGTTATGGACGGTTTCATCGCTATCGTCCGGCCGTTTCAAGATTTTGCTAACGGTATAATTCATGTTTTAAATTAACGCTCGACTCAATCTCGAGAAGCGAAACCGAATAAATAATCGATCGCATTGATAATAGCATGTCAAATAATGAGTAAAAATGCGATACACACTGCCGGTTTCATCTTCAATTAGCTCGTTCTATTCATGCTCGGAGGTTCGGTGTGTTCGATAAGAGAAATTGCAATCGATTCAATCGAAGGAAGGGTAACCGAATACGCCACCAATACTGACGCTAAGACGATGGCACGCAAGTCGTGAAAACGGCAAAAACTCAGTCGGTTTTACCTCCATTCGCTCGCCGATTAAAAAGTCCTACTTCCGGTGCGAGCGAATATACGTAAAACCGACTGAGTTTTTAGAGTTTTCGCGACTTGCGTGGCATCGTCTTATCGTCTGTATCGGTGGCGCATTCGGTTACACTTCGTTCGATTGAATCGTTTGTAAATTCTCTTATCGAACGCACCGGGCGTCCGAGCGTGAATTGAACAAGCCAATTGGAGATGAAACCGGCAGTGTGTATCGCGTCTTTACTAATTATTTGACATTCTGTTATCAATGCGATCGATTATTTATTCGGTTTCGCTTCTCGAGATCGAGTCGAGCGTTAATTTAAAACATGAATTATACCGTTAGCAAAATCTTGAAGCGGCCGGACGATAGAGATGAAACCGTCCATAACAATCGTGTCTTTACACGTGATTTGGGGTTGTACTTTCGATACTATCGATGTTTCATTCGGTCGCGCTTCTCGCGATTGATTGGAACGTTAGTTTAAATCATCGATCGTACCGGAAGCAAAATCTTGGAAAAGTCGAGCGATACAAACGGCTCGATGGTATGTCAAACGTTTTTACTCGCTGTCCGGTATAATATTGATCTGAATGGTAATACGATACCGGACAACGAGTAAAAAGATTTGACATACGGTCGAGTCGTTTGTATCGCTCGACTTTACCAAGATTTTGCTTCCGGTACGATCGATGATTTAAACTAACGTTCCAATCAATCTCGAGAAGCGCGACCGAGTAAAATATCGATAGTATCGAAAGTACAACCCCAAACCACGTGTAAAGACACGACTGTTATGGACGGTTTCATCTCTATCGTCCGGCCGTTTCAAGATTTCGCTGACGGTATAATTCATGTTTTAAATTAACGCTCGACTCAATCTCGAGAAGCGAAACCGAATAAATAATCGATCGCGTTGATAATAGAATATCAAATCTCGAGCAAAGAGACGAACCATACAGACAGTTTCATCTCTATCGGCTCTTCGTTTTCAAAGTCGGAGTTCCGGTGTGTCCGCAAAACGATTGTTTCAATTAGCAATTTCGTTGGATCGTACCTGTGCATCCAATACTTACCTGCTTGGTTGTCTGACGCGTGCGACTTGTGCATAAATGAAATCAAAATTATCGATAAACTACTTCATCGAAAATAGTTTTGTGCTATTCGCATGAATTTGTTTCGGGATATAACCAACGTTGTGTTCGACTATTCAGCGTGAAGCCGCGAGTCGTTCAAAGTATGCCGCGAGTCGATTATTTTTGCCGAACGCTTTCGTTTGTCACGGACCGACTATACTATAGAACATATTTCCGGGCGTGAATTACATCGTCTATCGGCGGCTCCTGATTGGCTAAACTTCAATTGCCTCGCAATTAAACGGTATTGCGAATTTTTTAATTCTGCAAACGGCGATCGACTCGGACAAATATCCCGAATCCGAAAATCCCGGATCATACGGGTATTCTGGGACACCCTGTATTAATTATATTAAATTCGGTATTTTTATATAATTAATACTGAGTATAGTTTCCCCGCTTGAGAGTACTACGGCACCGTAATGTATTTTTTTTCACGAAAAATTTTCATTAGTTACGAATTTCTCAAAATAACTTTGATGAATTGACTTCCGTTTCAAAATCTAATAAATGGTCTTCCCATCGCGAATGAACAAAAAACAATGAAAACAAAAGCAATGTCGAATGAAATGAGTATATAATTGCGTTATCTTTGATTCAATGGAAACCCATTGGTTTAACATCCACTGTGGACTTCCCATTAGCGGAGTGCACTATGTATATAGTCTCTTCCGGTGGTTCATACATTTTCCTTTCTTTTCCGCGACACAAAAGAGTTAAGATTTCTACGATAAATTCTCGAGAAAAGTTATGAATGAGAAAAAAAAAACAGAAGTAAGACAGTTTCTATCGTGCCATTTCCTGCCTCTTTCCGTGATGATATTCTTTCTCTTTCCCCGTTTGTCATTCGTAGCTTCGTGCGCCGTGCCGTTTTCTCGTTTACACGACATTCCTCAGGAAATAAAGATTTTAATCAGAAACACAAAGTGGTGTTAAACGAATGGCCGAAGTATTCTGCGAAGAGCACTATTTTCAGTGACGTTTTTTTTCGGCTGTTATCAGATGCATAAATATTAGTTGTGTTTTTTACGCATTTCCGGTGAAATTTTTTTTTGTCTCTCGTCTTGCGCACGCGCGATTTACGCTTAATTCTGTCTTCTTTGCTCTTGATTATCATCCGGAAATTAATTGTTACGGTCGTTCGGAGATAGGATTAAATATATATATAGCAAGAACGATGTGCTTTTTCGGTGAAAAAAAAAAGGCAATTCCCGTCGGTTTCTCAGACTATTTCCAATTCTCCGTCCAATCGTTTATCGAATTGATCTTCAATGTCAATTAGACCGCAAGTTTTTCGTTCCATCACCCGGGGAGAGCTGCGTTCCAACCTTTCTCTGTATTATTCGAGAAATCGCTCATCGCGTGGACTTTAACTCGATTGACGGAATTACGTTGTTCCTTCGAGAGTTAGATAGGTTGACTGCGATAACAGTGTTACATTCTTTGATAATGTAGACGAAAACTTTCGGAATTTTAATTGAACTCTATCCTGGCTATTCCACTTTTATATATACAAGCGGACGACGAATACGGCACCGCGCCACCATCAAAAATCGGATTAAAGCTGATAAAAGGCCATCGAGCGACACGAATATGAATTTTTCGTCGAAGAAAACATACCGATTTACGTGGTTCTTTTTATTGAAAAGTTTTATGTAAAACATATATATTTTATACATATAATTCGCTATCATATGTACACTTTTGTGTTTCAAGGTAACCTTATCGTGATCCTGGTGGTGGCATTTTCTCGACAACTGCGCAGTATCACGAACTTCTTTCTCGCAAATTTGGCGGTTGCCGATCTCTGCGTCGGGATCTTCTGCGTTTACCAAACCCTGACGAATTATCTGATGCCCAGTTGGCCGCTCGGTGATTTTCTCTGCAAGGCGTACATGTTCGTCAACGCACTTTCGTACACGGCGAGCATAATGATTCTAGTTGTTGTGTGCACCGAGAGATATCTCGCGATAGTGCATCCGATAAAGTGCCGATCAATGAGGACAAGAGGTCGATTGAGGGCGATCGTTGGTGTCGTGTGGATTCTGGCCGCTATATACGCCGCTCCAAAATTCATATACGTCGAAACTATGGCCCACAAATTGAATTCGGGAAGTGTGGACATAATGTGCATTGCGAATATCAAGAAACACAACAAGAATGTAATCGCAGCGGTGAATCTCATACTCCTTTATCTTCTGCCATTGATACTCATGTGCTGCTTGTACACAAGGATTGCCGTTGGTCTTTGGAAAAGCGGCGCGGCCTTCGGAAGGCCCGGCCTCGTGGCCAGAACGAGAAACGGCAGGGTCCACCATGTTCACGCATCAAGCAGAAATGCCCTGCGTGCTCGTCGAGGCGTTATAAGGTGCGTTATAATAGGACTTTTTTTTGTAACGCGTGTACGAATAGTGTTACTTCTCGCGCCTGCCGAGAGTGGCGTAAGTGGCGCGTTATAGCAAGCCGTACTGTAATGTCGCGGCGCATGCGCACATTAGCCTGATTTTACTTCTCACACTGTTTCGGGACGGAAGCGTGCGAAAAGTCAGTACTTCTCACACGCATTTTGGTACTTTTTGCATGCCGTGGTGGCGCCACAATCGGCAGGCACGACAGTAGCACTTCTCCTGCACTTGTTACCAAAAACATCATACGATACTTGTACGACAATGCGGACTTCCGACGGCACTTGTGTAACTACACTTCCCAACCTTCGTCGTAAAGTCCGCCTTCTTGCACTAGTATCGCAAAATACTATTGCGATACTAGTGTGATAAAGTGGACTTTACGACGATGGCTATTCATGAAACTATATAGAAATGTTGAACATTATTGTTTACGGCGAATGCTTCGTCTTAGCCGAAATTTGCCGAACTTTGTGGCAAATAAAACAAATAGACTGCCAATTTGGAACATTAGTAATTGTTTCGTTAGTTAGAAAATCAATATGATTGTGATAACCACCAAAAATATTCTGTTTGCAGAATGCTGATAGCCGTGGTAATAATGTTTGCCGTGTGCAATCTGCCGCAACAGGTTCGCATCGTGTGGCTCCGCTGGGATCCGTCTTACAACAGCAACTCGGATTTAAGCACAATATTCACACTTTCGACATTCCTTATCTCCTACATGAATTCCTGTCTAAATCCTCTGCTGTACGCCTTTCTGTCGCGCAATTTTCGCAAAGGTATGCGCGAACTGTTGAACTGCAATACGCGAAGACGCGGCGGAGGCTTGAGAATGGGATGCACGGGAGGCGACGGGGCGCGGAACGAAAATGGCCACAATACCAACGTACCTCACAGCTCGGTTGTCAGACTTAGTTCAGCCCACGACAGTCCTTGCACCACGCAGACAATCACCAGACAGAATACTATCGGCAAAACTTCGTGAAATTCGCTAAACGGTCTAACAACGACCGGCCTCAGTCTCAGCGTTCTAGAAAGCGTTTCCATACCTCCCGACGAAAATTACACCCCTCCAAAACGAGCGACGAAAACTACGCGATTGTAAAAATATTTTTCATAAAAAAAATAAATAAAAAAAAAATACAATGAACTCATAGTATATTCTCATCACCGAATTATATTCTAATGATAATAGATGTTCAATTTGACCCATTCGCGTCCGACCGATATCGCGCTTGAAAAAGGCGCACTAAGAAATTTTAGTCATGATAACTTATTCGTATTAATAATCGATCTTTATACGGAACAAATTATGCTGCATATATAGATAATATTGTTAAGAAAAGCTTTAATTACTTTGAAGATTATTAATAAGTTATCCACGACTTTGAGAGTCG
Source organism: Cryptus viduatorius (assembly GCA_964006125.1). Classification (NCBI taxonomy): domain Eukaryota; kingdom Metazoa; phylum Arthropoda; class Insecta; order Hymenoptera; family Ichneumonidae; genus Cryptus; species Cryptus viduatorius. Next base: position 7,249,230 of record OZ023226.1, read on the forward strand.
CGAATATTGATAGTCGACGCGTTGTGTCGCGTGCGTATGAACTGTTTATGTAAATGTTGTATGTCGACGATGTATGTGTACTGTTTACATTAAGTAATGTATGGATGAACGTATATTTATTAATTGTAACCTCTCAATCGTCCGCCACGTTCGATGTCAGTTTCCCGCGCGAATACAGTTGGACCTCTCATAAGTCATCAACTCATCAGCACAAGCGGAACCTCTTGTAAGTCATATCTGTCGTCAAAACCCACTGTTTTGAAATTAAGAAATAATGCATCCATCATAAGCCGATACAGAGGACGGCTAATCGAAATAGGGGGCGCGGACGTCGGAATTCCGAGATAAAAAAAACAGTCGGATGTTTCATGTCCTTTTGCTTCTCGAATACGGACTTGCGACGAGCGCGCGATGTTTTAAGATATCTTACCCATCAAACCCGACTACGTTGAAATTTAGGAGTGATCTGTCCATAACACGACCATGCAATGGCGACCGAAGCTAATCGAAATAGGCGGCAATTTCGCCGTAAAATACTATAGCTGAAGTTCAGATCCTCAATTTGAAGGACTGCTTGATCACGGGGTCCTGAAGCTATTGAGGAGTTTGACTTCGGCAACATACGATCCTCTATTGGCAGGAAATCGGCACCGAAATATAGAAATCCGCGAAGAATACTGTGCCATTCATCGTAATACAGATCCTCAATACAAATCCTCAATTTGAAGGATTGCTTGATCACGTGGTCCTGATGAAGCTATTGAGGAGTTTGACTTCGGCTACATATGATCCTTTATTGGAAGCAAATCGGCACCGAAATATTGAAATGCGTGACGAATACTGTGCCATTCATGGTAATACAGTAGAACCTCAATAATTCTGAGGGCGCGGGACCGTTGAACCGCCGGACGAAAACGGCATAGAAAATCAGTTTAACTGATTACAATTACGATTCGGTACAATTTTTCCTTAATTGACGAATAATGTAAATTAGTGTTGAAGCGTTTCTTTTTTTTCATGTTGCATACATTAATCATGTTTTTCAAAGTAATGGGTGATATTGGTTGGTTTTTTGAATTTTTTTTGTAAGCGAAAAAAAAAAACTTCGAAAATGCACAGTTAGTCCGCTACCCGGTTAACCCGACCCCCAGATAATCGGAGTCCTACTGTAATACTACGATTAACAAAAAGGTAAATGGGTGAAATATTTCCATGATCGATCGTCAAAGGAAACTAATAACTCCGAAGAACGGAAAGACAGAAAATATTGGCTTCGGAACACCGATTATGCCACCGATATCGTCAAACTGAATGACAGAATCACACGCGATCACGTGTCGAAAGTACACCATTTTACGTTGTAAACGGTTTCCGGGAATAAAAAAAGTAATCACACGGCAACCGATAGATAATGGATGAACAGGTTGTAGAACACCTCACGCCGAGAAGTCAGAAGTCACCCCTATTATTTCGATGCATTTCTATACGAGTTTCAGTCAGAAATCCCCATTCCAACCAATCAGCCAATCCAATCCAATTTCCGCAATATTGACCACTGTGCACTGACCCGTACCTTTTGAAGCTATACGACTTTTATCTTTTTGCGATCTTTCATCCGAACTTTCTAAAAGCCTTTTGCATTTCTTGCCGACCGTCCGCAGAGGTACATTGTTACAGAGCGGCAAACGTAGTTTAGGGAGATTCACTGTAGAAGTTGCAGTGCTATCAACTGTTGGTTAATAAATTGACTGTTGGACGAGACAAATCAATTTCGATCCTCTAATTGCTCATTTCGCGTTGACTGATAGCATTCACCAGTACATTATACACGACGCATGCGTATCTGTGCGGCAGGTAATATCACATATTCTGCATTATGCGAAAAAAGACAAAAAAATAATAATTTTTTTGGTCTAATTTTGTAATAATGAAAAAAATATAAAAAATGTTTCATTTATTGAAATTTTGATTCAAGAATTTTGAAAAATTCACGTTTTCGAAATTTTTTTAGAAATTAGTTAAGTCTTTGAGGGGATTCGATAAACCACAGCGGTATATAGCAGCAAAAAAACATCATGTCACTTTAAATTTTTCAATTTTTTTTTTCAAAAAGAATTTTTTTTTAAAATTTTTTTTTTAATTTTCATGTCGATTGTAAAAATTATTTTATTACTATTATTTTTTTTCATTGGATTAATCGTATCGTAAACTACTTAGTAGCGCTCGTCGACCTGCGTACGCAAGCTGCGCATACTTATTACTTTTCACGACTACTTGGCACCGAGAAGTTACGCGTCTCTTGATCCCGCGTTCAAAATTCGTTAGAACTTCTATAGAACTATCTGTAAGGTTCGAGAAGAACAATACTTATCCAAACCGTTGCCAAAACAATGAACGAACGAACGAACGAACAAATGTTCGTTGTTAACCGAACTACCGTTTCTTTGTGAGAACTTGAAGTCAGTTGGCACAACAAATTTTTTATTTTTAAAAATACTTTGCCAACTAACCATTTATTCTTCTATTTTGGTATTTTTTTTTTTTTTTTTCACTGTAAATGTATTACCGTCCGACAAGTCGGAGCACATAGAAAGAGGGTAAACAGAATTAAATGAGAATCGTCGATTCGAGAAATTGGCGATGTCTCCCCGGACCATTGCCAGTGGCCAAACATTCCGTGATCGAGCATCGAATCTTCGAGAAATTCATGATTATTGGGAATAAGACACGCAGTAAATTTTTGAAAGGGGTCGAGACACTGCGTGCGCGACGATGTCTTAAATCGTTCTCGCAAAATACAGCGGGAATTATTAGCTCCAAGAAAATCTAATTTATCTCCTGTCACGAAAAGGGCGCCTCTCGGCGCGAGAGCTCCGCATAGATGAGATAGAAAATTCTGCGTGGGTGTACAGCGTACAAACTACGAGACCCCAAATCCGCGATCTCCGAAACGAGTATCAAACTTCGTTTGGGAGTACAAATGGAAAATTCGGGCTAAAGGTTGCGAGGGCGAAGGTACATATCGGTGGCCTAATGCCAAAAGCCCAATGCCAAAATTCAAAATGATATTAAAAAAAAAAAAAGTAATGAAAAAGAATTTTTTCTTATCATAAAAAAAATTAATTTGTTTAAATAATTTAAAAACGATAATAAAAAAATATAAAAAATTGATTACATTTTATTGAAATTGAATAATGTAAACATAATTTTTATAATAATTTTTTTAACATACATTCTATGTATTATGACGTACACTTCTTTTCTTTGGGATTCGCGATCTTATGACAATAAAAATGCAATGCAACTACGATGCTTATCGAACAAAACAAAAATTGCAATGACGATGAAAATGCAGAAAAAAATTTTTTTTGCTAATGCAATTACGAAATATTAATCAATTTTTTGGCGCCTACGATCCCGTTACCCTTAATCCATCGATATGTTTACGCGAAAGTGAAATACATATATTTGCGATAATGTGATTTTAATTCTTATGAAATCTTCAACTCTGTCTTCAGCAATTCGTCTCTCTATCGTGACATTTTTATTAATCAAAATACTTTGCCAATGAAGTTATTTCGACGCTTCGTTACCGTAAAAAAAAAAAAAAAATTGGACAGATTCACAGAAAACGATATATCTGACGTTAACTCAATGAACGTTAGAAAATTGTCAACTGGATTATTTCAAACTAAAAATATGGATATCGATTCGTAATTCTCGCCGAACAGAAGGCGCCGCTGAAATTGGACGCCATTTGTATTCGAAAGAGTCCGTCAGATTCGTACGGAATAAAAAATAACTGGTTAAGCGATCGATCCTTTTTTTTTATAGATCACGTCGTAGCAGCACTGCGAAATTATAGTAAAACGTATTCATGACGATTAATGAAACCCATTTACCTCGTCAGCAGTATTTTGTTTACCGATAACGCGCTGCCGCATTATCGTCAATAATTATAACACATTTAATAGAAATAATGATTTCACCTACTGAATCGCATCCGTAAGATAAACGACAAATGACTTTTTAATTATATGTATAATATTAATAACAATAATAATAATAACGACAACAATGAAAATCATACAGCGAATATACAAAAAAAAATAATAAAGAAAAAAAGTTGTATCGTCGGGAAAGACGAAGCTGTCTTTCTTTTGTACAAAAATAAATGTGAGAACAAAACCTTTTAATTAAAAGCCGATTTTTTAATGTCTTCACAGCTTTTCATATCCAACGTTTTTTTACCCTTTATTAATAAATTTTAAAAAACCAGCGATGTAAGTGCATAAAAAAAATTTCATTACAAAAACCATTTCATTGAATTATTTATAGGCGCAAAGAAAAATTTCAAAGTAAAAAAAAAATTACGTCTGTTTTTGCGTCGTTTATAATGTTTCTGCTATTAGTTCGGCTGCTGACAAAAATGGGAACTTTAAAATTTTGAATTCTACCGAATGCAAAAGTGATATCAAAATTTCGAAATTCGAAATACGGATTCGATGGAAACTTAACATTTCGCATCGAAATTTGGAAAAAAATTCGCGATCTTTTAAGAAATTGGGTATCTCGAGATTTTTCAGCCCATCAAATTGCAGATGATGTGCGCGTGCGATTGCGTCGTATTGCCGGGAGAACACACACGATTCCCAACGATATTCGTGACGATAGGAGTTTCCAGACTGAAGGTAAAAAAAATTCCACTAGTGGGCGCTAAAGAGATGAATTGTTCGTCGGATTTTCGTGGACAAGCAGCAACAATGTCTCGTCTACTCGTAAAATATGGCGAACTCGGCTACTATGTGATACAAATAGGGGAATAAAAAAAATTATAAAAAAGTGACCGCCATGACACGCGTTCGTGCGAAACAAAGAGCGAGATGAATCGTTTGCGCGAGCGTTCGCGCCGAGAACAGTGAAGATACAGAAAGGGGAGATCAGAGAAGACATTTCACAACGGCTCAAAGGATTCTGAAGGATCCCGCGACATTTGCACGGACATTAGAGACCATTGAGAATGATGTAAAAAAAGGATATAGGCTAATGGACAATATGTATATACGGTACACACATTTTTTTTGCAATAGAAACGATAGAAAGATAGCAACAATAGTAACGATGGGAGAAACTCACATTTTTTCGAGTTCACATAATTCGGTTGCTAAAAGATCATTTCGCATCATTCGAGAAAAATTAGAGAGAATTGCAATTACTTCTCGATGGTGTAAAAATCTGAAAAAATTGAAGCATATTTAAGGTACTGAAAAGATAAATTGTGCATAATAATAATTCCAAAAAGTTATTAACAAATTAATGAAAAAAAACTTTTTAAACAAATTAACGGGAATTCAACTTTTTTTTTATGAAAATGAGTCGTTCATTTTTTTGAACACGTATGAATTTTTTCAGATTTTTATCTTGGCTTTGAATTTTTTTTTTTTATATCGAAAAAATGTTTAGAAAAAGAAAAAATGCATTCCTGTTCAGAAAAATGAAAGAATGATTTTTATTGAAAAATAAAGTTGGGTTACCGTTAATTTGTTTAACAAGTTTTTTTTCATCAATTTGTTAATAATTTTTTGGAATTATTATTATTAAAAATTGTTCTTTTCAGTTCCTTAAATATGCCTGAATTTTTTCAGATTTTTTTACCATCGAGAAGTAGTTGCGATTCTCTCTCATTTTTCTCGAACTTATGCGAAACGAACTCTCAGCAACCGATCCTCCTTAATTTGCCGTACGATAGCTGTGATATGGTTACAGCTGAAATGCAACAATTTCCGTGAATCTTTGTCACGAAGTTGTGTTGCAACATCAAAAGCCGAAGTTTGGATAACAGACAAATGAGAGAGTCAAAGGAACGGAAAGGAAGATTACGAATGGAAGGGAACGGCGTCGCCGGAAGAACGAGATTAGTTGGTCGAGGAAAGAAACAAGTTTCGCGAACGATGTATAATGCCCGACTTCAATATAATAGTTTCATAAGTCGGCAACACTTGCCCCAGACGTTCCCTTGTATCCATCTGCGTGGTACTCAATATGCGTGTCGCGTTTCGAAGCTAACAGACATTACATTGCAACTTTTGGAGGTGTATTATAATTTGACATACCAAATCAGAATCAACAAATCGAGAAAAATCATCCGTTTTCTACTACACGCACTTCTACAATATATCGTAGTCGAAATTTAAACAAACATTTATCATAGAGATATTTACGATATTTGTAAAAAAAATTGTTAAAAAATGATAATTGAAATAAATAATCAAAATAATTAATTAATTAATAATAAAAAAAAAAACAGTTTTTCTTTTTTTAATATTTGGTGAAATGTATTACTATTCATCAAGTTTTACAATTTTTAGGTAAAAATTTACAATAAAATTGGCTGTTAGAAATAATCATCAGTTTTATCGACAATTTTTATTGAAATATTTTGGAATTATGACGAATGGTAAAACATTGTAAAGAAAGTTTTTTCGAAAAAAAAGATTTTTTTTTTTTTTAAATGTATTATTCAAAAAAATATCAATAACTTTTTTTTTATTTTTAAAAACAAGTTGATTCAGTTTAAAAAAAAAAATTTGAGCGTTCGGAAAAAAAGTCAATTGCGATGCAATTTGGTGAAAATTGATAGCAGCATTGTTCCAATTTAACGTCGAGCGGATTTCGCGCTATCGCACGCACTTTATACTGTCGCTCATGGCGGGGGACTATCAATTTTTTTTCACCAGCAGCACGAGGCCCGGTGAATCTATATGCGGAACTGGAATCATGTGAGAACTCTCTTATCGACTCGTTTTTTTTTTTTTTTTTTTTTTTCGTTATTTCTCGAGAAAATGAATGAGACGAGAGCGGCAGTCCGCTTTGGTATATCGCTCCGGGGGTCGCGGGTTCACGCTGCGGTAACCTGTTATATCCACTTGTATCCGCTATCCCCTTTTCTCCAGTACTGGTACCATCGTGACTGTTGCGATAACCCTTACGCCCTCTTTACCAATTTACATTGTGTCGACTGTGCACCGCCCCCGATATCGACTGATTACTCATACCAAGTAAATCGCATAAAACGTGCCAATTTTTTTCGGCGATACGCGGAGAGTTGTTAGTGGCATAAGAAATATGAAATAATTTGGGAGTAAACGGCGGAACGGGGTACCAATTACTGAGAAAACATCTATAAAGCCTTAAGAATAGTTTAGTAATTTGAAAATTAACATTTCGTAACAAAAACAGCGCCCTTAACGCACATTCCCGTAACGGGAAGTCTACAAATTTAATTAGAAATTTTTTTTTTTCATGAAAAAATTTTTTAGAAAAGATTCCCCGCTGCTTATTGTCCTTAAGAGCATTCAAAATGTGTAAAAAAATCTTCAGTTCTCGATATAAAAAATGATGAGCGAAAGTTGCATTGGAAAAAAAATGCAGCTAATTTTTTTGACGCTAAAAAAAAAAATTCTATAAAAAATTTCTCGGTACTGATTGTCCTTAAGGGTGTTCCGCGGGTCTTAAAAAATCGGCAATTTTCCATTAAAACGATTTTTTGAGAAAATTGCATTAAAATATATATATGTCTCTCTATATATATAAAGTTTCCGCCGCTGTCGCCGCCGCCGCCGTCGCCGCCGCCGCCGCCGCCGCCGCCGCCGCCGCCGCCGCCGCCGTGTCAGGAATCGAGGGGAGGGCAAAAATATTCTAAGTCCCTCTAAGGAGGAAAAGAAAAATATTCTAAGTCCCTCTAAGGAGGAAAAAAAAATATTCTAAGTCCCTCTGAGGAGGAAAAGAAAAATATTCTAAGTCCCTCTAAGGGGGACCAAAAATATTCTAAGTCCCCCCTTGAAGGACTTAGAATATTTTGACTTTCCCCTCCCACGACCCCCCCCCCCCTTCAGAAAAATATTCTAAGTCCCCCTTAGAGGGACTTAGAATATTTTTCTTCTAAGTCCCTCCAAGGGGGACTTAGAATATTTTAAGAATTTCTAAGTCCCTCTAAGGGGGACTTAGAATATTTTCGGTCGAAGGGGGCGGGGGGAATCCCCTTAGAGGGACTTAGAATATTTTCCTGAAGGGGGGGGGGGTGGTGGGAGGGGAAAGTCAAAATATTCTAAGTCCTTCAAGGGGGGACTTAGAATATTTTTGGTCGAAGGAGTAATGGCGAATGGGGGGGGGGGGGGGGGGGGGAGGGGAATAATATTCTAAGTCCCTTCAAGGGGGACTGACTAAGTAAAAATACAAAAAAAAGCGGCGGCGACCTCCATTGGTGAAAAGTTGCGGCGGTGATTAAACATTATTATAATGTTGATAAAAGAAAAGCGAGCGCGCGTAGCGCGCGAGCCCGGGGAAACTCTAGTATATATATATATATAATAAAAAATGATGTCAATAACGGCAAAATCGATGTTTTTGGACGATCTATTAATTGCGGTATATAAAGACAGAAAAGATGGATCAGGGGGAAGAAAAGATACTATTGTACCCCGATAAATCTGGCAATACACCCCTCCAATGGATGGTTAAGTATTTACGGGAAACCTCTACAACAACGGCTCCGGGGCTTTCGTATTTCCGCGATATTTTTCCGATCCGTAAATTCGTCCATTCCACTCGAAAAGAGTAATTGAATTAGAGAAACAACCCTCCGATTCGAGTCGAAATACCGAAAATATTTTTCGTAAATTAAGAAGAAACTTTGGAAGGGTTTTCCACGATATTGAAGAGTGCAAAATAATTGGCAAATTCACTAAACCGTTCGTTCTCGATATCTCGAACGTTACACCGATAGGCAATATATATAGAAAAAGAAAATCGCGTGGGAGTCAAGAAAAACATTTGTGGATAAAGTATCGCGTTTTAGTTTTGTTCCGATTGACGTCTGTTCGATCCACTGGGGGTCGAACGATAACGGATAACTGTGATGCAATCGCGCCAATGAGACAGTTCAGGATAAATAATAACGCTATACGCTCGTAGCCCCTCTTATCATTGAAATCCACTCGTTTCGAAAAAATTTACCGAACGAATGGAGAAATGTTATATCCAATGGAATAGCAGAATAAGGAAGAGAAACAGTAAGTATTTTACTATAGTATACGAATCATCGCGGAACAACTTTTTCGCATATTATTTATAAAATAATAATAATAATGTAAAAATTAAATAAAAATAAAAAATTCATAAATAAAAAATAATATATAATGAAATAATGAATTATTGTAAATTATAATTATTCATTATATTAGTAATCGATTTTAAATTATTAATAATTAAATAATAATAAATGTCTTTATTATTCGGTAATAAGATTATTGATTAATTAATTATGTAACCAAAGTGTTTGTATTCGGAAAATTTGCCGAAAACACAATTTGCCGAAAAAAAAAAATCAAGAATACGACTTTACTCATCGCAAACGACCAGCAAACACTATTTTCACACACACATCGCGATACTAGTGCCGCCAGGCGCGAGCGGCAGGCGTCGCGAACTCACGCGGCCGCATTTTTACGCTTCTCGACTTTCGGCAAATTCGTTTTCGGCACATTTACCGTGAATCCAAAATTTTAGTAACGACTATTGAACGTTTTCGTCGATTTTCGCATTTCTTTCGAAAAACTTATTTTTGACTCCGATAAAATTTTTTAAGTCTCCGTTTCGAAATTTCTCGACGCGTTAATGCGGTACGGGTTCCTTAAATACAATAATTTTGAAGCAACTCATCCGACGAGCTGTTATCTTCGTAGACTGCGTCAAACAACTTATTTTCCACTCTCTACGCGCGATAAGATAACAGCGCTTCGCAGGGGGTACACTTCGTCGGATAACGCGGTCGTTCGAAACCGCGTAAAAAAAAATCGCGAATGTCTGGCTGACGCGGTGCTAACGAAATAACGAACTGAGGTCGCGCGGGGAGGAAAAATTCAACAAAGTCAAAGTTTATGTGTAGCAATATCTTCGTTTTATCAATTCTCGCGGGAAAAAAAGGAGAGTAGCGAAAGAGTACATCAGTATATACGAACGCAACGAACGCGTTTGAGGGGCTCGAGGGGACGCATTTTGTTTTCTTACAAAGATAGATAATGTTCTCTGCTTCAATAAAGTACAGTTGTTGCGCAATCAGACCCCCAGCGGAACTTGCATCATTTAACATTGGATGACCCCCGCGTGGAAAATATTTGCCATCTATATTTGCAGTTAATGAACAACGTAAGAAGTTACAGCTCTTGATGACATCGATATAGGACATTCCATCTCAACTCTGCCGACATTTGACCTCATCGAACGTCACGAAATAAATACTATTGCGAAGGAAAAATATTATTTCGTAAGAAATACCCAATAATATAATTCGATTAATTATATTCGGGACGCAATATTGTAAATAATCAAAATTGTAATACAAAAAATCGTAATAATTATTACGATGCAGTAATATCGATAATAATGATAATATTATTATCAAAAATTATCAATTGGCATAATCTTTTAAAAAATTATTGATTATAATTGAATTTTTTTTTATTTCCGATATTTTTATCGCGATATATCGACCGCCGATCTCGAGTCATTGCTCACCAAAAATCGATAAATTTATCGATTTTTTGATTTTCGTCAAATCGGCGTATTATCGTTTTGCTAAGTTTGATAATAAGTTACAAGGAATTTTATTTACAAAAAAAGTGGATTAAAAAATAATGTAATTATACTGTAAAAATCGTAATAATTATTACTATACAATAATATCGATAATAATGATAATATTAATAAAAATGATCAAATGGCATAATCTTTTAAAAAATTATTGATAATAATTGAAATTGTTTTTTTTTAATTTCCGATATTTTTGTCGCGATTTATCGACCGCCGATCTCGAGTCATTGCTCATCAAAAATCGATATATTTATCGATTTTTCGATTTTCATCAAATCGGCGTATTATCGTTTTACTAATTTTGATAATAAGTAACAAGGAATTTTGTTTACAAAAAAAATCGATAAAAAAAATATAAATAAATTGAGATAAATTGAGTTGGAATGTCTTATATATATATATCGCGGATAGACGTACTATAGGTATACGCGAGAATTGGTTAACGTTTTATCTTCGACAACGAATCTGTCAGCATACCGCCCTTATCGCGACTGTACCATTCGAAAACAATTATTGGGTAATGCGATCAATCGGACGGACCGCTCGAGTATCGAACGCGTTTCATCGGGTAATCGGTGACTTTGTTGGTAAATGCCAATCAATCGACATTCTGAAGGCCCAATTATTCGAAACAAAAAATAACTTATTAATATCTATATTATTATTGCTTTTGTTAATATCGCGTGAATTAAGCAATAATGCCGAGAAAACGCGCGATTTCATTGTCTCGAAGTCTCGTTTTACGGAACAAAGGAATCATACATTACGTGCCATAAGGTACAAGTAAATTTTGTCGGACGGTGATTATGCTTCATAAAACACGTGATGTAAAATTGTTACACGTTTTATGATATAATAATATATCTATCAATAGATTGAACGAGGGTAGCGGTTTCACGTGAAGTGATTCACGTGAGGATTTTATATTTGTTTATCATACCGATCGTAATGTTTCTCGGCGAATAATAATAAAAAATTATTATTATTGTTATGAATATTATTACTATTATATATAACAAATAAAAATAATTATGAAAACAATAAAAAAAATTCATTGAAACAATAACGATAATTATTTATTGTTATTATTAATATTCTCGTTATTGTTATATTAATATTTATATCAATTAATTCCATTTTAATATGACAATCGTCGATATGTTTAAATATTTGAAAAAAAAAAATGAATTGTAATTGCCGTTATCAAAGCCATCGTAATTTCGGTGGAGTCGATTTCTGTTCTTGAAAATTTTCGTAAGTAAATTAATCACTGTCGGGGTTCCCCCACATCACCGGTGACACAGCATTCAGTCTTTTGGTAATTTAAAGCACCAGTATCGATACTAAGTCCTGCGGGGTTAGGAATGAGCGAAGTGTGGCTTATAGTGTGCGTTAAATTACCAAGAAAATTTTAGGTAATTACGATTTGCGTAACTTCATTCTATTCGCAAATAATGAAATAATAACATTAATAATGGAAATTATTATTATTTTTATTATTTTTGAGGAATTATAAAAATAATAATTATTATTATTATTATTTTTGACGAATTATAAAAATAATTATTATTATCATTATTAATTAAAATAATATCACTATTATATACTTTATAAACATATTCTAGAAGATCCGAGATTTTCGTAATTTTCCAAGGTACACACGCAGTAAGTAACCATTTATTTTGTGTTAACCATTAAAAAAATCTTCGCGACCCGTTATTTACCCGGAATAACCCTGTCGTTCGTGAATTCTATTATTCGCCGAACTCCGTTGATTTCAAAAAGCCATTGAAGTATATTATGAATAACGGAGGTCGCAAAGGGATTATACCCTGCGGAATACCGTATCCTGCTGTGTAACATTCACTCTCCGCACCGTTCTTTATTACGCGCCGGGGACGGGCGCCTTGCAAGTACGTTTCCATTAACGGTCTATACTCGACTACGATCCCCATTTCATTGAAATTTTCCAAGAGTCATTACCAAAAAGTTTCGAAAGAGCCTCTTTTAAATACGTGAAAATAACCTCCCGATCAATTTCTCCCCGCGTTAAGGATCCGTTATTTTTATTTTTTCCCGAAACAACGAATTATCATTTGAATTTTTGGCGAAAGATGATTTAATCATTTTTTTTATGTATTATAATTTACAGTAGATAATGAAGTCTGATATAAAATTACGAAAAAATTCGTTTGGAAACTTTTTCGCGAGAAAATTTGAAGACTTACCGCTGACGCGAATTCCAGTTTCGTCTCGAACCACCGACGGTAAAAAGGTTAACCTCAAAGCACTCCGGTGTTCCGCGTATCCGCGTTCGATCGTTTAAAGATATTAAAAAATGATAATTAAAATACACTGGTACACTGAACGCTATTTGTGTATTCATATCGCGTTAAACACTCTTTGGAAACGTAATCCATTTGTTGTCATCGAGTATCGATTAGAAAATTGATAACCGTCCGTTGCAATCACGGATGCCGAAACACGGTGTTTACTGACGAACAATTAATCGACCATCTTGGATAAATGAACACTGTCGCGCGATACAACATTGTGCATATTAAAGGTCGCGAAGTTTAGGTTAGCACAACAAAATTATTTCAGCCCGATTTTACGATAATGCGTCATATGACGGGGGAAAAGCGCAACAATAAAACTTTGCTGTTGTGCTGCAGCTGTAGTACCGGTAAAATTCGATGACGCAAATGAATTGTTTTTCTTATTCGCGATTTCGAAGATGGAAAACCAGTCCGATAAATAAACAATAACGCTGTCGAACGGAACGGGGAGTTGAGAAGAGGGAAGCGAATGCGGGATTAGCTGCATTACCGATAGAGAGTGGGAGAACGGGAGTCGAACGCTATAAGAATGCAGCTCCCGGCGAGACGATCAGTTACAGTCAAACTTGCGTCTGCGACACATCCGTACGTGCGGACTTAGACGAGAACTATCCGACGCCACTGAGCACTTAGACGAAAGAAAAAAATCAGTAATAAATTAAAAACAGGTAAGAAAATTTGCATGAACCTCGAGAAAAGAGAAATAAATTCATTGTTTTAACGCCTTTGCGATTTGTAAACATCAAATATTTTAATCAATATTCCAATTTTTTGGTGGTCGCCGTAATTCGTAACGTTCCGGACGGTTTCAATATTTTTTTTTTTTACGATAAATTTTTGGTGCTACGCGTATCGACGATACTCTTGGGGGAGTGGGGGCGAGCAATTGTCATCAATTGTCGTTGATTCAAGTTCAAGATCGTCGCCGCAGAGTTTTATTGTCCGAAATTGGCGACGCTGAGCAGAAAATTAATCCAAACGAGTAATAGAGTCTTTTCAAGGTTTCGACTCGGGACATCGATGCCTATCGCGACGTATCTCATTACCGTGTCATTTTATACACACGCAACTGAGCGCTGTTTACCAAGCAAACAGATCGAAATATTTTATCTGTACTTTTATCACGTATATCGCGAATGTACTTTACGAATAAAATTTAAGCGAACGTAGGAAATATCGGTGCTGAGATTAATCGAAAGATCGGTTTTGCCGGCGATGTTGACAACGTCACGGGAGAAGCGAAAAACTCGTTTCGCTTGTCTCGGCCCTTCGTTCAGTCCCCGCTGACCTTGAATATTGTTGGTATTCGTCGGAAAGGATTTGGCAGATGCCCCGAGAAAGCCGAGAGTTACACTGGAGATTTTATTTCTGGATCGAATTTTTTTTTCTCATTTTTGTTATTATTACGTTTTTTTTACAAATACGTTTATTTTGATCGGACGACGTCAATTTCGGAAAGTTTTAAATTTTTTAATTAAATTCGATCGCTCGTTCCGATTCGCATTTACTTACGAGGAATGTTATTTTTCCTCGATTTTTCGATCGAGATTTTTTTTTCATTAATATTATTATTATTAGTACGCTTTTTTCACAAATACGTTTATTTCGATCGGACGTAGTAAACTTCCGAAAGTTAACATTTTTTTTATTAAATTCGATCGCTCGTTCCGATTCGCATTTACTTACGAAGAAAGTTATTTCTCCTCAATTTTTCGGTCGATTCTTTTTAATTGTCGAGGAAAAATAAAACCCAATTAAATAGATAGGGTCTTTGCTCGGATTTTGCTGTACGAAATTTTATTATCTCGTGAATATTGATAAGACGACGCGTTGACATCTCGTATCGAATTTAACCCGAATTGCCCTCCCGGACCGGATCCGCTTGTCTCGAACTTTGACCGATTTATTTTTTTCCAACGTCTATACGTATTTTTTTCGGTACTTATTGAGTAACTCACGAGAACTCGAAAAAAGTGACCATTCATTTTTTCGTCGTGCCGGGGGCCGCTACACGTGCCTCTCGAGCAAATGATTAATTAATCGATATATTTTATTTTAGCCACAATGTCGATCAACCTGAGAAGCGTTCTTATCAGCGATCCGGTGGATGAGTCCTGTGCGGCTCTATTGACCAGTCACGGTGTGCCGGTGACCACGAAATACAGGATGTCGAAAGACGAATTGATCCAAGAAATTCAGGTAAAAAAAATTATTTCGATTGTTTTCGATTTTATTTCGATAAAAAAAAAAGTTAAAATTTTTTTTTCGAAAAATCCACGAAAACTCGAATTTTTCCAAAAGCCGATAAAAAAAAATAATTTTTCCAAAAGCCGATAAAAAAAAATAATTTTTTCATTCGTCATAAAAAATTACGATAATAATAATGCACGATATTCAATGCATTATTTCGTCGAAAAAATGTCGAATTTTTTTATTTTTTTTTTTATTATTTTGTTTGTTTAAAATTATAATAAGAAATATGTAAATTTTTTGACGATTTGGTCGTAAAATTGCTCTCAATTTGTATCGTGCGATAACGTATATTACCGGTCGACAAAATCTTCGCTTGCATTTCGCTGCAGTAGCCGGCGGTTTCTTGAGTCGCGGAAAAAAAAAACAAAAAAATACGGGTGCACGTGGGCTGCAGCATTCGCCGTTTACGAGGAGACAGCGATCCGGTTATAACCGGACAACGATCCATTAATACCGGTTACCGCGGGTCGTTGTACTGGTTTCACTACTGCCGCTCGGCGCTATACATTACCGATTGCCCCCCTTAGCTTTTCTTCCGCGATTAGATACTCCGTTTTGCCTCTTCTATCGAGTGCACGAAGCACGTGGCGGTTTCGTGTGTTTCGCTTTACACTTTCACTGAGCAATATATATCTCCGCAATTATATCTCCGCGAAAACATGCAAAACACGGATATCATGTTTGTGTTATTTCCTCCGATTTTTTTCGTCAATACTTACAATTTTTGTTTTTTTTTTTTCGACTAAAAACATCAAATCTGCGAAGTAATCGCGTATTTTGCGATTTTTAAAAATCGGTATACAAATGTTTAATTCGTGCAATAAATTAAAGAGTGTTTAACAAAATGAAGCCTTTGGCACATCCGTCTTATCGAAGATTTCATTTATATTCTGTTACGAGATAAACCGGACTAATCGTTGAGAGATAACGATTTTTTTTCGTTATCGGGGCAATGGGATCGATCCACGAATCGTTTGTGTGGCAATTTGATAAAATATATGACAGTTATGTCACTTTATTTGCACCTATTACGAAGATCAATAATCGATAGAAAAAAAAAATCAAATTTTACTTTCTGAAAAAAAAAATCGATAAGATCGATAATTTTCTTGAATTTTTTTTATTTACGTAATTAAATTATTTTTTTTGTAAATTATTTTGGGTGAAAATCTCGAAACAATATTTTTACGCGCTCGGCGAGTTATTTTTGTAAAAAAATTGATCGTATCAAATTTGAGACAACGTTTCCGAGATTTTAGACTGATGAAAAATAAAAAAAAAATGTTTCGGTTATCGGACGCGTAGACGTAATCCGATAAAAATTTTGCGCTCATCAAACGAACCGGAAACGCGTGTATTTACTTTTAACTACAAAATTTTTCGATTTTCGAGAATTTATTAGCCGATTGTTTATTTAATAATTGCTTTATTTTCGTATTTTTAGAAATACGACGCACTGATCGTTCGTTCGGAGACGAAAGTGACTGCCGATATTATCGGCGCCGCTCCGAATCTACGAGTCGTCGGTCGCGCCGGTACCGGAGTCGATAACATCGATCTTCAAGCCGCAACTCGTCGGGGAATCGTCGTTCTGAAGTAAGAATTTTATTTTATTTTTCCTAATCGCAATCGCAGCAATGAATACATTTTTACGTACGTGCAGTGTGGACGGCAATGGAAATGAGACGATTAACAATGATTTTCTTTTTTTTCATCGAACAGTACACCGGGAGGCAACAGTATTAGCGCCTGCGAACTGACCTGTTCCCTGATCTCGTCTCTCGCAAGAAACGTCGCGCAAGCGGCGCAATCCATGAAAGAGGGACGTTGGGACAGAAAACTTTACTCGGGTTTCGAATTGTCCGGCAAAACTCTCGGCGTTCTTGGATTTGGTCGCATCGGACGAGAAGTCGCGAAACGCATGCAATCTTTCGGTATGAATGTCGTTGCTTTCGATCCAATGCTCACTGAGGCCGGAGCCAAGGAAGTCGGCGTGACAAAGGGAAGTCTCGATGAAATTTGGCCGATCGCCGATTACATCACTGTGCACACGCCCCTCATTCCGCAGACCAGAAGTAAGTCAAAGCTTCCAAAAAACGTTTGGGGATAAAAATTGATTTTTTAAACATTTTTACGTACTTTGCGGATTTTGATTAATTTTTTTTTATTTTTTCATTAATTTCATTATCTTTACCGATTTCATAGCATCGTTTTCGTTTCGATTTGTATAATTTTCGTATTAATTTGATTATTTTTAACGATTTATTTTATATTAATTTTTGTGTGAATTTAATCATTTTTACAGATCTCATAAACGCAACGACTCTCGCGAAATGCAAGAAAGGAGTTTACATAATCAACGTCGCGCGCGGTGGAATCGTTGACGAGGAAGCGCTGCTGAATTCTATCAAATCCGGACACGCCGGCGGCGCTGGTCTCGATGTATTCATCGAGGAACCACCGAAAAATCCGGTTACTCTTGAGCTCATCAAACACCCCAAAGTTATCGCAACTCCCCATCTCGGTAAACCGTTTATTCTTATATTTTCTGACGATTTTAAACATCTATAGCGATAAGAATAAATTACAAGAAAAAACAAAATTCATTATGAATTGACGAATTTTCAACAGTCTATACGAAGTTTCTGCGATAATAAAGGCGATTTCTCGATTTTCTGCGATTTATCGATAGTTATACATAAAAAAATTTAAATCATTGAACTAATTAAATTTATAGACTTTCGGTAGACTTTCCCTTTCGCGGCAAATGTTCCACGATAAACGGAATATTAAAAAAAAACTATAATTTGATTCTTAGGTGTAAAAAAAATTCAAATCTTAAAATCTCAAAATTTGAGTTGATTTTCTTAAACTCATTATTCTAATTGAGCGATAATTTTTCTTGTTACGCAGGTGCGAGTACAGCAGAGGCGCAGCAGCGTGTCGCAGTAGAGATTGCCGAGCAATTCCTGGCAATTTCCGGCGTGTCTGACAAATACTCCGTGACTGGTATCGTAAATGCACCGGTGTTGGCCGCCGCGATGACCGGCGACAACGGAATATGGATCGATCTCGCGAAGAAATTAGGAAAATTGGGATCTCGTTTTCTCCAGAAGAATCTTAGCGCTCCGATTGAAAGTCAAACAGTCGGTGACGGTAACAAGAATAAGAGATTCATTCACACCGCTGTACTCGTTGGAATTTTGTCCGGTCAAACGAAGAACGGCCTTAATTTGGTTAACGCTCCTACCCTCGCGAAGGACGCGGGTATCAATGTCAATGAGAGTCACACGGACGGAGAGTTTGAGGCAATAGTCGTAAAAGTTGGACAACACAGCATCAAAGGTCGGTATTCATTACGCAATCGCTCGCGCACTCAAAATTACATATCGAGCATTTTTTAGAAACTTATAGAAAAATATATAATTAGTATAAAATATAAAAAAAAAATTCCTAAAAATAAAAATAAATTTAAAAAATATCGTATAATAAGTAAATATGGTATTTCTAAATTTTCTTGCATTTATAATTAAAAAACGAATAGATACGGAATTATTAATTAATAAAAATGATTTTCTAAAACAACAATAATAATAATAATGTTTTAATGATTGATTTTGCAGGCACCGTGCGTAACAACGAGACACTACTTTTGTCGATCGACAACGCGGTGTTCAACAATGGTATCGCTCTCCGAGATTACTTGTCGCTTTACCACTCGAATGGACCTCAGGATCTTGCGACGATCGTCAACGCCTTCGCGAATAAGGGAGTTGCGATCAACAGTTTGAATGCCAACGGAAATTGGCTTGTGATCGAGTCGAATCAAGAAGTTGCAATTCCGATCGCCGGCATCGATAGCTTTTGATTAAATTCCGCATTATAACGTTCATTCGATCTTCCATGACGTTAGAAAAAATTTTGGACGAATCTACGCGTCTGCGGAAGAGGATGGCGTGCAAAAAAAAATTTGTCAAAAGTTTCAGTATTGCAGGATTAGCCGTGGAGCATCGACGACGAACGTGAACTTTCGGTTCGTAGGATAAAAGTTTTGCTATTCGATAAGACGTTATTTAAAAAAAAAAATTGTCGAAAATAGTTTTTCGTGAAATATTATTTTTTATAGCACACGGTGCGAAAAAGTCAGTTTTACGCACGCTTTGCGTATAACTCCCATTTTTACACCTTGTGAATTACAATTTTGTACGATTCTCTTGCGAAAAACTGTTTCTTAACTCGTGCGATTGCAAGACTCGTCAGAAAAAGTTTTTTCGCACTCGTATTGTAATGGACAATTTCGACATGTGACACGAGGTATCTCACTCGTGCTGTGGACGATCAACTGTGAATGTGAATAACATAGAAAGGTATGAAAACAAAAAAAAACGAAAAAAATGTATGTATTTATATTTTTGTAAATTTATCGATTGATAAATTAATTAAAGTTTGTCAATATTCTGAATTGGTGTATTGTTTTTGTATCCCTCTCTTTTCCTCGAGAATTTGCAATGATATTCGTTATTTTGTATTTTATTTTTATTTGTTATTTACAATGGAAAGTATTACACACGCTTCGGAGAATCTGCATCGGTATAAAAAATATAGAAATGACGTTTCAAAGATGAGATATTATGTATAATATAATTTGCGTCGACAATAATTCGCGACGAATTTACATCTTACGGG
Source organism: Cryptus viduatorius (assembly GCA_964006125.1). Lineage (NCBI taxonomy): Eukaryota > Metazoa > Arthropoda > Insecta > Hymenoptera > Ichneumonidae > Cryptus > Cryptus viduatorius. The sequence goes on from OZ023226.1 coordinate 7,269,158, forward strand.
CAAAGTATCACACGTTTTCAACAAAAATAAACATCATATCCTTTGGGACTTTGAACGTTGCGTAATGAGCCAATAACCGATTCCCAAACCCGATTGGTAATATCAATGAACAATAGAGAGTAAATAATTAAAAATTTAATATGAATTCGAAAAAAAAAAAGAGCCGCATTTTTCCATCGGCGGAGTTAACGCGATTTTACATCCCATTTTATTGATGCCCTCCGAAAAACTGAATGCTTGCGGATAAAAATATATTCTCAGCTATTAAAATAAATATTATTTTATTCGCATTTTTTCTTTCTCATAATCTGAAATATATATATAGCCGCAAAAATTCACTTCATCCGGTGGTTTCCCATTCGCCTTCAGAGGCCTTTCCCGCGAAATAAAGTTCGAACTTTCGCCGAAACTTTGATAAACGCAAATTAGTTTTTGTGCATCGAGTACCTCGCAAAAAAAAAATAAAAAAGAAAATAATAACAATCATAATCTGTATTATAGATGAAAAATAACGGCAAATAAGTAGAAGAATTTGGTGTTTTTAGGCGTTAAAAATAATATTCTATAACGTAGGCATTCTTATCGAACTAAAAAGTAAGACTAGCGTTGAAAAAAAAGCATATAAATTTCCTGTGATCAATGGATCGGCCAGAAATTAAATTCTGTCATAACTCTCAGCGGAACAGCCGCTGAACGTGTAAGCGATTCCATCCTATGAAAAAATAAAATAAAATACGTTTGTAGAGTACATCTCATCGGAGATCGGGATACGAAATCGCGCGAATAAAAGAACTACTCACCCGGACGAGCGCTGGCAAATCCGCCCAAAAGTCGTAATTGGGTATTAATTCCCAGCCGATCGCGCCTCGGAAAAATCTTAATGCCAAAGCGCCTATCAGCAAATACACGCCACTGAACACGAAGAGAAGAATCACCAAAACGGAACCCGTAGAAAGACCCTCTATCGCAGGTTGCAGCCGGCAAACGTGCGGCGACGTTATCAAATAGTGCTGCAAGGAAAAATTTTATTTATCAACAGATATATATATATACAAAAATAATTAAGAAATCTTTTCAATATTCACGAAATCTTTAAATCATAAAAAATTCTTATAAATCGTTTGAAAGTCTTTCAAAAAGTTAAGAAATGTATCAAAAGATTCAAAAATATTTGCAATGCTTTAAAATTTTTCGTATCGCACAAAAATCGTATGAAATCGTTAAAAAAAATGTTTCAGTCAAAAAAAACTTTTAAATAATTTTCAAAATTATTGAAAAACGTGTACAAATGTCTTCCACAAAAATAGTCTCATCAAAGTTTACAGCATTATTTTCTGTCTACACAACTTTCACCGCTTTTTCACCACTTTCACAACTCTTTGCAATTTTTTTTTTTTTTCATTATTTTTTTTTTATTTTATTTTGGTAATACGAACAAATTTAGAGTCCTTTGGAATGACGTCCATGTGAAACGTCGTTGATTGGCACGTTGCGCAGCACACCAACGTTATTTCGGATGAGTTTTCCCCATGAGAGAGGATCAATTTTGGTTCCTTTTCAATGGTTACATCCCACTTAGTTTCTGCTACATTTCCAAGACTGAAGGGCGTTGAATTAGTAACCACCGACGATATGGCGCACAGCTAAAACACAAAAAATAGTTTATTCATGTTAAAAAAAATGAATTAGCGATACGCACCGATACGCCTATACATGCGGTTTTTTCTTTATCGCCTTTTCCCATTGTCATGTTAATATTTTTGCACGGCTGAAACGACGAAGAGAAATTGAATCCCCCGTCAACATAAGGACTGAAAAAAAAAAAAAATGGTTGCGTTATACTCTTTTTCTGAAAAAATAACTGCGTCATTGCCATTAATTGAATATCACAACAGGTAGATGTAAAAAATAAAAAACGAAAAATTGGCAAAAATTTTTATTAAAAATTCGTTTAGAATTCATATGAAAATAAAGTCAATATACGAAAAAATTGGGATATTAATTCGGATTAATTTCGTGCGTAAAGTACGGCGAAAGCAGTCATTAAATATTTGTTGGTTATTTGCATATATTATATTTATATATTATCGATGTGTACGATGTACGAGTGGAGAAAGTATTAAACAGTATTGAGGTTAGAAACGATGAACTTTGAAGGTTAACAAGTTTCTATTTAATACAATCGCCGAAGGAATAAAATAACATATTTTTCATCAAAACAAAGACGCAGATGTATCGACGATTTGTTTGTACGAAAAAAAAATGTAGCAGACGAACCCTGTCTCGGATAATTTGCTCAAGTCGAAGAAACTCCCATCGCGCAAGTGACAGGAACAGGCTGTTTGTTCGGTACATTGCGATGCCGCGACAACGATGATCGTTCCAAACAGAGTTATCGAAATTACGAAATTTCCAAGATTCGGCGACATTATTGTTGACCAATAATTACTGGTGTTTTTTAACGATATTTATTGACATTCGAATGAACACATGACGTTACAAGGGCCTCTGAGAAAAAACTGTTGCCGGAGGTACACAGATCGCGCGCTCAGCTGATCGATCTATACGCTGCAATACGCTGCTATACACACACCGTCTACGCACGCTTCTCGACTATCAACCGTTGATTACGTAGGTCACGCGCGGTCCTTCGCCTTGTTTCATAACTCGACGTGTATATGGGGTGTGCATTCGATGAATGAGCATCAGTATGGGTTGTTATACAAAAATCCTGTTTGTGAAAAATACATTTTCTGCAATTTTTTTTCCTTGTTAATTTAATTTCCCAGTCGCGGGACTTTCTCGTAGATATAACCGTTTTGTGGGGATAGTCATCGCAAACTGATATACGATGTATTGTAAAAATAAAAACTATAAGGCTACTAAAAACCGATTTATTAAAACTATCAAATAAATGTTATCCAATTTTGCTTGCAAAACTGAAAGGGTTAAATCCATCGAGTTTAAAACGTTAATAACGTCATAATCGAATATATTGGGTCAACTAGGACTCGTGTACATTACAAACATCAAATTTAGTTCCTCTATTCAATGAAAATGTAAGCGATAAGTGAACACTGTGCAAAACACCAACGTCGAAGTTTTGGTATTTTTTATCGGCGATACAGATCATGATATTCTTAATAATGTTATAAAGAAAGAAAACAAATTTTTATCAAGTAAAATACAGTTAGTTACCTATATAATTTTTATATGACTCGATTACTGAAACAAAAACAAAACGTTTTCATCTTACTTCGATTATCGGCAGCATACATCTATCAAACGATGATTCATACTATGAAATGAAGGATAACTCATCATCATATATAATAAAAGAGAAAAAAAGAGAAATGGTCGAAATAAGGAAGCGGCGATAGCGAAAAAATAAAGGGTCCAGCAGCGCCTCAATGGCGACAGCGGCGAGCGTCTGGATCGGGAACTACACGAGATTCCTTGGGGTTCTCCACGGATCACTTGTTGCGCCGCTGCCGTCCTGTCGCCCGGTACGGCCCGGACTACGAGTCGCGGCAAGACAAACATATTTTTAACCCGCGTCGCGAAAGTACGAAGTTTAGTACGAGCGTTCGTTCCCCCGCAGCCTTCGATCGCGTGGCCCGTTCGGTCGTTTGTCACGAAAACGCGCGAGTACCAGTGATTTCAACGTGTATCGTGAGAGAGTGATTGTTTGTGCCTCGTGCTCGTGCTCGTTCGATCCTTCGTGATACTATACATATCTATACAGCTTCTGGATCCTCAAAGCCCACGTACGCTTTTGTTTACTTTTTGCGCCTCGCATCTAAAATCATGGTGAGTACTTTGGAAATCTATATCTGCCTTACGAAATACTCGACATAGTTTGGTGCGTTAATTCGAAAGGAAAAACAATATTCCCGCTTCGTACAAGACCCGTTAATCACTGGTATTCGTTGCTCCGTTCTTAGGTTTTTTTCTTTTTTCGTAACAAAACGCGAACTTAGTTCCGCGTAATTTTAGCGTCCCCACTAAACATTCGACGCGTCTATAACAGATTTTGACAGATCAAAATTCGGGGCGCTTGATATTGAGTAATACGAGTATTTCAATAAGAAAATCATAATAACAGTACGGAGCGATATTTGCAACGTTGGAAATGACATAATATACGATGCGGTTAGCGAATAAAGTTGAGAAGATGCCTGACTCGCGTGGTCGTAATAAAATACGACAATGAACCGATACGGGCTCCGCTGCAGCGGTGCAATTAGCCGAGAGCAGACGTTGACGATCCGGAGATTAAAAGACTCGGAAAAATGTCATCTCGAACAGCAACGAGGCTGGGGAACGCGGCCAAACGATGTTTTGCTACATTTCCTATTTTTTTTTACTTTATCGTCAATTCGTATTGTTTGGTCCGTCAAAAATATGTGTTTCATCGCGACGATTTTCGTCATAAAATTACGAGAAATCGTGATATTTACCGAAAAAAATTGACAGCGCGGTAGTTCAGTCCCCAAAGTCTCATATTACGAAAATCTCTCAGAAAACATTTAATTTCGTACGATTCGCATCGAATTTACGAAAAAATCTCGTAATACATCGAAAATAACGAATAATTTCCTCGTGTCGTTGTAAATTACTGCGCGGCAGTACTATTCCCGCGTAGTCGGTGAAACATAAAAATTTTACGAGAACGCTATTTTTTTTTTCGTTATTTTATGAACGTAGACAAGAAGTGTTATCGAAAGTTAATTATCGTTATTCCGCGCAAAATGCCAACATGCAATATATATACTATATACATCGCGGAAGAAAAAAAAACGAAAAAAATTTTTCTGAGCTCTGAATTTAAAATCTCAGCCGTATTCCATTCTTCAGCGTAGAAACATCTAGTTCGGTCGTGTCAGGCTTTGTCCGATGTTATAATACACGAAGAACACGTATATAATATAGCGATGCACCTATTCGCAGAGTTCGCATTGTAGGTCGGTCAGAACGGTGCCCGACGGAGCCTTTTGTATTCAAAAACCTTTCGGACTTTGGTGTTACTCTTAAATGTGCACCCTGCCGCAGGTATACACCCACACGGATAGTCGTGAGGGAAGGAAAAGAGGGCGGGAAGGGGGGGGGGGGGGGGGGTATATACACCGATGCACGACGCCGGGCCGCGGCGAGATGGAATAGCAAGCGAGAGGCCTCGTTCCTTCGTATTCATCGCACATCCGTTGTCCCCGGTGCTCGAGCAGTGTGCGCGAGCTTTGCCCCGTAGCGTGCAAATCTCGTCGCTCGAGAGTTCTGCGCGCAATATAGTAAGTAAGGACCCGCAGCGACTCTCGACTCGGCCAATTGAGCACGAGAATGGTTGCCATGAATTCTCTGGCATACCTTTGGCACAGAGGTATACCTTCAAAGGCATAGGTATTTTTCGATATATTACTGGGAATCGATATACATCGAAGTCTTGTAGAATCACGTGGTATTCGCCGTTAACGATCGGACGCGATAAATGTTACATATATTCGAATAAAAATTAACCATACATCGATGTGTTTACCGGAAATGAAAAAAAAAAGGATGGCATTGAAAAGTGTGTTAATCTAAACGCACAAGTTTTCTTTTTTTCGCGTTAATACGACGCGGCAAATGGGGACACGCAGGAGATTAAAAACGGGGATTTCATCGAAAGAAATTAAAGCTTTAGCTTCAATGCGATTCCATGCGAATTTTTTTTATGGGTTTTTTTTTATAGATCATATATGCCGATCTTTATATTAATTATTTTAACCTAATTTCATATATAAATTATATACAATGAATACGGAACTTTTTATATATAATTATTTATGATTTATATACAAAATACATAATATATATATATATATAGACAATATATAATTCAAGTTTCTTAAAATTTCATCGCGATGTATTTCGGATAGTTGAATTCCGAGACACCCCATAGAACTGCGCATACCGACCGGCGCAGAACCCTCGCGCAGCGCCCATAGGCTTACGATATCTTTCCGTCGCGTATTCGCGGGTACAAAACGTTCGCTTTTTTCCTGCAAACCACCCTATCCTTGCGCTTCAAGGGATTAATCGACGGAAACCCGGGGGCCGTTTCTTGTTCGAAGTACAGCTACGCACGATTGCGCTTACGCTTTTGCCCCCGAGATGCGACTCCCTCGTTACAGGATGCAAACGCGAGTGCAGGCGATAGACTAATACGCGATTCTCAACGTTGCGCAGTTCTTACCTTTCGCTCGTCTTTCTTTCTTTCCGTTCGCTTCGATCTTTCTCCCCCCCCCCCTCCCCCCTTCGCCGTTCGGATCTCACTTACTCGCTGTCCTTATCTTATTCTTCACTTCACGTGCCCCCGAGGATCACTGAGCGCGAAACACTGCGCTTTATACTCCTCGTTTCGCTCACATGCTTCTTCGCTCTCGCGAGAGCCTCGAAACCAGTTTCCTACTGTCAGCGGTCAGTTTGCTTCGCGTGAATATCGTATTTTTTGTTTTATTTCGATATTTATTTGTTTTTTTTTTTTTTTTTTTTTTTCGCTCTCTTCTCCCCGGTATCGTTATAACTCCGAAGCGTTATTCACAGGGTTGCGTACACGCTGCTCGAGTACTCTATACGAGCCGCGATTTAATCTTCACTTGAACCTTCGAACACATAAAAAATGCTTCAACAGTGCTGAAGGAAAGTTTTTAAAAATTCCATATTTCGCAAGGGGTGTGGCTGATGGAGTGGGCGATAAAAGTCAAATTTTTGTACTTAAAAAATTAAAACTTAAACTTATTAAATATTAATAATATAATTTTTTTATTTAATATTGAATATAAAAAAAATTGATTTTTTTTTCTGTTTTTTTTTTTTTTTTTTTTTAATTTTTTATTATATAAAAAAAGTTGAAATTTTTTTTCAAAAAGAGAAAAAAAAAAGGTTTTTAAAAATGTTTGATTTTTTTTAATATTATTTAAAAAAAAAAACAAAAAAATTAAATATCCGAAGATTTTTGAAAAATTTCATCGGCGCGGCGTTACGTTGAAGAACGAGCGGAAGTGTAGGCGCAGTCCTCGAACGTGATGCATACGGGGTGAGAATACGGAATATCGTTTCGTTAGTATACGCATCAGGAAAAACGCCCATGACGAACGCTCGAAATAAATTTTCTCCCCTAACGAAGAGGGAACGTTAAGGCGTCTGGACCGAAATAAGCCGAAGCCACTCGAGAGAAAGGAAGAGAGGAACAGCTCGCGTGAGCGAGAAATGCGTATAGTAAGAAAAGGAATGGTTTCTCCCCCCGCGAACCGATTTCATTCACTTCGTTCTGCAGCGAGCAACTGCAGCGAGGATATCCATATTCGTGTCAAGGCTCGAAGTGTTCAGTCACAATACGATGCACGCAATCGAACACATTAATACCTTTAACATGTCCCCGATAAACGGAGGAGAGGTTACTATCAATTAGAACGCTGGTAGCCTACTTCTGCTGCGGTACTATCGTAGTATTGTCGTAAAAAAAAAAAAAAAAATAACTATAAAATGATATAGAAAAGGCAGAAATAATTTCTTCTTTTACTTTTTTCAGTTTCATTCATTTTTAACAATGTATACTTATCGTTATTTCACTAATTTCAATAAAAATATGAATTCATACTTCGAGCGTAAGGCACGAAAAAAAAAAATTGAATTCGAGAAATGAACGAGTATTGAAGTTATTTTCGTATTTTATCCATAAATTCATCGATTTTGACTAATTTTCTACGCATTTTTTCCAATGTGTAAATTTTCTGCCGTTGATTCGGAATTTTTAAAAAATCTCGTTAAAAAAATTTCAATACGTTAAATGTAATAAGATATTTTTGCTGCCGTTATTATTATTATTATTATTGTTGTTATTATAAAATGTAAATTTTTTATGAAATTTGTAAATCGTCAGCAATTTTTGAAAACGCCACTGAAATAAATTATGAGTTTTAATTTTTTTTTTAATTGATTGTACAAAAAAAATTTTTTTTCGTGTAACCAATTGTCAGCCACTGCTGCCAATTAATTTTTTTTTTCGGTGACAAAATCGCTGCGCAAAAATTTCGTTTTTTTTTTTTACCCTCTGTTTCGATTATCTCCGTTATTTGTTACGCGTATTCATCGAGATACTCGAAAGATTTGCCAATATTGAGATAATAAAAGGTTCCGAGACGACTGTGTCAACACGCAAATCGGTACGGATCAGTGTGTCACAAAGGGGTGACGATATTGCGAATATTATAACGAGCAATATCCGCCGGCGACGGTCGAACGAAAGCCGAAAATGTTTAACGCCGTACGGCGGATAGATGGGCGAGGCGCGGGGTGCGCGAATCGCCAATTGCGAGTGCCGTATATGGTTCGCCACGGTCCAAGCGTTTCTGTGAGATGCACACGCGCGCTTTCGACACGACGCTAATAACCAATGATTTACAAGCTTTGAATACCTTAACGAGACACTATAGTACGGGATATACTCCCTTGTGGAACCGGTGAATTAACAAACTCATGAATATTGCGATTTCATCAACGATCTATAAACGCGATGTATATACGAAAAATCAGACCGAGTTGCGGCTTAAAAAAATTTCGGTAAACAACAGATGTTTAATAAAAAAAATAATAATAATTTTAAAAAACGACAGGAATAATAATAATTATTATTATTATACCACATTATTAATTTTTTTACAAAAAAAAATTTTATTTTTATTTAAAAAAAAAACGACTGAAAATAAAAAATAATAACTAAAACGAAAAATTAGTCTCGTTACTTAGGCGGCAACGTCATTATTCTCGTTCATTATTACCAAATTTTTTATTCATATTAAGAAATCAATGAATTTATCAATTCCGCAATGTCGTAAAATAAAAACGCGTTATCGGTGCATAAACCCGATAAATATATATATATCTGTATATATCGCAAAACGAAACTTAATTTATCGTATTTGCGCGTATATACGGCAGAAATCGTAATAAAAAAAATGTAATCTGCATTCTACATCCGGAATATAGAAATTTATTCGACTGCACGTACGGGCGGAACAAAGCTTTAGTGTCGAAGTATCTTCGAGTTAATAACAAGAAACGATGCAGCTGCACAGCTGCATCCACGCGCGCGCTTCTTCCTTCGCATCCTCAGCTTTGTACTTACAGAGCTTCGCTCGAAGCAATAATAAAGTCGAGCGCCCGCGCGCGTTCTCTCGGCTACGGGTGGCCTCCGCAAATCGCTTCCTTCGTCGGCGGAGCACTACTTCCGCTCGCTAACTCATTGGACTCTGTTCGCCGCTGTCTCTCTATCTTTTGGTTATGTCTATACCTTCGTCTTGCCGCAATTTAGTCGCTGTGCGCTCAACCGATTGGGATTTTTTTACTTCGTTGTCATAAAAAAAATGTCTGCCGTTATGGAAAGTTGGCGATGAGGTCAAATCGAAATTATAGAATTGGGTATTCATAATTATTATACACATCGTATACATATGCAATACAATGTATAATAAATATCGAAATATCGAAACTCGAAAAAAAAAAAAATATATCGAAGAAGAAATTTTAAATTTTCAATTTTCGTCAACAAAAAAAAAATTTTTTGTAATGAAAATTCAGACTGATTAAACAAAAATTAATCATAATAATAACTTTAAAAAATAAAAATTATCAATTTACTTCATTTTCATAGGAAATAATTAATTTTTGTTTTAACAACTAATTATTTATAAAAAAAATCATATCAATTTCAAAAGTTATTATTGTTATTATTATATTAAAATGAAAAAATACCGAACTTAGTATTTATAGTATATTCAATTTTTTTTCAATGCAAATTCTTCGCATAAATTATACATGTTATATACATAAATTTTTATCGGTGTTGGAAAAAAAAAATTTTTAATGTATGTAAAATTTCAAAACAATTTACCGTCATTTTTCCGCATTCAAAAAAAATTGTTTTGCCTCGTCAAACATCTATTTAATGTCAAACCGGTTGACCCGGCAAATTCCGCGTAAATCGACGTGAAAAAAAAAATTAAAAAAAAAAAAAGGTAAGACATGAGAATACGTACTATGATTTCGGTAGCTGAGAAAAGAAAAATCTGAGAAATTCGTAGCTGTGGGTGGAGTCGTAGTTTTCCGAGGAAAGAATGAAAGTCTTTGGAGTGCGTAAAGGAGCAGATGGCGAGCAGCAGGTCAAGCGGCTTGAATGTGGACAAAGGCGAGAGACCGATGTCTCATCTTTGGTGCCCCTGGTATAGAGAGTATTGTTTCGATGTGTATACCTCCGCATCAAGATTACCGGAGAGTCTCGGGGGTCCGTGTCTCATGCATTCTTTCGCAATGAACGAGAAAGTCACGTGGTCACGATAATTTCGGGACGCGGGAATATAGTGCCTCTGAATGGCCCCAACAGGTACGGAGATACCTGTTCTGGTCTCTCGTTCTCGTATTCAATCTTTTTGTTGTTTTTTCTGTCCTCCGCTGACCCAGAGAGCGGCAAAGAGTGGCAATTCTCGTCTCATGGTTACGCGACACCCATTTAGGTTATTTTTATCACAAAAGACTTGTGTACTGTACAATAAAAATAATTTAGCAAATTATTTACATATACTTTGAATCAAAAAATTCCGAATGCTCCGATATCATCCGTTTCCAAAAAAAAAAAAAAGAAAAAAAAACATCGAAGTGAATATCGTCAGTTTTTTCTGCCTCTCTGCATCGATAATTCGTTTGTTATAAATAAATCATAAATCAGCCATAAATATTGATGCAAAAAATTGAGCGAAACGAGACGCAAATGATACGAAAGTCTTGCGACGGCCGATCCCAGATTTTTCCTCGAAGTGACTATTGCATAAATCGCTCATGGATCGTGAAATGAAATGCACCCGTCTCGTTTGAGACGTGTAATCCATCCACGCGCAACCAATGTCAATCATAATATCATGAATACTTGATGCCGATAAGTATATTCGCCGTCTCAACGGATGCGAATAATTCGCGGATGTGAAACAGTGTATAGGCAATTGACTCCAAATTTGGCTTATTTTACAAGTACACTGCCCATCATTCGTATAATATTCCTCGAAGCTCGGCGGAGATATTTTCATAATAATTGCAATGGAAAATTTTTGTCCATTTTTTTTTTATTTTATTAGCAATTTTTTTTCCTAATTTCTGTCCAAATTAAATCTAATAAATAATTTTGATTATTTACTTTTTAATAATAATATAATCATTTTTTTTTGTTTCGTCATTAAATTTTCGGAAATTTTGTTTTATTATTATTATTTGTTAAAATTTTTTTTTGTAACAGCGTGCGTAAAACTCGTCTTGTTGGGGAGGTTTTGCGTGCGTAAAATGCTCGTTTTCCGAACGTCGTGCAGTCGGGCGTCGATCGTCGAGCGTAGTGCAGTTTCTGCGTAAAATTGTATGCAATTTTATGCGCATTTTATACGCAATTTTATATGCATTGTATGCGTGAAATTCGATTTTACGCACTGTTCTTGATGCGTAAAATGAATTTTCACGCATGAATTTTACGCACGCTACATAAAAAAATGTATGCGACACGTGCGTTAAATACGATTTTACGCACTAGTGGCATAATATGCTAATGTGTAACTCGTGCGGAAAAGTTCTATTATACGCACTTGTGGCATAATATGCTAATGTGTAACTCGTGCGGAAAAGTTCTATTTTACGCACTTGTGGCATAATATGCTAATGTGTAACAAGTGCGGAAAAGTTCTATTTTACGCACTTGTGGCATAATATGCTAATGTGTAACAAGTGCGGAAAAGTTCTATTTTACGCACTTGTTACACAATATACTATTTTAATATTTTTTTAAATCCTATTTTTCTTTCCCTGTCGCCATTTTGCCCCGCGTTTCGCTTTGTGGGTTAAATACAACAAAATATCACACAATAGTACGATAGCGACGCGATAGTGATTTCATGTAGCGTCGACTACGATATCGATAACAATTGCAGCCAGTTGCACTCTAAGGAGTATATATGTAGTATGTGTCTGTCGGTACAGTGGTCGTTGTCGGTTCCCTGCGTGAAAAAAATGCCACTGAAACAGGGTAGTCGCGGAAGTTGTATCGGAAAACTGTCAAAGAGAACTTGAAGCGAAGCATACGACATGCAGACCGCTGTGCTACTGCTGCTCAACGAAGGATCCGAGGAGAAGCGTCTCCGGAATAAATGAAAATGCGACTGCGGTCAGTTCGAGTCTTTCGACGGGACACTCATCCCCTCGACTACAATCATTATCTTTTTTATTTTATTCACCTAGTAACGGGGCTACGAGTGGATAAACGTAACAATGCATTTATTAATTTTGAATAAACTTACGATATTTATAAAAATTATATAATTAATTTCGAAAATATTAAAAATATATATCATTATTATTTATTATAAATAATTAAATAAAATATACGAAAAAAATAATACTTATTATTATAATAATAATAATAAAAAATAGAAGTTAATAATAAAATTTATTTATTTATTATCGTTAAAAAAATTATCATATTATTAATTTTTGTCGCAACTTTTTATCCGTTCGGCTTAAATAAATTCGAGACACTTTGAGAAACAATAAATATATATTTCAAAAATGTTTGCACGGATTACGTCTTAGCTTTCTCCGATTCTGTCAAACTCTATTCTTCTCTTTTATTTATAAACAACATCTTGACAACCACGTTGTCAGGGAATCTTCCTTCATTTTAATTAATAAATAATTACGAAAAATAAAATTTTAATATTTTTCTAAAATTTCCAAAGAGAGTGACTGACGGATATCACTTTACATCAGTTATTAAGATGTGAATCATCGTTCAGAGTACCGTTTTCGTATCTGCAGAGTACGCGGTTATCTTTTACGAGATTCAACAACGTCGAATACGTTGAATGAATTTCCGCATTGCTTACAAACTCGCCTCAGTACACGAGAATTCTTGAGCGTCCCGCGAGAAATCATTCTTTGCGTGCGAGAATACGTTTTTCTTTGCTGTTCAGACGCGCGCGTGCGTTGTGCACTATTATGAACGGAGTTTTCTGGATTTTAGACCGGAGTCTAAGGTCAACGCAATCACGTGACCATAGTAAATCGTCACGCACTCGGAAGATATGTTAGGAAAAAAATTAATAATTCATAAACCGCTTCCGACATTTTGCCTAATTCTCCGTTATCTCGTCGACAAGTGCATTCGCTCGTAGCTACGATTTCGTAGCGGTACTGGTATTTCGTAGCGGTAGCGGTATTCCCGCTTATCGTAATAATATATTTTTTTATTTTTCAATGTCCGCTTCAATTTTTTTAAATAAATAAATAATAATACAATCATTTAGATAATATTTAATAATTGATTTATTATTATTATTAACCCCTCACGTCCTCACGTACGGGAGGCTCTTTACCGGCCAAGTAGAACACTTGTTTCGTCTGCTTGTAACACCAATACGCAAGAGCGTAAAACAAATCCCTTCGAACCATTGAAAAGCCAACAGTTCAAAGTTATTTTTCAATTTTTTTCCGGAATTTTTTCGTAATTTTTTATAGGTAAAAGGCGCTTTTGAAGGTAACGACCGATCAAAAAATTTTGACGTATTTTGCGTCCCCCGTACGTAAGACTCTCAATACATGTAGTTTTCGGAAAAAAATTAATTACCTCTTATAGTTTTTGAGAAATTGAAAATCAAACATTATATTTGGTTCTCGAGCCGTTTCGACGGTAGACGTACCCCATTAATTACATCGCGACTGTTACTCGTCGCTCGTAAATCGCATCGATAACAGCTCAGCGGATTACGATAGGTCAACGTTCTGTATGGCAAAACCCTATATTAACTCTTAGACAACATACATTTACATTGAAAACCCATTGGTGTCCGCAATCTCGGTGAGAGAAAGTGCTGACATATGATCTCGTATCGTATTGTCTATGCCACCTAAGAAATCCGGAATGCGTTCGGGCGTTTCGTTGGCTATTGCCAAAAATAATTATACTTTCGACTATATTTTTTAAAATTATGTTTATCTCGATATTCGCAAAAATTATTGTATTTTTTACCTTAAAAAAAAAAAAATCTGATTTCCAAATTCGACAAAAAAACATCGAAATAATTGCTGTTAACGGCGCGATCTCTCCATGCTGACCGATTCTTATCCTTTGTCGGTTTATCCGCCGCTACTTCGTCGTGTAGCCACAGGCGAGTCTTCCGACGAATTGGTATACACGTGACACGTGTTTTACTGTAACTACGACATCGTAGAGTGAGATGCGACGCGATGGATTATCTCCGTGTTGTCCAACCTATGAAATGGTGACTCAGCGCTTATGATCGCGAGTTCGCGTCGGGTTATTCCTATATGTATACCGAACAAGTGAACACGGCGTACAGCATATTACAGAACATACGAATACCGCGCGTTGCGCATACTGAACCAAGGAGAACAGTCTGTATTGCACCTAAGTGCGATAATTTCTTATGCAACAACTGTTGTTTATTACATGTATTTTCTCGTTGCTGCAACTGTAGTGACTGAACGAAAAAAAAAAAAAAAATTTGCAGCGACGAAATTGGCTTTTATTCTCGTTTAAGGGAATATTTAGTTAATTCAAGAAAATAATAAATAATTGTTATTAATTAATAGTTAATTTAAAAAAAAGTAAAAAAAAATAATAACAATAATAATAAATTAATGTTTAAATATTATAAATATAATTATCATCAATAAAAAATAATAATATTAAACAAATAAACATTTTTTTAATATTATTATTTTTTTTATATAACTTATTTATTATTTATTTTATTTATTTATTATATTATTTAATCTATTTTTTTTATATAAACGACTCTCAGTAGTAATAAACATTTCTAAAAATTTAAATTTTATTTTTTCGTTCCGCTAACTGAAAATTAATTTAAACGAGTCGATCCAAAGATTTTTTTTTTTATATATACGCCAAAATCTACGACTCCGAAACATCGTCCGATTGTTTTTGCCGAGGAAATGTAGCTTTCTGCTTTATCCAATCGTCGTTCCTTGCGTTTGCCGCGTGTTCATACATTGTTACGACAATTTTGTCCGATGTCGACGCCGTTGCAGCGTTCTACGTTACCGGCATCGATACTCTCGCGTCAAAAGCCTTTCGCCACCTATCGATTACGTTTGCGAGTTTTTACCAGAGGTTTTGCAACGATCCGCGCGAACGATGGATAACTTACGTTTACTTGCCGCGTTGGTATAATTGCATTGCAAAATGCGATATATATATATATATATATAAATACGCCGTATGCATGTCTCGAGGAGATATATGCGCTATTAACCTGTTATTCCTCCGGGAATCCCAGAGCCTCGTCTCGCGACGTGTACATCAGTAAATTCTTTTCTCGCACTTGTTCGCCGAACGAATAAACATTATTTTTCGTTTCGCTACGTGCTCACCGCTCGCGCCGCTTGAATATACATATTTGTTGATCCACGTTTTTCAACAGCACCCACGAGACCTGCAGCGTTGCAGGATAAATCAAAACACAGGCAGTTAGACGCGGGGGTGGGGGTGGGGGAGGCGAAGGGGAAGGGGAAAGAGGGTGTCTGCTTTATTTTGCTGTTGCCTGAATAAAGTTTCGGTGGTATAAAGAAACCAAGAGAACCGAACATTGGAGTTTACATGAAAGGACCCTCGAGCCCGAGGGGTCCAATACAGGGTTTGGTTTGGCTTCGCGAGGCCGAACGTGACTAGTTGAAAACACATCGTCATGCTTGGTACTCCAATACGCGAGCAACAAAGAGGCGACAGTTGGGCAAAAAAAGGTACACGAAAAAAAAAAAAAAAAAAAAAAAAAAAAATTAAAAGAGCAAAGAGGTCAAGAAGGAATATATAACATCGGACTCCATTATTCATGTAATAATCTTCGGGATCACAGATTATAGGAATCATTGCGACAAATCGGGACCCTTTGATATGTGATTATTAAAAAATATTTTTTCACTCGTAAAGTTGGATTATTCGATGTATTGGCAAAAATTTTATTGACTGAAAAAGAATTGGAAAATCAAAATAAAAAATTACAATTATTATGATGGTTTTTCCTTCCAAAATTGAAATATTTACATTTTAGTAAATAAAAAATACGAATTTTTATTTATTTATTTTTTGTTTATTTATTTATTTATTTTTTGTTTTTTTTTATAGAGATTTCGAGTCGCGATGAAAACTTAATTAATGTGATCGAGATATATCGATTTATAGATCGATAGATACATCGCGCTATATCGCGGAGCGATCTTCGCACGCATTACAGATTTTTTTACGAGTTGACTTTCATAATTTGTTAGCTTTGGCTCTTTGAATACCTTCTTTCGTACTGAGATACAACTTAGGCTTCGCGCCAAAGGTATCTTCAAAGGGCTATCGAGAATCGATCGAACACCCCGTGTGCGCGCTTCACTGCCCAAATTAATCCGGAAGTACAACGTGTACGACGACGCGACGCGATGTCTTCCTCCGATTATATTCATCTCGGTAAACTTTCGAGTTCAACGAATGACTCAACACAACGGCGAAAGTCCAGACGCTTCGGTTTGAACTTAAAACCTTGAAGACTATGCGCAGTTGCCCTTGTCAATCCAGAGCACTGCGTTTTCATTTGGGAGGTTTGAAATATCGAAATTTTTTTTTTTGCATATATCGCAGTATAACCCTTCAAAAATATTTTGTCGTCGAGTGCAATACGAAATTCGCGAAATTAGGGACGGGAGAGCGAAAAATGCAGAGTGATGCACACTCGGGTCTGTGTACATAAGTGCGCATGCGCATCGAAACAGAACGCCACTTCTTCAAAACCGCACTTTTTCGCAGTTTTACCCACGATATCTCGACAACTATGATAGATATCATCATGAAATTTAAAGTGGAGTTAAAATACATCATATTCTACCAATTTTAGGTCGAAAAAGATGCAAAAAGCATTTTAAAAAAAATTTATCGTGATAAATATAATACGTTTTTTTTTGTTTTTTGATTGCCATTTCGTGAATTTTTCTCCAATTAATTATTTTTTAGGTTCAGTCAATCAGTCAAAGTATTGGGAACAATAGTTCTTCTATAGTTTTCA
This sequence comes from Cryptus viduatorius, assembly GCA_964006125.1. NCBI lineage: Eukaryota > Metazoa > Arthropoda > Insecta > Hymenoptera > Ichneumonidae > Cryptus > Cryptus viduatorius. The sequence continues at coordinate 7,286,311 of OZ023226.1, forward strand.
ACAAAAATTTTCGTCGTTTTTTTCGAAATCGCAGTATTAAGCGAAAAGTCGAAGATCGATACAATCGACTATAAAAATTTTTTTATCAATAATATCAGTATTTTTTTGTGGGAAACGCACTCACAACAGTGTTCCTTGTGCGAAATTTACTCTGAAGGTTCGTTCATTCATCAGGCATTTTTTTTTTGGCGTTAATTCGTAAATAATAATAAATAATTAGCACGTTCACACTTTGCATATTGAAGGTTTTACGTGCATTCGGGCCCATTGCGTAACAATTTTTCGGTCAATTTTACTTGCGCACTTTTTAATAAGAGTCGGATAATTGAAAATCGTACATTTCGTTTTTACGTGACGATCGTTCGCACGACTTTATCCCAAATCGCTGGTTAGGTTTTCGGAGTATTCCCAAGGGATTTGCTCCGTTTTCCGGCCGGCAGCTGATAAGCTATCGTCACATTTGTGATGCGTTCCTTTATCGTTGTTAAAAGCGTTGTTGACGAATCGATGAACGATAAAAGAAATCGTGAGACACTATTCCCGTGAAGGTTTCGTAAAGTTAACGTGAAGTCAGTAATTTGGGGCGTAAAAAGAAATCGTAGAATATTCATCGGACAGCGGGAAAAATGGATATACGGAACAAACAGGACAAAAAAATTGATTCCAAATTTGGAAAAAAATGAAAAAAAAAAAAAAAAAAATGTGCACATTGCAAATTGCAAATTAATTTTTCCTTTAACTTTTTTTATATTATTTATGTTTTTTTTTTATGTCCTATTCTTTCCCTATGTATTTTTTTTTTAGTAGACAAATTATTTTATTAATAATGACATAATAAAACAAAAATTAAAAATGGCGCGAAGTATATAAATAAAAAATTTGAATCAGAAGTGTTCGAAGAATAAATATTCAAATGCGGAATAGACTACTCGCACATTTTACAACCATTACTCCAATATTATTTTTCAGAATTGTAGTTTATATTTTAGCGTGTAGCGTTATGTCATCGTCAACATCGGATTCGTACCATTGCATTCCATGTGTTTGTTCGTTCGTTACGCAATAACGTTGTTCACCTTGCAACGGGCACTTCCCTCTCTTTTTTTTGTGCCCTCGAACGCGAAGTTTACCTACGCGGTTCGTAATTCACGCGACATCATCGGCTTCTTCATTGTTTCCATAAACGCGAATGATCTATTCCAATATCTTATAAATTTTCAAGTTTCTTCTCAATAGCCATACTGTCCGCTCGGTGCGTTCGAGAGACACGAGAAAAACTGCTAATACCACATGTGTGTTATTAACGATTGTATGTATACCTGTAGGTGGGGCAAACTTCGTCGCTTCTCTTATCGCTGACTCACGTCGCAGAATTCGCAACTTTTTTTTATTCCGCTAAAAGATAAGTTGTGCAAACTACGAATGAAAAGCGTATCGAAAGTACTATACCATAGCTGTGTTTTCGATTGCAAGGTTCTCGTTTGCTATAAACATGGCAATGTCAAATACATTTCGTCAATAATGCATTTTCGAGATTTTTCAGTTGTGCCAATTTCGGTTGATTTATATTAAAAAAATTTCATCGATATATAAAAATTAATAATGTACGAAAAAAAAAAAAAAAGTTATCGGAAGTTACTTTTTTCGGTAATATATATTTTAAGTCATTCGCCATCGCAGTTTTACCATTTTTCCTAAATGCCCGAAATTTCCTAATTATGTCATAACACAACTACAATAAATAATAAAAAAAAATACATTATTTCCGGTGTTTTGGTAAATAAAGAATCATATAAACAAAAACTCATGTGCCAATAATTGTTATTGATAAATTCGATAAATATTTTTCGATCTTTTCCGCGACAGTATTTCGGATGTTTCGGAGTTATTTTCATCCACCAATTCATAAAAAAAAATATATATATATATGTATATTGATGTTGACAATCGAATGCACCGCATTTAGCCGCTGTTATCAGTTCTATCTTTCGCGTTATCGGAATAAATTTATAAAATGAAATTTTTTTTTAAATCCTATCTGCGAGGTTGAGAGCCCCTGCAGGCTGCGTCCACCGATATGATATACCTGTAACTCGTTATCAGAGTTAACACAACGTGTATCCACGCACACAAAATCCTGGGACGACTGCACACCGGCGTATTTCAGCCACACAGTCGGGCAGCGTTCACGAGAGTAAACTCACGTGTATACGTACCGTGCTGTACTCGACTCCTCCACCTCTTTTGCCTCTTCCTCCTCTTCATCTCTGTCTCTCCGTCTCTCGCCACGGATTTCACCAGTACCCCCGCGGACCCGAACATTATACGAACCGCTCAGTCAGTACAGAGACTTCGTTCACGGAACGTGTCTCCCTCTTTGTCTATCTGTCTTACGGTTTTGAATGATTCATCGCGCGATTTCGAATGGTCTTCACTTTCGTTTTTTTAATTAAAAAAATAATTAAAAAATGTTACGAAATTGTTGAAAAAAGTATAAATTTTTTCCCCCTTTATTGCGCAAGCATTAAGCCGCTTTGAGGAAGTTACTTGGGTACTTGAACGCGGATTAAAGTTACCGGCGCGGCGAAGCCGGCTTGTGACAGTGACCTCGACGCTCGGGACCCCAATCGAACTATGCTGCTGATCGATTGACAGTTGTGATTTATAACGAAATGTCGTTAGGATCTTATTGTTCGATTGTGATTAATGTGAAAGTGACTATAATGTGATAGAGGCATTTTTATTCGATCTTCCGGATCTCTTCTCAGGAAGATCTATCGTCAGATGGTAAAGTGGTGTTTACGATAGGATCCCCACTCTTCGGTAATGCATTTTGCACTTATTATTTTATAATTTTTTTTTATTTTCCGCGTGTTGCAAATAATTCGGTGAATATTTTTTTTTTTTTTGGATCGAAAATCGTAAATCATCCGTTCTATAGATCGGAAAAAAGAGATTTTTTTTTTCAATTTTTCAAAATTTATTTTATAGCGTTTTGTTAATTTTAACAATAATTCATGTGATTCTCAACGTCTTCCGACGATCCCTCACAATCTTTGGCCCACCAGATGCTTATGGCTCTGGCGGAGCTACAGGTCAGTGGCACCGATGAGTAATCAGTTCAATTCACAGATCGTATATACGAACGCATGACAACGATCATCTTGTCGTCCAGAGCCCTTGACAGTTGCCGGTTGTTTTTTTTTGTTATCATTTCTTGATCGTCAATTGGCCGACGTCTGCGCAAATGATCAGCACAGTGGTAATTTAAGGCGAATTTTTTTTTATTAATTATATGAAGTAATTAACAATAATATATAATAATTTACAATTTCTCAAAATTCGTTTCTATAATTTATATATGATTTTGTTATATAAAGTATATTATAAATTATGGAAATAATTTTAAAAATATAATTTAAATTATTATTATTATATAATTTTCATATCATTTTTCTACCTGCAAAAAAAAATTTAAGGAACTCTACTGATCCGATTTTCTCGATCTCTTGCGTCCCTTCAATATCGGAGCGATTAGATGAATATCTGCGCGCTGTTAATTCTTTTCTAAAAATTATTCACTCACTATCACTCGTATCTACTGCGGTATTTATTTGATTTTGTCCAAAAAAATATTACACATGATAATCACAACATTTTTATGTTTGCGACCCGAGCGCTGACGCGATTTGGAATGCATTTTTTTTATAATTTGATTGACGATCTTAGGTGTCAATCAAATTATTTTAAAATGCCCGACGTGCTTCGCATACGTTATCAATGGCGGATCCGTCGCACTCACGAGTAATCAGTACAATTGTCCGAATAACAATGATCGCCTTGCTGATGGTTAAACGTCCAACAGCGCGACATGGTTTCCAATGTCGATCACTCGTCCGTCAAGGTGAAGAAAATTCGAGTTGAAGAATTATTTCGAACACATTAAGTCTCCAGAATTTTCATATTTTCTCGATATATACAGATTCGTCGAATACATTTTTTTAAATTAGAATCCAATTGAGTCGTTTTTAGCAGCTCGCTAATTAAATCAATCGGATCAAATCAGTTGCTTAATTAAAAAAAAAAAAAAATTTTCGTAAAAATCCAAAAATATAACATTTTTTTTTTACATCAATAAAAGTGCATATAGCGTATTAACCGAATATATCAATTTCTAAAATTTATTTTAAATTCGCGTTAATTAAATTTCGTTTTTCGTAAAAATCCAAAAGTATAAAAATTTTTTTTATTCAATTAAAGTGCATATAGTGTAGTAACCGAATAGATCGATTTTTTAAAAATATTTTAAATTCGCGTTCAGGAATTGTTTCAAAAACATTGAGCCTCCAGAATGTTCATATTTTCTCGATATATACAGATCCGTTGAATACAATTTTTTTTTAATTAAAATCCAATCGAGTCGTTTTTCGCAGTTCGCTAATCTAATCAATTGGATCGAATCAGTTTTTTAATTAAAAAAAAAAAATGTTTTTCGTAAAAATCCAAAAGTATAACATTTTTTTAAATTCAATAAAAGTGCATATAGCGTATTAACCGAATATATCGATTTTTGAAAAATTACTATTGAGGCTGTGCATCGGTGCCGAAAATGCCGAAAAAAATGTTTTTAACATTTTTTAATATTGTTTTTTTCGCTCACAAGTGTCTTTTTACTTTTACGTCCCGATCGTCAATGAAAGACGACGATTTGCGTAATCCGGCGGCGACGCCGTCGACGAAGGCGCCGCAGATATTGCCGCAGATATAGTTGCAATAAAACGTTGCGTTCCCGTAAGGTAATACCACACGGCGTATCGGTTACTTCAGAAATGAATATTGTATTTCCCGCGCAACGGAGTTATCTGGCGGATACAGTATACAAGGTCGTCTCGCGTCAGCGACAAAGTTGGTTCTCATAAGGAATCAATATCCACAGATTCCCACAAAGCTTTCACCTATAATTGGTAACACACATTTTTTTTTTTTTTTTTTTTTAGCAGCGAACAGTTATTTCTCGTATATTATTTGCATAAATCAAATATCTATAATCGATATTTAATATTATCGGCCTTCGAGAAGTGAGCGAATAGATAGCGATATAGATTTCCAATATTGTATTATTTTTTTCTCTCCCTTAGCAATCGCTTTTCAATTGTAACGTCGAGACGCTAAAATCGATGACATTTTAATAAAAAAAATGTCTAAACTTCGCGTATGCTGACTTAACGTATCTCCCTGTTAAATCGGCGATATAAAATACGAGAGAATATTTCAAAGAATAAAAGACTCATCAGGGTCCGTTGCAATCGCTGAAACGTGCGAATTATGCGCGTTCCTCGAAAGCCGCCGACTCCGCGCGATTGAACTGATAAACAGTCCGCTTGATGATCTCAAAGCGTATCTTCACTGTACTGTCATCGCTATTGTCGGAATTGTTACGAATGCTAAAAGGTCCGTCTGAGAAATGCGCGTATTGCCATAAATACTATTGTCGTCGTAATTTTAAAAATCGCAAAAAATGTGTTAAAAACTGTATATACAATAATATCATAATAATAATTATTAAAAAAAAAAATAAAAAAAAATAATAATGATAATAATAACAATTATCCGTAACCAGTTTTCATCCGATTTCTTTTACGCCTTTTCCTCGAACTTCTATTCCCGTCGATAATACTTTCGATAAACTTTCGCTTGACGAGTATTAGACACGCCGCTCTAGAAATGCATTCTTCAACATCAGATCTTTCAAATAAGTAACACACGCCATCAGGCGGCACGTTCCCTCGGTCATTGCATGCTCCGCCGTAATTTCATTTGAGTCCATTATCCAACTTCCAACTCAATCGGCGACAGGGCGAGTGGAGGAAGAACTGCCCCCCGTTTCTGGTTTACCGTCGATGTTGGAAGCCGCCTGTTTATCGCGTTCGACCGTCAAGCCGTCCGCCTGCACTCCCGTTACTCCGTTTCGCTCTCGCGAACCTCGCGTAATACCGTTATCGTTCGATTGGCGAATTTTACATCGATTCTCGTCGGAGCCCCGATGCTCTTTTTTTTTTCTGCACTCTTTTCTCACGCTTCGGTTCTCTTTGTGTCAAACAACTGACGCAGCAACCCAAACGCGTCGTTGCTGCACTCCGTTATTCGTAGATAAATTAAATAAATTATACGATACTTTTTAGCTCCCGACTGTCCGATCGCAAAAAGACGGAAGTTGTGATGCTTTCACGGAGACGAGCGATTTCGTTGCCCGTTGTGCATTTTACGGAATAGTCCTTAAGACTTATCGAAGATTGGGCGCCATCCCCCCCCCCCCTTGTTGCCAAGACGCTCGATCTTTTTGCGACATAACCTCAAACTCACGGAAGTCTGCATCTTAGTTAGAATGCGTCTTCTTAAAAAATAATAAAATAAAAAAAATTTACAAAAATTTTAAAAATTCCTAACTAAAAAAAAGAGTGAAATAACAATGAATTATTTACATTTTGTAGTCTGGAGATTTCTATGCTAATGACGAAGAAATCGCACGATTTTCACATGTAAACAATTAATTGTTATTTCATTCTTTTTTTTCGGTTCGGATTTTTATAATTTTTGTACAATTTCTTAATGTTTTTTTTTTTTTTTATTAAACATTAGTGATTATTCATTGCGCAACAAACAAGACGCAGATCGATAATTGTAACAAAAAGAAGAGCATTCGAATGGTTGTTTCGTGTAGAGTGGCAATTGATTAAAAAGATCCGGAACTCCGTTGTCCACTCATCAGTGGGGCGGCGTGATTACATTATTCTGCATGTAATTTTGCAAATGAGAGAAATCGGAACTGTATCAGCAAATTGAACTCTGTAGCGGCGGTTCCTATACCCGTTTAGGAATCCATGGCAACTCTAACGAGAGAAACTTGCATGAGAACCACCGCAATTTTTTTCATCGCGTCGGGTATTCGTATGGGAAAAATGATCGTTTTTAAAGTGACGTTTACCCGTAATTTTTTACACGCACCGACTTTCGAACGTTTGAATTATGCTTTAGGTAACACATGTAAAGTATATACATCATTCATTTTCTCCTATAATTTTTTTGGGATTCTTCTATCCCATTCACCTAATTATTACTTAACAAAATAATTTTTTTTGTAATTTATTGACATTAATAATATTGTTATCGGTATTTTCAATTTTTGAAGATATCAAATTTTGCTGTTAATTTTTTTACTATCGAGATAAAAATCAAGTAAATAAAAATCCATTATACGTAAATATTTTTGATAGACCGTATCGCCGCGTGATGGTAATTGATTTCTCGTTTACAACGACAAAATTTTATAAATTATTATAATTTCATCTAACAGATGATTGTACGTAAAATGATCTCCGAGTTTCCATTTTATTATTCTTTAAAAATTTATTTATATACATATCTATTTATTTATTAATTAAAAAAATTAATATTCGTTTTTTTTAAATGCTTCTAAAAATCGAGTAAACTTTGCGCGACAAGCCCACGCAACTGCGAATAAACAGGAAAGCGTTAGTTCAGATATTAGCCGATTGGATGCGTCAAACGTAAACGGATAAAGGCGAAATTTTTCGTTTTACAGGCTTTGTAGGTTTACGGTAACAGTTGTACATTGTCGGAAGCACTTTGCGGAACCCTACGGCACTCGTATATACAGCTCTGTTGGTACTTTATGTAACATGGGCCGCGATACTTTATGTCACGGTACATATGTGAGGGTATCGCCGGCACCCTGTTTCGCGCGGTTCGATGCGCCTCGCCGGACCGAACACCCCCGATATTAATAGTCAATCTTTTTTTTTTTCGAACCCATAGCGACAGAAGAAAAATATCGACGTCTGGCAAAACCGTCGGTCGCCAAAAAAAAAAATTTCTGTCTCGTTATTTTACGAGAATACTACGTACCACTTGACCGCCGACACGTGTTACAAATTCAAATTCGTCACCGCCGCTAACCTAACCGCGATATATGACACCGATACTTTTATACCTCAAAGCGATTTTTATATCTAATTACAGAATCGCTAACGCGTAACATATTTTTATTGTAAATGGTTATATGGCGGTTGTGAATGTTTTTAAATCGCTTTTGTTGTATTTTACCTTTGCGGTAATTTTCATGACGCAACGAGAAATTTCTAACGGCCGACTTAATTTTTTATTGTTGTTTATTTGTTTATAATAATAATTTGGTTTCTTCTGACTGATATTTGAATAATTATTTGTTCTTTCATTTTTTTTTTTCAGTGGGGAGTCTTTTTTTTTTATTTTATTTATTAATTAGTCCGTCCGTAGAGTAGTATCGCACGTAGAATGATCCGAGAAAGTATAATTAGTATTATCTTTGGAAGATTAATTATTATGTGAAATTTTTCAACGTAATTAAAAATCAATGAAGTGTAATTAAAATTGGCATTTTCCAGAGACCATTTTTAAGTAATATTAATTTGTATTGATTACAGGCGCCAAAGGAGAGACTGTCGGCTCGCGAGGATGGAGGAACCGCCGGTTTATCTTGACGAATCCAAAATTGAAGATTCATCTGTTACGGACAATCCAAACGAACAGAACATACGAATTCTTTTGGTGGACCGATTGACCGTGGAGAAGATTGTGTTGGAAAAAGGTGGGTCGCGCGAAATATTATTGACAAAAAGTGAAAGTTCGAAAAAGTTATCGGAAAGAACGACGCGGCTACCCGCTTTAAAATCGCGATCAGCCCTTTGGCGTAAGAGAGCCAATAGCACAGACGACTTACCGACAACATCGAGAACGCAAAGATTCAAATTTGTCAGTGGACTCGAAAGCTCGCTGGCGAATGACGAACGATTCATCGTTCGGAAGAATTTCTCAAAGTTACCGATTTGGCAAAATCAGAAGAGCGGAAGTGCATCTTCACTCAACGAAAAACGCATCAGTCCCATCAGACTGACGAAGAGTTCATCGATTGGAAGTCTCGTGAGATTCAATCGAATCGGAAAACCAACGGGTATCACGAAAATTCGTAAAATACCACCCAAAGTTCCGGCGAAACCTTCCAAAAAAAAGCACATTGATATTCCTTATTTCGGCCCAATTACGATACCGGAAATTACACAAAGTAATGCAATAGAAAATTCGGACAAAGTTTCCGAAGATAAGAAATCAATTTGTCGCGATCCCGAAGAGCTGCGCCCGCCGATCGTTGAAAGTGGCGATTGCACCGCAGATGATACCGATAGCATTTTCGTCTCGAAGACAAAAGCTCAGGAACGGTTGGTAAAAAGTCAATCTGAAATCGAAAGACTCCAACAAAATTTGCAAACGAAGATAAATCCCACGACGGTGGAAACGTATAAGCAAAAATTGCCGGGTCTTCACGTGAATTCATTGAAAGTTTCGTCGATTGCTGATTTGGATTTAAATGAGAACGTCACGAGCAGACCGTTCGACAAAGAGTTTCTTGAGCGGCATAACTTCGATACGAAGCTGAAGATCGAGGAAAAGCGTTTATTGGAGACCGACATAGATTACGTTTCCGACGCGGAAAAAGTCAACGAGACCGCGAAATTGGAAAAGCCGAAATACAGTAAGAAGGTACTAGAAATAGAGAGAAGATGGTCCGGTGAATTTTTGGAAAATCATCTCGAACACAATTCCTCCGAATCGTCATACGTCGAAGAATTGGGAAGCGTCTCGTCACGCGAAAGCATAAACGGTGAAGCCGAACGTAAGTGTAAAGAGAGAAAAGTTCCACCATTGTCTAACGAACATTTTGAAGATTGCAGGAAGCAACAAGGAATTGAAGAAACATTGGAAGACACTGTTAGTACAGTTGATTCAGATTCTTGCTTCGAGGACAGGTTTAAGGCGATTGATGACGACATCAACGAAGAATTGAGCAGAGACACTGATGCTGAGGAACGGAACAATGTCGACGAGTCCAATGAAAGTATTGTGAGGGAATCTTCATCAACGGAAACTTATGTTACCGAAGAATTGGAATCGAATGAAACCCGACTTAGCGCCAAGGATTCCATCGATAGTGTTGCTTATATCGATATCGACGAAAAATTAACAACGGGCCTTCTTAGTACAGAAGAAACGTCTATTGATTCGAAAAAAAGGCTTCTTGAAAGTGAAGATTTGAATAAGGAACCGTTTAAAACGGATGTGCGCAAGGAGAAATCTGTTACTGACGGAGAAATTAAGGAAAACCATTTGGATTCCGGTAAACGTACTTCGAGTCCTGACGGTTACGCTAGTCTAATAAAAGAGTTCACAATGGAGGCGGGATCATCGAAGACTAAAGAGGAAAAGAAGAAGAAAAGTGGTCTTCGTCGTCTTTTGCCAGGAATATTTTCGCCGAAGGATTCTCGCAAGGAGTACAAGAAAGAGCAGAAAGAGCGAAAAAAGCGTGAAGAAAAGCACTTCAATCAGCATCAGCAGAATGGAATTTACACGAGATCACCGGATACGATGAACCTGAATGAGGATATCACGCGGAACGTTAAGCTTGACACGAGTCTCAATAGTTCAATTATTGAGGAAAGATTGAACGAAATAAAACAAGAATTATTTCCGGATCAGGGAATGACGACTAGTACGCCGGATCACTTTTTGCAGGGTGAGAGAACCATTGGACAAGACCCAAGATCTGCCAGATCGTTCACAGTTAACTCGTCGCTGAGCTCAATAGCTCCCGAAGACAAGTGGCTCGACCACAATGTTATAAGTGGCTCGCCGGACATGCGTAAATTTAAGCAGCAGATGAGAAATGAAAATGAGCGAAAACGCAGTCTCGAAAGAAAGCACAGTTTGCAGGAATCAAATCAGCCGCGATTTCTGAGGAATCATGGGCCTTCGGGTCGTATTTCTGCGCCACCTGGCGAAAGATTTCTCATTCGTCCAAGAGCTGTTCATCCTGTCGATCGACCGCTTCCGGCGATACCACAAAAAGTTGAGTTTTCGAATTATCAGAATCACGAAGAGATACGAAAACACCCAAATTACTTTGGTGTGCTCGATCGATCCGAAGCTGTTACGAATTATCCGGGTGATTCTTACCTCCATATGACTGCTAATCAAAATTATGAGAACGGAAATCACGTGAAAGAAAAAATGGAGATAAACAGAAATCAAAGTATAGATTCGGGCTTCAATTTGACACCTGTTTCCGCCCAAGTTAAAATAACCCGTCAATTAATTGTCAATCAGAATCAGAAAGCTCCATTGATCGGCCGTTCGCCAAAGTATTCACCGAGTTCGAGTCAAAAGTCGGGTGATTACGCGGATTCGAGTTACACTCCGAATTCGAGTCAAAAAAGCGAATTCTCACCTGGAAGCTCGAAAAGTGGCGAGTACTATCTCAACTCGCCGCGCAATAGTTGCAGGACTTCGCCGGACGAAAGTTTCACCGATCGAAGAGACCAACAGTCATCGTTCGATCATCGTCATCGGATAAATGAAGATCAGAGAGAATCGTCGCACTGTATGCCATATCCAGTGTCGCCAAAGGTCAGAGTTCAGAGCAAAGACGATCGTCTCTATGCTGGGGCTCCGGTATCCCTGTTGCCAGATAGTCGAGGCGACAAGTCTTCTTCTCCGAATTCTCGTAACTTGACAAATCAAGGCAACAGCTCGCAAGATGCTACTTACGTTACTCAACGAGGGTCGGCAAACATTCCCATGTCCAGCAATTTGGCGAAGCTTAGAGCCAACGTGGAGAACACAACGACCGACGGTGGTGGGTCGACCATCGATGCGAATGACGCATTCGGCGATAACTCCGAACAACGCGACTCGAGATTCGCGTCATCAGATTCTTCATCCAGAATTCTCGCGTCGCCGGATCAATTCAGAAATATGACTCCACAGAAGGATGATAAGGAACTGCGTTCGCCGATTCACAATATTCGAGTGATGTCACCGTCCAGAATACAAAGGATAGCTTCACCCTTGACTATCTTGACGCCGGGAAGTCCGCCACCGATTCTGCCCGTGTTGGCGACATCACCGAATGACAATAGGATCGTCAACAGAAGTTTATCCCCTACAAACTCTAGACTAACGGCATCACCACGGATCCTCGTGCAAACTAATTCGCCACAAGAAGTTCAGCGCAGGCACTCAAACCAGTCGCATCAAATGAAAACTCCCGTTTCATCGCCGAACATGAATCAGAGTAGAACCACACCTTCAAGTGGACCTTATACTCCAATGTCGTCTTTTAATCCTCGCAGGGCTCAGCCGAATGATCAAATTCTAATTGCCTCGCCGAAACGCGACGCGAGCATTTACGGTTCTCATGGTAATCGGTCACCCAGTAAAATGGAATCTGATTATCCAGATTCACCTGTTCCGATCGCGGAGTCCCCCAGTCAGATTTTGATGTCGCGAACGCAAATCTCGCGAAACAATACGGCCGATCGAGCGAAATCTCCGGTTTCCGATATTTCTGCCTCGGATATGTCTGTAAAAATGAAACAGCTTGGCGATGAAAAAAATCTGTTGCATCGAGCTTCGCCGATTGTTCGAGAAATGTCACCCCTGATCGATGGGAAAGCAATGCAGAAAATCATACAACGACCGGAACCGATGTATGTCAAGCGTCAAGGTACTCAGCGAGTTATGTCCCCTATCCTGATGCAATCTAAAGAACGAAGAGATAGTAGTCCTGTGGCATTTTCGATAGAAAGTCAAACGGACGCTTTGCCGATTTCAGTTCGACAAGATAGTAGTACTCAAAATCGGGGATCGATTTCGAATCAGCGAAAATTATTACAGGATATTCAGGGAGTATCGCAGCAAACTGTCGACGGAGATCCCGCTTCAAAGGAAAGAATTTATGTAGAACGTCGAGTTCAATCACCATCGGGAACCGCGAGAACTCACTCTCAACGGCCGGAGGTTATCTACGTGCAAAGAGAACAAAGCCTAATTACTCCAAGTCCCGAAATGCGAAAGGAACTGGATTCGAGCGTTTCTTCGGGACAATCGGCTGGGTTTCAACACGACAAAGAAGGTGATCGGTCGATGGATCATATACATTTGGATCCTCAGCGCGTGCGCCAGATTAACGAAGATATGTGCAACTATCGCAAGTCTGACAGATTTCGCGATAGCCCGGTGATCGACCAAGTTTTTGAAATGCGTAATAGCCAAGAGCCAACGATATCGGCATCCGTTGGATCATCGGGTAGTCAGTATGGTCAAAAACAAAACGTTGCTTCTGTTCAGCAAAATCGGAAAGCAATGATGCCGAAATCCCCGGAACCACAACAACCGATTTATGCCTCACGACAGACAACTCTGGGAAATAATCAGCCATCGGTCTCATCGAGTCGTCCATCAAACGCGAAAGATCCTATTTATGTGCAACGACAGTCGTTGAAGCAACAAGAGCCCACCTACGCGCAGCGTTCTTCCGAGCCAATTTATGGCCAGCAGGGGAATCGTCAGTTGTCACCAACCAAACGGCAGATGATGCAGCATTTAGAAGCGTTTTACTGGCAACAGAAAGCGCTCGACTCTCAACGAAAGTCAATGAATTCCCCGACTTTACCCAACCGTTCAGTAAATGAAGGAAACATCGAGTCGCCTGAATTTCGCGAAGCGATTTATTGGCAGCAATTGAAAAAGCTCGATGAGGAACAACAGAGAAGAATCTTTGAGGAAAATCAGATGGAGGAACGAAACGATCCTCTATATTGGAGAAAACAGCAGCAGGGTTCAGGAAGTCCATTGCCTGTGAATCCAATAAGACACGGTTCAGCACCCAGCTTGGCCAATCAGAACTTGTCATTAGTACCGGTCCATCAGAATCAACAGGACCAATTATCAGACAAGAGTGAGCAGATATACTGGCAAAATAAGATGCAACAGGGCAAAAGTAAAATACCGATCGGTAAACCGCCGGCGATAGGTCAAAAAGGACAAAACCAGCCAGTGCTTGTTGTTAGGCCCCAGCAGGCTGTCAGAGAATCAAATCAGATAAATCAGAATCTCGGTTACGATCAACGCGATAGCGTAATCGCTCGGCAGGATAAGCTTAGATCCAAAAGTGTTTCACCGCATTTTGCACGTGGTGACGAACGTCGAAGTCTCACTTTGCCGAGAAAACCGGATCTATTGAGTGACGAGGTAAGCGAAAGTACCAAGCGCAATCGTGACGTTAGAGCCATGAGTATTCCCCGAAAAACAGAAACACCCCCAATCTACGAAGACCATGACATAGAAGGAAAGAAACCATTAGCTCCACCGCCCATATTCAAGCGTGGAAGTCTGATAAGCAATTCCAGTAGTTCCGTTGAATATGGAACAATGGGTCCGAAACGAGTGAGCTTTTCGAATCAAGCTAAGTCGCCAGAAGTTGGTACTGGTAATTGGCCAACGAAGCGTGGAATGGCGCCGGAACCTCCAACGCGGAAAAATCGAACTGAAGAAAGAAGTTCGATCACTTCGGAAACAACTGACTCCGTATTTCTTCACGGTCACCAAGATAATCAAAATGGTTCGAACAATATCTATGGAAATATTGCCAACTGTGCAACTGAGCGAAATACTAATAGCTCAGCATCGCAAAACTCACCGTCAAACGAACAAAGAAATATGGTTTATGAGACCGAGTATGACGCGAAACCCCTTCCACCACCACCCAGAGACTCTTCGTGGATGCTGAAAAGAAGTTCCAGCATGAAGGATCATCCATGCAATAATGGCAGAATACCTAGGATAGAGATACAGAGGGCAAAAGTGCCAGCTAATCCGCGAAAGTGGCCCGGTTTCAGCGAAAGCGAAAGCGGAAGTGAAGCTGGCGAGGTGCAAAGGATACTTCATCAACGAAATGGTAAGTCATTACATGATTTACAGCATGATATTGTTTGTTCACATTCTTCACGTTACGTATACATAAGAAATGTGCTTACCGTCGATGTGAACCGAATCGCCTCAAATTTGCATGTATGGCCTCCAATCTCTCGTACGTTATATCATAGGTATACAAATGCTCGAGACGCGATACCGCTTTCTGCCGCAGCGTTGAAACCCATTAAATTAATCCTTTTGATCGTGCAATGTGTACCGCAAGCCACTAGCATGGGTAAGCGACGCCAAGAACGCTATTGCAAAATGCAAACAGCTTGGTGTATGCCCGTGCATCCCAATGAGCCACTTCTTGAGGCAGACTCGAAGGCAAGGGCACGTAGACCCTAGACAGTCGCCCGATAGTAGCCCTGGCGTCTACTTCTTCCTCAGCGAAATAAGCTGCATGCATATTGTGCAGGAGGATGTATATAAAAGTATCCCGGACCAGAGACGTCGTTCAGAAGCAATATCGTAAAGAAAGACTGATCGTGACGCGTTGGTCACGTTTGAAGGCAGATTAATAGGTAATCAGGTGAAGACCGTGTACAAGACAAAATCCGTGCAACATACACGAACCGCCATTATTCCTATCTTATTTGACAATCGTTTTACGGAAGTGTAGTTTAGGATTCATATGAGAACAGCGATAACTCAATCACAGTTAGGAATACTTCTAAAAAATCGCAGCAGTTAGGTATTTGTCAGAATGTCAAAGATTAGAAGAACTCATCTTTCCCGCTACGAGTATGTAGGAAGTTCCAGTAGTTTCCGGAGCAGGCGACTCATATGATAGACCTAACGCGCCTGATAGACGTGTTCTACATACCAAGCTTTCTTACATATCCCGAAGCTCTAGCCTTCCTCTAGGAATCCTCTAGGAATAGCGCAACGTTCAACATTGCAGTGGGCTGCAATGGACGGATCATGACCTATAAAGTCGCCGGAGGGTCACAAAATCCTCAGAGCACGCGAGAGCGTGTTCCATCCCCTGTTGAATAAGTCGATCAAACAGTAATCGATTTCCACCACATCATTCGCAGAACATCCTACAGCCTCGGGCATTAAAATAACATTCTATCTTCGATTAGTGGTACATTTAGACATGAAGTCATTTAACTGGTGCCTTGTTTATGCCTCTCATCAAATCTTACATCAAACATCGTAACATTTTTCTAGTCAGAGGCCTTCTAGTTATTTTGAATTCTGGACTATTTGGGTAGTTTGACAATGTGCCTGCATCCCCCTTTGGAACGGGTCAAAAGTGGCCGGGAGGATATTTGCTTATCTCTTGGACGAGAGTAGTTTCTGCGAGAAGAAGGTGTTCAAAGAGAGAGAGAGAACGGAAAGAGATACGGTTGAAATAAGTCCCGTGCTTGTTTACTGCGCGAACGTGTATATATGCAGAAATACACAGGATGTACTTACCGGAGATCTTGAGTCGTGTAAGAAAAAATAATAAAGTGAAGGTTTCGCTTAGTATTATAGCCTGCAAACGATAAAAGAAAGGTCTACTCAATTCTCGTTCGTACAGAGTCTCGACGTAAATGATGCGCGAAGTCAATAGGCACGAAGGAGTAGCTGAGGCAAGCAGTCGAGTAATAAGTGACTCTTACTATACGATACACTGTACAATATGTTCACTAATACACCTCGCCGTAAGAGTCTAAACAAGTTCCGCGTAAGGTCAGTAACCTTGTACCTCGGATACTGCATCATATTCCGTGTAGTAAGCGTATTCTACACGCTAGTGACGTCACATAGTGCAGCGGCACCCACTCACTTCCGGTTGCGGGACGCGCGTTAACTCACCTATTGTCCGAAACTTTTTATCACGTAGCACCTAGTAGATCCGGTCTCGTTCGCCCACTCGTTAAGGGGAAGATACTTTTTGCCATTAGAGAGAATAAGGATCAAGGAGGCCGGTTTGCGTGGGTTATACGACTCCCAGATACTGTGATGGCTTCAGCTTCGTGATCCATTCCTCTTTGAAGCTTCTCTAGCATCAGCTTCGGGTCTTCCGCGGTACGCTATTAGAGAACTTTCATACGTAACAAGACAATATGTACACCCAAAACGCAAAATGCTCAGGAACTTTTTTTCAAGGATTAAGGAGAAGTCTGATGTGGATGGATTTCAAATACTTCGAAACAGTTAACAATGAGAATCCATGCGAATTATCGTGGAACCTAATCATGAAGGATATGGTTGCCGCGTTAAAAAAATAATACTCTCGTTGCCTAAGATTTGAAATTTTCATACCGTTACTGAATAAATATTTCAAAGGGCTTCGTCGTAGCCTTGGGCAACTCAGCGTAGGGTTAAGTCCGCGAATCCAAAGCACCTCTCGTAATGCGCTTATGCAAAGTAGTGCGACCTTACGACGCGACATTGCCATTTTTCTTGAGTTTTTCTCGGAAGTTGTTTACAAAAAAACAGCGGTCGACAAAGTACCTTTTCGAAAATTATTTTTTTTTTTTGTAATTTTTCTTTCTTTCTGATTTCATCGATATAAACTTCTTTGAAGGATATTATGAATTCTTGAACCCTTAGGATTGGTTTTTGATTGTCGTTAACCCACAACCGGTTAGTATATTATCCGACGAGTCATGCGGAGGAGACTGTTTTATCACGTGCAGCAGTACATTCGAACCGTTGGGTCACTGTCTGACCACCGTGACTACTTCCAGTAATACAACGACGAATTTATGTACCCGTCGGGAATGGATGTAACATACCATAGGAACTTTATACCAAACCAAAGCTCTGTCCGACTGTTGCGTCGAACCCACAGAGGGAGCGGCTGCTGAGCCCCTCTCCCCCTCTCCCTGCCCACCCCCTTTCTGCTGTTACTACTATTATCCTATAATCCGATGTAGTCGTTGCAGAACCCTGACAAAGCTTGAAACTATTATGTTCTTTGATAAACGGACGGAAAAAAAAATATCGGCTTTTATTCCGATACTGCGATAATCCGATAGCGACTATAAAAATTTCAGAGTGATAATATTGAGCATACAACGACAGAAAAACTCGTAACTAATTTTATAACGACCAACAACCTTATGCGAGACGATCTTTGACCGACGAAAAAAATGTAAACATTAGAACAGAATCGAGAGACTGAATATCGTTAGAATCGTGAAGAGCAAATATTATGTTTTATCGCTTCCGGTCTATTCAACAATAACGATTCAGCTCTATACTTCAGATCAATAAAAATCTTTTGTTTTATTCACTATATCTATGACGTTAAAATCGTAAGGATTTAAAGCCGCGTTCAAAAATTCAACAATGTGCACAAATCATTAGTCGGTTTTGCTGAAAAAAAAAATGTATGATTTTGTTTTTAAGGATTTGAGATTTTATGAAAATTTTTAGGGGTCTTCTCAGCAGCGTTGTGGTCCAATTGACCGTAAATTTAATAGCTGATTTCACATTTTTCTATTGACCCATCAAAAAAGTAGTTTGGTAGATGGCGCTGTAATGTTAGCAGAGTCCTTCGGCATTGTTGCTCTTCTTGTAAGTATCTTACAATGCATCTATTTTGCTGATACGCCTTTCATTTAAATCGCGGATAATAAATATTAAATTAAAGACATCACTATTGCTTTCATTGATTACTATTTGTCTGATGTCAACGAATAAATTCGTTCGTGAAAATAAATTACAAAGTATAGTATATAAACCGAAAAAAAAAAAAAAAAATTAGTCCGTTTTCCCAGTTCGTTTACTCCACTCATTGAAGAAGGGTCCGTCAACCATTAACAAAGCCGCATTCACAATTTTTATGACCCCAATTTGCAAATTTATTGCGCTACCAAGTTTTTTTTCTCCACGGTGCGGACGAAAGCCATTTAATGTAACTTTTGACAAACGCTTCTTATCAACAAGCCGAAGTCTTGACGATTTTCCTTGAAAGCTGCCGCACCGCTGACGGTGTGCAGGATCGGGAAGGATGCGAGAGGTGCTGTAGTTTCTCAAGTCGGAGGGGGGGAGGCACGTCGTCCGGACCGGGTGAGCCGAGGGTAGCCGAACGTTTTTAGCACGGCGAGTACGGGGGTGGGGGAGGGGGGTGAGGGTGGTTGGGTGGGGAAGAGGGAGGACGCGGTGGTTCGGGGATCGATCCCCGACTCTACTCCCGTGACGTCACGAGCCGGGACTCCGGCACCCGGCACGCCGGCGAGCTGGTGGTCCTGGTGGTGGCGGTTGCTCCCGTGTGCGCCACCCTTTACCGTGTGTTTTCTTGAGTTCGTGACTTCGAGCACTCGGAAATACAAGTTTTCCGTCGATTAAAGTTTCAATGAAAGTGTATACCACCGGGGCGTACAGACGCGGGTCATAAGGGTGAATAAAGGGGGTTCGGGGGTGGTAGAGTGGCGGGCATCGCGACGAGACATTGTCCTCGGGTAACCCGGGCATCGTCAATTCAACGTGTCGTGAATCCAGCATTACCCCGAGACCCGCAAAAGCCGGCTGACGAAACAACATAAATAAATAAACACGAAATATAAGGGTTGATACAGCAAGATTGATTTTTTTTCTTTTTTTTTTCCGGCTAAAACGTCAACAGTGAAATTGTCGGGAACTGGTTAAGCTTTGTCGAGGTTTCGCTCGCGTTACGGGGGGTGTATTACTGAGATTCGATTCGCAGCATCAGCGGCGCACAACGAAGGGCACAAGCGTGAAGGTGCGAAGGTTAGTTTGGGGCAGGCGACGTGATCGACCGTTCGGGAATTTTTCTTTTAAATTTCGCAACACGGAGTGCAACAAGGTTAATTCAGTTTCGACGCAGAATCGTGACGCGATCTTTTATTTTTTTGGCTGTCGAGAATAATAGATTTTTTTTCTTTATATTTTCTAAAAAAAATCGATTGACGTCGTTAGGATTAATTTTACTGTTTACTCTTTTTTTTTCGGAATAATTGGCATGCAATTGGAAATCCGCCATGTGGTTTATTTTTATCCGATTTTCACTGTAAGAAAAAGTGCAATCGCGCCAAATTTTTTATTTCAATGGTTTTTTAAATAATTTCGTGCGTTGGATACGTCAGAAAAGTTAAAAGTTTTCGCAAAAACTTTGACGAGCATTAAGTGCAAAAATGTGAACCGCCTTAATGTCCATAATAATTATAATGACGAATGTGAAGTCCTTACAATATTTTTCTCCTCGTGGTTTCCATGAAATAATATAATAAATAAACGGTTTGGAGTAAATAAACTTCGCGTTATTGTCACTCGTCACGTTGGGAGTGTCTCGAATAGTGTGAAATAGAGTTTTGATATGCGACATCGTTAATATTAGCACCCAAGCGATAAAAATACCTATAGACAGGATAACGTTTATATAGTCAATATATATAGTTTACATAACTTATATACACAATAGAGCATCTATAATTAATATATAGAGTATATATACTCTGTATATACTACGTATACTGCATATATAGAGTATATATACTCTTTATATACCACGTATACTGTATACATATATATCATATATATAGTATATACGAAACTTTGCCGCGAGGGACATTCATTACACTTGCGAAACAGCAATATTGACTCGCGATGAAAATCCCGAAAAGCTTCCGGTCGAACGGCTTTAAGTCCCTATAGGTACCACACGCATTTAATGCGGGTTACCTGCTGCGTGGGAATTAGGTGATAGTTTTACAATGGCGATCGCTGCGCTACAAGGTTGCGCTATTTTACTAGACTATTTTTATGGTCGCCGTAAGGTAAGCCTCCGGAACGGGGCATTTGATCGAAAACCAAAGTAAACCGATCGCGATGGCTGAGGTATGAGTTAAATTGTCGGTGCAACCGGGTTGCTGCTTGCGTGAGTTTTCCAGTATCGCAACTAACCACCCTCGGTGAAGGGCGATTTGTCACTCGAACGGACGTTACGAGAGGGATGGTGGGGGGGGGGGGGATGCAATACTAAAGGGTTGAGGAGGACACGTACTTCATTCGACATGGGACGACTCTCTATACGATTCGTGACTGAAAGCGGTCAGCAATGCGGGGTCAACGACCTTTTGGAATTATCGCACTCTATCTTTGGAGGTCAATTCCTTGGTGACGCAAATTTTTTTTTTTTGGTTTTCGAATTTTTTTACTCAGGATATTCTTTCAACGCAACGATCGGTAAATCATCGATAGATTTTATCGATTTCATAGTTGAAATCGATCGTTCGAGTTTGTAGAATGAATTATTGATAAACGGGCAGAACGGCTGTTAAATGAATTTCATACAAATTGCATTAGAATCTTACGATTGTATATTTAGTGTTATTGCGTTAGCGGTGGGAGAATACAGACAGATAGAAACGATCGAAGGAAACCGCGCACGTGAAGGACGAAAAATTCTCGTGATTTGCGAAGCAAGTGGATAGTATGGAATGCGCGATATAGCGATGGAAGAGGAAATACCATCGATTCGTACTTGAGGCTCGTCGTTTTTTTTTTTTTTTTTTTTTTTTTTTTTTTCCACCGGTGATATGGAAAACTGTATCGGTAACGAAAAAAACGATGGTATAAACCGATCAATAGGGGATCCTTTGATCTTGTCGAAAGGATGGAAAAGACAGGTGGTGAAGCGGTGCGGTGCCATTTAATAGTTATCGACGGAAAAACAATATTCTCACGTTATCGTCGAATGAACGAGTGAAATAAAAACTCATTGAAATTCAACTCTTTGTTAGCAACGAATATGTTTTGATTAAAAACAATATTGTTAGAAATTGCGTGGCATTTCCCTCGTTAAAGGTTTAAGGTTATACGACACTTTCGGATCAAAAAGCGATTTTTTTTTATCGGTAAAAAAAGTCCCGTCACAGACCCGTATATAACGATGTATGGGAAGAGTTACATTTTTTCTAATAACGTCGCTTACATTGTTTTCTATAGAATAAAAAATTACACTTCCGCTACAATTTTTAATATTTCGATTTGCGGATTTTTTACAAGAAATTTTTTTTTTTAATGTACATAATTACCAACAACCAATCGCATGGGGTTACGCACGCGATTATTTATTTTCACTTTTTTACACCCTTGCAATTCGTATTGCAAATTTTTTATTTTTTATATATTACTGACGAAAAAATTCATACTGTCGATTCCATTCGGGTAGAGCAATTCTTCTATTCGGTAGGTCTCTCGGAGAAACGTTATTTCTATGTAACGCGGCAACATCACCATGGGGACTCCGAATACTCCTGAAGCCATTGGTTGAGGGAGGGATTTCCGGGAAAAGCGGACGCACCCTTCGTCGTGTGTCTTGCTTCGTATTCCGAGTCCATTCATTCCAAGTCGATTGGGAAACGAGGGTTTTCACGGGAAATTCGTCGCATTTATTATTGGCGGATAGTTGACGGAGGTCTCGCAGGGGTGGTCGCAGTATTGTTGGTTTTAAACTCGAAAGGGCTTATGTGCGTTCTTACCGCTTGTAAATATACTTCGGCAAAGTTCAGTCATCGGATATTCTCACTCCCCGTTTGCCGCGGTAAATTTTTATGCTTCAATATAAAAAATATTGACTACGCGCGGACTATAATAGAAATCAAAAAAGCTGTCGAATGACACTTTTATTTTAGGCGAACGCTGTATCCTAATAAACTTTACGATTTTTTATACTGCGTCGTATTTTTTTTTTTTTTTTCATAGCTATTAAACTATTCGATACCTATTTTTAGTGCATCAAAATTCGATAATCGTGCGTTTTTATCCCGTTGAAGGAGATCGCGGCTAATTGAAACGCGAAGTGAATCAGTAATCGCGGCTCACGCAGTAAAAAAATTGAAGGATTGACTCAGCCGGTACAACAGTTCGAGGAATTATACTTACCTTAGGATGCACTCTAATTTCATAGGGCGGCAAACTCGCTGTTCGGAATCGTCGATTTTTTTCGGTCGCGATCTCGACATGCCCCGTGTTTCAACGAGTTCTGGTCTTCTTTATAGCACAAAATGCAAAATGGCGCGAAAATAAAGTTTAAAAAATCATTTTAAGCATTTTTCAGCATCACTTGTCATTCAATTTTTTTTTTTTTTATTTAAAAACAAAAAAAAAAATTACCCCGTGGTTTTGACATCCCTTCGTTGCTTCTATTATAATTGATAACGTTATCATATGCCACATGGCGGGTAACCATGACCCACAATGTTCACCATTGACCCTTGAAATTCCCTTTGTACCGTCCATCCATATTCATCGATAACCGGATGTTTTCGTTCTCTCTAAAAAGGGTTTTTGCTTTCGACGATATTCGCTATCACACAGCATGTATACCTTGTTAACGATGTTATACCGCGAGGGGTAGCGTCGGTGGGCGTAACTCTCTCAAGCGCAATGTCGATCGCCTCGAATCCCCGATTACGAGAGTCCTATATACGTATCACATTATTTTTAATACGTCGTGCAATGATGCGTCTGGCGAGATCCGCAGTGGCTACTACGCTCACCCCCTTTGACACACAAATTTGATTCATCATCGCTTCACCCCCCACGGAGCTCTGAATTTCACTCGACTGCGATACTGCGCATGCGCCACTGCGACACCGACCTCGCACCCTCCCCATAAACGCGCATAGCCGACGCCGTGACCCGAAATAGGCCCTTTGAATGAACGCTCAGCTCGTTATTAATTAGCTAATGGGGAATAACGGGTTTGACGATATTGGTACATAGGTTATTGACATTCCATTTTGGATAACTCCTTTCCGCGCTTCTTACAAGTTCCCCGTTCGACATCACGCAGCTCGATCCCGCTGACGTCGAAACGCTTGCTAATGATCGAACATCGACCTCCATTCGCGTACCTTCTCGTAATTACCATGATTGCGTTTCAAAATTGCCCCGGGGGCTCCTCGCGATAGATTCGGGTGACGAAGCCAACGCACCCGTACTATATTGCTATATTGCGAGTACCTGTTTCATACCGCTTCGCTGCTTACTCAATCATTAGCGACGAGAGGCCTTACCGCGGCTATTTGACAATCCTACGATACGCGTCTCTCGCATCTATCCGATAATTAAAGGGTTATATCGCCGGTTCACTAATATGTCGATTTCATTTGGAGAACATATCTTGTTATATAGTATTGTTAGCTATCGCCTCGTCCTACTTAGAGACTCGAGATAAGCAGACTCGGTGGTCAGTTTCACCGAAATCGATGCGTGCGTCGCGATCTAACAGCATCGAGATATTTTTACAAGTGTTTTTTACGCGGAATACAATTGGGGTGAATAAAAAAAAATTATTTTCATATTTCATATTATTTAAATAACGCGATAAACAGCTGAAAAAATCAATTTTTTTATAGTTTATATAAAATTGTATGGATTTCACATAGAAAAAAGTATAAATTAAAAATATATTAGAAATATACGAAATTTGGGGTTTTTATAAAACTACTATATTAGTTATGTTTTTTTTTTTTTTATATTTGATTACCTATATTTCTTGAACTATATATTGAAATATATCCGTATAGTTACAGTTACATTTTACGATATATTTTTTTTCGCGTGATATTTCGTCATTGCGATCTCGTAGAATTTTACAATTGAATGAAAAAACATCGCGAGTGTCGGTGAAATTTTTTGGTATCATTTTTTCTTCGGGCGATTTTTGAGGAAACGTCGTCCGAGTAGTTGCACTACGAAAAATTGTTAATAAATAATGAAGCAGCGAAGATCGGTGACTTCGTTACGTGAGCACTCTAAAAAGTAAAAGTGTACTTTCGTCTGAAACACATTTCTTTTATGGACTTCGAAGTGTGAACCGAGTTCTGGCGACTTTAAGCGATGCGCGGACCGTTCAAAGGTAGAAAAGATAACGCGGTATATAAACTTATTTCTCGACTCTTCTCGTACGGCGACGCTACGTTTTATCTCGTTACAACGATAGTTCGTGAAGACAGACCTATATTTACACATACTTTCGTATACTTTTGCATTGGAGACTCCCAACGTGTCTGACTAAATAAACACGAAGAATAGCCGCATATACACGGAAATGAAAGCTACTTTTTCCATTATCCAACAAATAAGAGATCGATTATTAACATTTCTCAAAAAAGCCACAAGATTTATCAATGTTTATGAAAAAAAATAAATAAACAAAAAAAAAATATAATTAATAACCATTGTTATTAATTATTTTAATATTTTTTATATTTAAAAAGAAATTTAAATAAAAATTATTTCTATTATTAACATTTCTCAAAACAGCCACAAAATTTATCGATCTTTATGAAAAAAAAATTAAAAATAAATAAACAAAAAAAATTATAATTAATAATCATCGTTATTAATAATTTTAATATTTTTTATATTTAAAAAGAAATTTAAGTAAAAAATATTATTAATAATGATAATAATTATTAATATTATTAGTTAATGATAATTTTTTGTTTATTTATGTTTTTTTTTTCGAATTTTTTTCGTGGATATTACTTGACATATCTGCATTGCCAACTTTGTCGCATAGATCATTCGCAAAGTTTCGTTTACGTATTCGCGTTTCCATCGAGTTTTAGTTCGGTGTTTAAAGTTTCGAGGACTTTGAAATTAACAGGATGCAAGGGATCGTCGTACAACAAACGCGAGTAACTTTATTCGGTGTCACGTATCCCGCGAGACAAAGTATCGGGTAGAACGCCGCATGAACGATTTTACGTATTAGGCAGCCGGGTGACTCTCCGCGTGCCGTCAGCGATACTTTCGCGAAAGATCTCGAAGTAAGTGCTGTACTATGATTCTCGTTTGAATACGAGGACTTTGAGCATCGGGCAGCGCGCGAAAGATGCTAACTCGCTGGAAAAGTAAGGACAAGAGTTCCTCCAAGAGCTCATCGTCGAGCGGAAGTGGCAGCAAGAAGAAACGAAAGTTTGGACGCGAAGGTGAGCTTTTCGGAATATTTATACTTTTCTCGAAACAGTTAAATTATTAGCAACACAGTACACTGTGTTCTGCAACTGTTTCGACAAACTTTACCCGCAAAAAAAAAAAAAAAAAAAAAAACTGCTTCAGCGCCACCAGCAAAAAAAAAAACTGCTATAAGGGCAAACGGTGCCTTGAAAAGCAATAAAGAATTTTTATTATTTTAACTTTTCTGTACAAAAATGTTTTCTCGAATGTTAGCCGTTCTCGCGACGTCGCGATATTATATTGTTTCGTTTTTGTTTTATCGTATCGGCAAAACAGCACGACGATGGTAATTCAGTACCGTCGTCAGTACACAATGTTTCGATCTGCAATAGTTTTCAGTGTCCCCATCAAACATTTATTTTCTTTCGAAGAGTTGTTCTTTTCTGCTCCAGTAACGTTTTATATATCAGAAACGAGATTCGCTGGATATTGGTGAACAGTTGAACAGGATATACCGTGCGGGTTATATCATGAAGGAGTTGTTTGCGAAAGCTTTCGAGTACTCCGTCGTTCATGATTCTTCGATTTGTTTCCATTCGTCCCGCTTGTCTTCGTCCTTTTCCTTCTTTTTCCTCGAGTTGAATACAAATGGAACTGATATCGAAGAACCGGCGAGAGAGGCAGTCGTTTAAAATGCGCGTTACTCCGGGAATGGATGAACGGAGAGCCGGAAACGAAGTGAGAAAGGACGTCAATGAGGATAGTAGTTGCAGGGCGGTTATCGAAAGAGAGGAAAGAGGCCGAAGCAGCGAGGCGAAGAGCCACTTCTGAGGCGAGTAGAGCCAATTGCAACCGTCTTACGTCTCGGAGACCACCATTTTTCGAGCAGCTTTGCATTCGTCTTTCCACCACGAAATCTCTTACGAAATAGTAAAGGGACACAGACTGTCTGTTACATCAGAAAATTGTAGTTTCGTGATTTTTCGTGACAATTCGAAAAATGTCTTATTTCTCCGCTCGAGAAATATCCTATTTTATTTTCAAGAGGATACGTCGACTGTGCTGTTTGAAAATCGAGATAAATCTTTGAAATTATGAAATGAAATTATTTTTTTTTACCGGTGCGTAATATTGCGTAAATGAGGGTAAATAATTAATTAATAAAATATTGAATAAAAAAATTATACGCTATTTGGACGAATAACTTTTTTTTAATATTTCGCGGACACTCTCCAGTAAAAACGATGTATGCAAATTGAAAAAAGGAAACGTGTTATTCAATTTAACAATTAAATAAATAAATAACTGGAATATCGCAAAAGAAATGTATAAAATTGAATTATTATTATATTATAAAACTTTATTTTTTATGCAACATTTTTCGACATTTTTTTGAAAAATGTTCGATCTCTATAACTCTCAGTAAAAAAAAAAGTTATCACTTCTTATAGTTTCTGGGAGAAAAATTGATGGTCACAAACGAAATAAAAATAAACCATTTGTTGAAAAACTCAAACATTTATCGGTGTTTAATTCGCGTCTCAATTTTCAAACAACTTTTTTCTTAAAAAAAAAAAAAAGAATTAAAAAAAAAATAAAAGTTCATCAAATAGCATAAGAAATGTTGAAAATAAAAAAAGGGAAATTTTATAAGAAAGCAATGGTGAGAGTTTTAATTTCGCTCGGATCTTCTTTAACCAGAGATTAAAGCGCCTCCAACTGAAGTATTCTATTGGTGTGGGTGAAAGGCTAAAAAAAGGGACGTTGAGTAAAAGAAAGAAACGAATAAGAAGCGGAGGTCGATGGAGAGCATTTTAGCGAGAAGACCGTCGCGGCGCAAATGGCAAGGCGCCTCGGCACCTAAGGTAACGTTTCTCTTCGTTGTTAGACAGTTGATAGTGCTTTTCGTTCTTCCTGATCGGGGATCGACTCTTTTTTTTTTTTTTTCAACCCGTTCCCGTGCCAAACCCTAAAGGGTCGGATGGATAATTCATGAACTCAACGGGATTCAGCCTCCGTGGTCCGGACCGCCAGGAATCTCAATTAAGATCGTAAATACTCCCTGCATTTTCTCTCCGATCCAAAAGTACCGACATACCCCTTTCAGCAAAGTCGGTGAAAACGGGTCATTGACCCTCCGATCTGTAAACGTTAGTACAGTCTAAAAGCGCCGTATTCTTCACTCCTCTTATCTTAACCGCTCCCTTATTTTAACTCGTTACCATGGCAACAATTTCCCTTAACTGTATTTCCCCTGAATCGGTTCTCCGCACTCCAAGCGATATCTACGAAGGCGTATACCCCTCGTTACCCCTATTCGCAGCAACTGATCGAAAATAGGGACCAAAAGGTAAACGCAGAAAAGGGGTGGTATCCGGTCCCTTCGAGTTAACAATACGGAGCTTCTACTCTATTTTCTACATGGCCGCGGGGGTAAAAACACGAAATATAATGTTCGATAGGTAAAATATCCGTAGGGGGTGAAAAAAAAAATGTCCTCGAATTCACATGTTTTGTTGTATGGGATAATTTGTTCCATCGCAGAGGAAGAATACCCCATAATATACCATTTCTTTTCCATACATTTATTCGCGATGTCGCGCGTCGTATTCTTCGGATGTGATATTAAAACAGCGAGGAAACGTGAGAAACGTATGTTGAGAGAAAAAAAAAAAAGATGTGAACGCGAAGTCGATGGGAAAGGTTGTCCCAAGGGACTAAAACACTTTGCCTCGGTAACCTGTCGGCTGTCTTTCGCAGCGAAACAAAAATCCGATCGCAATTTCATGCCTCCTCCTCCCACCCCCTCCCCCCCTCCCCTGGTATACCCTGTAAGAATACCTCAAAGCCCCTCGGGCAGGAAAGGCGTTCCGGTTTCTTTCCGTCTCTCCTTCTTACGCAACCCCCCCGACATCTTTTATTTTCCTGTACTTTTAAGGTGAAACGAAAGACGAAAGAGGGGACATAGGCTCGTGGTCTGCTACACTAGTATATGGAGCCCACTGGTGCCATCGCAGGCCTCTCGAGGTAAAATGTAGTATCGGGAAAATAGGGGATAAAAGTTCAGTTGAGAGGTGAATACGTATATTTTCGATAAGGTTGATATCGAAGTCTACCGAGGCATCGTTTGTATGTTTGCCTTTTACACAGTTCCGAAATAAAGTTTAGAGAGGTCAATCGATATGTAAATACTCTCAACATGATTTCAATGAGAAATTCAATGGGCGGAAAAAATTCGAAAATAAAAAAATTTTATTTGCGCGAATATGGCGTGTAGGGGGTCAACAGAAAATCAGAATGACACTTCGATTTTTTTTGTCACCGATAAATTACTCCACTTCCTGTTTTCATGATTCGAGTAAAAAGCGCGTAGATTTTGACGCAAACATAAAAAAAAAAAAGTAATCTTAAGAAAATCGGCTAATCTGAAAATGGCTTCAAATAATTATGCAGACTACTAAAAAGTTTTCGATGGAATTAAAAAAAAAAAGTACAAAAAATTCAGTAAGCGATTTCCCAACAGCACCAAAGCCTTTGGTGAATTTTTCAAATTTTTTTGTAATTTCGAAAAATTGAATTTTGTTTTTTATTCTTTCCATTTTAGTATCTATCATATTGTTTGCGTTCCTTCCGCTACGACGCGTTTTATGGGGCATTTTACGATCTGTTGAATAGTTCCAATGGCCCCACATGAAGGATATAACTTATATGCATAAAATATATCAAAAATATATGAAATTCTGGGTATTTTTATATATTCAATATAATAATCACTTAATTTTTAATATTAACAAATATTTATTTGTTATTTGTTATATATATTTATTGACATATATTTGCAAAAATCCATTCGTAATATACAATTTTTCGTGAAAAATATATCGCAAGTCTCCCGAATATATTTTTTTTGATATATTTTTTTCCCATATGGACCATTTATTCATTTCATCCGGGTGTTTAAAAATATTAAATATTAATCATAACTCCTTGCTATTTAATTTCCTCCGCCAACTGATTCTCGAGTGCAGTAATGAAAATTCTATAGAGATCACTACGCAACAGCTTCAATTTTACTTGTTATTGTTACCTCTGCGCTCTTCCCACCGTTGTTTCCTATCCTCTCGCAATGAAAATACGATACGAAATACAACTCGTCGGAAAACATTTGCAAAGCCAATAAATTTGGAATGTACGTTAATACAAAGCATTTACGCCTTTTATCTCATTGCATTTGTGTATAAGACAAGTCGAGGTCCTGGGGGATGAAAAAGCACACGGTATACGCTCCGCAGTCGGGGTAAAACCGGCTGCGGCGCCTCGGCCGCGTCTGCGCCGAGCTCGCTGGATTATACTACTGCCTCTTCCATGCTTTCGCAACCTCACTCTCGCTCTCTCACTCTGAAGTCCATCCGTGATGGCTATGTGTACAACAGCTCACACCACCACTCGGTATCCACCCTCGGCGCGCACACCGGTGCCGCTCGTCCACTCCAGGTACCTCGTAGTGCCAACAGAACAGAACGTGCGGGAACACCCCGTACCGTCGCGCAAGATCATTATAATCCCCCTTACACCGCGCCGGCTCGGGTACAAAGTCGCATTACCCGTCTTCGCAAAATTACAACATACGTGCGTGAAAATCCTCACTTTTTTCGATGATAACGAATTTTCAAAAATTCCGAATACCTCTATTAATCGGATCTATAAATTGTCGCCTAAACTCTTGTTGATAGATTAAAAAAAAAAAAAAAAAAAAATTGAAAATATATATTTTTTTTTTTCGATGTATTGAGATCATGAGAAAGTGAGAGTGGATAGAGTGCTTGGATGATCAATAGAACGAGTTGCCTAAAATACATTATAAATTGTGATACTTAATCAGGGTGATCAAAGGAGTGATATGGGACGTGCGTGTCAGATGTGGATTTTTTTTTGTACGAAAGCACAGTAAATTGGGATATTTTTATCTCATGGGACATCGGACTAAGTCCATTCTCTCTCGTCAAAACCACCGGTTGCTGGGTAGAAGTGACGCTCCAATCTTACGCTCGAATGAATTAATAAACCATCCAATGAATGCTTCAAGTTTGT
Source organism: Cryptus viduatorius (assembly GCA_964006125.1). Classification (NCBI taxonomy): domain Eukaryota; kingdom Metazoa; phylum Arthropoda; class Insecta; order Hymenoptera; family Ichneumonidae; genus Cryptus; species Cryptus viduatorius. The sequence goes on from OZ023226.1 coordinate 7,317,145, forward strand.
TAGACGATTTCGTATTTGCGTCTCACGAAAGTCGCTCCATTGGCTCTGTGTATTGACAAAAAAAAATCTTTTCCAACACGATAAATAAAAAAAAAAAAAAATTAATCGAAAATTTCGCGATTTTAATAAGCCATTTTTTTAAACAGCGCAAAACGATGATAAATCAATTTTTTTTCGATGTAAAATAAAATCTTTATAAATTATCAATGAACGAGAAGTGACCAATGCGTGTTATCGTTACTTACGCGCATCGCAAACACGACGACGCACAATTAAATCGCCAGAGAATAACATGGTGAATAAATACAGTCGAATTAATTTCTGTGAATACTATTATATTCTATTGTATTTCGGTACATTCCACTCAATTACGTTAATTGAACGATAAAGTAAAATAAACATATCGTAACATGCCTGAACGGATGCTCAACGCGTAGATTACAGTAAAAATAAATGATACCTGTGCCGGATACAGGGACCAATGTATATAAATATATATAAATATCTTATAGCCATATTATCGGTATCTTCGTAAAAAAAAAAAAAAAATGAACATAACTGTACAAAGACTTAAATACGACCGCTCTGTGATAAATTGAAACGACATACATAGTTTATCAATCGTAATAAAAAAAAAAGTGAAAGTCTCATTTCTTACGTGAAGTTTCGTCGAACAAATAGATTAAGAAGTTTCGCGGAGATCTTAAAAAGCGACAGAAAGATGCGTATATTCGTCTGGAAGCATTGCGTATCCCTGGACGGTAAGAATACTCGAAAAAAGTCTAATAATCATTGTGTATAAATTATTTTATCGTATTTTCGTAATGCGCATGCGGTTGATTTCTTTCTCTAAACGAGATGGGGGTTAATCGAAACACAACAAAAATCGTGTTACGCAGTGAGTATATAGGTACCCTAAGGAATCATTTACTGTAGTATGCACCCTACTAATTCGTTAGAATGCCATATATACCTACGCAATGCCTAAAACTTCTGATTTTTTTATACGTTCGTTCGATTAGCTTCGTGTTGCAAATAGCCCCGGCCTCCCTCTACCTTTTTGCGTAATTAATCAACGACGAGGTTTAATTGGGGGGTAATTTACGTAAGAATTAAAGCAATTTGGTACCGATGTTTTATTCACCAGTAGCCGCCATTAGTCAATGAGCATTACGAAGATTAGACATCTTTGTTTTTTTTTCTCTCGCGAATCAAGCCGCCTGCGATGGTTCCGTTGATACGCAATTCGTACAGTTGTGAGGCACTAAATGAGAACGATGCAACAAGAAATAACAGAACCCCCGCGTATTGTATAGCCTGTGGCCCACATCGGTATGCCTATAAAGATCGAAAATCCCCGGGTGTGGGACGACGAAGGATAGAGCGGGCGATAGACAGATAAAAAGCTAGTAGCGATGGGCCCGAAGCGACGGCATGTCGGCAGTTTCAATTGTTTTCACCCTGCGCATGTCGAGGGGCGCGATCGTTCGTGTATGTGTGTGTAATCTTTCTAGCGCAAGGAACACGCGAGTTTTCACCAGTGCTGTATTTCTATGTATGTACATTGTAAAGTAGCTTTTCCCGAACGTCACGCGAGACTCCCACGTCCTGCGCGAACTTTCGATACAAAAGTTTCCTTCCCTCTTTCCACATGATACACAACGTGGCATGCGGGACGATTTCAAGCTTACAAGAAAGCTCCGTGCCAGCATTTCGATCATAAAATACTGAGCTTTTTTCCCCTCTTCTTCGTTGAATATGTTTTATAATTATTTCTTATTTTCTTACTAATTGTCCTGTGTATTTTTCGATTGGGAGTTAAGGAGACCGGGGTTAGTTGAAACACAAGTAGTAAAGGTAAATCAAAGTTTTCATGCAGTTTTCATGCAGTTATGGCTCACTGCGGGATAATAGTCCATACTGTGTTACCACAGGAAAATCCCGAAAACACCATATTTGTTGATGTAGTATGCGTAAAAATCGTTTTTTACGCACTGTTCCGGATGCGAAAAATTAATTCTCACGCATGAATTTTAAGCATAGTATCCATAAAGTATCGTATATGATACATACGATAAAATCGTATTTTATGTACTTGTGCGTAAAATCGTATTTTATGTACTTTTGCGTAAAATCGTATTTTATGTACTTGTGCGTAAAATAGTATTTTATGTACTTGTGCGTAAAATAGTATTTTATGCACTTATGCGTAAAATAGTATTTTATGCACTTGTGCGTAAAATAGTATTTTATGCACTTGTGCGTAAAATAGTATTTTATGCACTTGTGCGTAAAATCGTATTTTCTGAACTTGTGCGTAAAATCGCATTTTTTGCACTTGTGCGTACAATCGTATTTTACGCACTTATCGCGTAATATACTATTTCTGGCGTTTTATTTCGCTCCGGTCTCTTGTATCTCATTCGAATTATCCTCATGCTATATCCACTTCGTAACATCATATATACTCTTCTGCAAACCCTCTCATGATTCGCTCGCTTTCAGTATAATATATTTTATGAATATGAAAAGGGAGTTAAAGAGCCTCTGACCTCATTGTAATCGCGTACGCCTCGGGATCCAGCGAAGCTTTACGTGGTTTATCTACCTCCGTGTTACCTTTTGCTTTACTTCCCTTCAAATATAAAGCATAACTCTTCGTTTCAATAACGCGATATCGATAATAAATTATTAGTCAAATTCACGTTTACCGAAGAACGTCTATAGTTTATAACGGTGTTGATTTTTCTGCTTCGATAAGTTATCCGCTGGAATGCGACGGTTCTCCCGTTAGATTTGCTTTTAAAATTGGTGTATCCCAAGAGGGCAAAGAGTACACACAACTATCGGAGTTGGAGCATTAAATTTTCTAATGGCCGGTAACTTTGTTAAGGGAATATAACAGCTTTACATCCTATTATCAATCTTTTTTTTTTCTTTTTTCACTACACCTTCGACTATGAATAATTTATTCCATTCGGTATTTATCTTGTCGAGTTTGCGACTCATTAAAACAGTGAAGACAATTGAACAGTTTGGACGAAAGTTTTATGTATTTTTCGTCCGCCAATCGTTCGTCTCTCGAGGCGTTGGAAACGACTGGCTGCATATGCAAGACTACGAAAGATATATATATGTATAAATATGTATTATCTCGTTGCTCGTTGTTATCCCTCGAGGAATTTGACAGATTTCCCACGTGTAGACACAGAAAATTTGTCGTGATGTAATCTTTAGCCTGTACACCGTGCATCATCTCGCGCATCAACTAAAATTGTTAGAGCTGCTGGTCGCCTCAGCAATATACACTTCTCGCCGTATTCGCGGGCTTTTGTTCTATCAATTTTATCTCGTCGCTTCCTTTACCTGCCTCATCCATCTATTTAGTCGTGAATACACTGTTGAAACACAAACTCACTAATGAATTAACCAACTTTCGTTCTTTTTATACTCCATTCATCCCCGTCGTTGGCACATTTGTGAACTCGCGATCTTCTCACCTTATTTAAGGGAACATTAAAAAAAAATTCAAGCGACACCGGGGCTAATTGGAACATGAAAAGGGGAAGTCAAAACGCTGTTTATTTAGTACGGCACTCGACGGAATTTTCATATGCATTCATACACTCTAATTCCGTAGAGTGCCATACTACTGGATGGAATCCGCGATCTTTTTAACTCGTGTTTCAAGTAACCCCGGTCTGCTCTCTTTATACCTTATTTATATGTTAATTCCTATTCTATTATGATAAATTCGTCTATAAGGCATTGTAAATCATTGTTAAGTTGAGTTTAATTTTGACATAGTTACGAGTGGGTTATAGGAATACATACTATTGTTAGTAAACCGGAAAATGGGAAGCGAAGCGACTCAGTGAGATAAAAGCCCTTCGGACGAAAGCAACGAAAGGAGAAAAGCTTATTCCAAAGAGGTGCTTGAATTTAACTTTTTTTTCGCTCTCCACTCTCCCGATTCGGAGTATTCGGAGTATATATATGTATATACATATATATAGTTTATATATATATATGTATATACGCAGTACCTACGAAGTACGGTAAACATCGCACGGTGTTTTTCTTGCTTCTTAACCATTTATCTCGGTACCGTCTCTCATCCCGATTCTCCTACCGTCTTATTCCTACCCGCTCGCTCTTTCTCATACGCACTGTCTCCGGGGAAAGACAACGTACCAAGCCGGAGAGCCTCGTGTACCATATACAACCGGGGTAAATATTTGATGGGATATCGAGCCGCGTCGGGAGTGCCGCTCTGCCACGTCGTATAACTTGGGAGGACATATTTTTCGGAGGTAAAAAAAAAGCGAAAAAGTTTGCTTCTCGTTGCTTTTTAACGAACGATAATCGAAATTTGATCTTTTGCATAATTTTTTTTTTTTTTTAACTCGAGACAACGCGGTGAAAAATTACAATTTGGGGTTTTTTTTTTTTTTTTGTCTCGGATCGTTATCAATTTTATTGGTACATCAACTTTGAGATATAAACGTAATTTGAAGACATTATTAGCGCAATGAAATTAGCGATTACTTAAAAAAAAATTTTTCACTTACGTAGGATTAAATTTCTGATGAAATGAAACGCCGCATTTAGGGCGGAAAAAAATTTGCCTCATACGCACAAAACGTTATGCTACAGCATCTGTGTAACGATCAAATAAACATCAACCTATTTTTCGGCAAGACGTAGTCAAAGGGGAGGCTTCGCCCGTCGAAACGAATTTTTAATGACAGATACATAAGCAGCATACCGAGGCGCTTCTCGTGGGAGAGGGGTTTCTCGTGCTTTATGAATATTCAACGAATTAATTTTGCAGATAGTTGGACGCCGTGAAGTCGACCGTAAGGGCGTCTCGCGACGATGCTTCACTCGTCCGCAAGCGAACATAATAAATCTCTGAACTCCGAGTAATTTCAATACATCCCATTCGAATAATAATAGGGAGACAATATTTCAATTGACTTCTCATAATATCGGCATTTATTAAAATTTTTAATAGAACTCCTCGCTTCATCGCGGATTCTTCGAGAATTTATTATAATCGTAATTTAATTTATTCCATTTATTGTTTTTTTATTTCGTCAATTTTTCAATAAATTATATCGATTATCGAAGTATATGTATATATATAATTATTTTTTTTTATTTTTTTTTTCGCAATTTTAATTTTATTTTTATAAATTTCGGGGCGATAGTAGTAAAGGGCAAAATAAAATTAAAGATTTCATTCGATTTGTTTACATCGCGATTTTCAGCGGGTGCGTCAACTATCCCGAGTACCTTTAAAGGCTTCCAAAAAATAAAATGTAACACGTGAATTCGTGGCTTTTATAATTTATGTGAAAAAATCATGAATTTGAATTGAAAATCTGATAAAAAATATTGTAAAAAAAATTCACCCCTATGACTGGACATTTTTTTTCAGTTCCGAAACATTTAGAATCGCGCGGACAATAACAATATCGATTAACGAGAGCCCCCGGGGTTTCGTCTCATTAAAATCCCATTTTATCCGATAATTGATTACAAAGCCGGTGCAGATTCGTCACGTCAAAGCTGTGGGTCGAAAATAAGTATAGTCGTGGGCGAGGGATGCGAGATTGGCGAGTGAAGCTTTCTGCGAGGGTATATAAAGATTTGCGGCACGCAAACGATAAATGAAAAAGCAGGGAAAGACGAGAGTGCAAAAAAACCTTACGAGTGTAAAAAAAAAATTTGTTTCTCGGTTAAGGATGCTTTATTTGTACAAAGGGTCGCATCTGAAAGTGAAATTCCTTACGAACTTTTTATACTTTGTGGGGGAATTAAAATTGTAAAAAAAAAATAAGAAAAACAATATTAATTAAATGCAAATTGTTCGTTCGAGGAACTCGCGAAAGATCGCGTCTGTATCGACAATGAAAGAGATCGTTGAAAATGTACCATCCTCGAGGCATCCGCGAATTTGAAAAGGTCGTAGTGCATCCGCGATATTTTCTTGAGTGTATACTTTGACGATGTTTCAAGAGATGCGAGAGAAGAAAAATATATTTGCATCTCAATGGACGCTTTTCTTACGCTCGAATTTTCTTCTCTAAAACTGCAGTCGCAGCTCCGGTACATCCGACTACCTTGCGCGTAGCTTTCGCTGCATTGCACTTCCGACGCAACTAGGCAAAGAGATATCCACTCGATTGCATATACCCAAAGGATCGCTGGGATTTGCTGTTCCGCAGTAACTTCTAAGTATAAATCCGAAGGAAACGGTAACCCGAGAGAGCGCCGTTGAAGTTTACTTCCTCTACGTATTAGTCAATCGAACTAATAGTATAAAAAGATTGAAAAAAAAAAAAAAACATACAGTGTGCACTTAAGTAGGTATCGGGACGACGCCCCGCATAATTCAAGGGCAATGTGATTTTTAAGACCGCCGTGGAAATAATCTTTGATTGTTTACCGAAGTGGTTGCATCCCATTTTTTATCGACTATCGCCGTCTAACAAGACATTTCCACCGCATTTTTTAGCAACTCAAAAATTCATATTTATTATTTATTTATTATTTATTTATTATTTATTTATTATTTATTTATTATTTATTTATTATTTATTTATTATTTATTTATTATTTATTTATTATTTATTTATTATTTATTTATTATTTATTTATTATTTATTTATTATTTATTTATTATCGAACTACGAGAACTCGGTTTTCGGAAGACAATTTCGAAGAAACAAAGTTTCATAGAACCCTAGAAAACCGACTTGATAAAGATCCGCCCGAGCGAATCAGCATGAGAATCCAGAAGATGAAATCGCAAGGGATTTGCAAACATCCCCTGCGCCTGTTAACTATCATGCAAAAGGGAAACGTTCTCGGTTATGTATGCAATTAGTCGATGGCGTTATTGCCTTATTTTCTAAACTACACTTGTTCTTGTGGCAGTATTCCAAAGCCGCGTATTCTCGGAAACTTGCCTGTTACGTTTCTGTGTGCTGTTTCGCGCAGGTAAATGGCAAAAGTACGCGAATAAACATATGGCTTTCAGCTCGATGCACCCAACAGTATGCTGCACCTATGCGCGCGCAACGCGAACCGAAGTTTTCGCGAAAATTACCTCATTTCCGTTACCACTAGTAGATGGTTTATTGTTCATGAATCGAAACCGAGAAGTTAGTTCTTGTGACATTTTTTTACAATTGCAAAAATTATTTGGTTTGTATATTTTTTTTTTTCGGATTCATTTTCAAACAGTCGACGCAGATCGAGATAAACTGACGGAAAAAAATGCGAAACTTTTTTTTTATTTTGGTATTTGTTTCGTGTTTTTTTTTTTGCTTTTGTGTATAAAATACAATTAATGAACGGTTCGTTCGCGCTGAAAAAAAAAAAAAATCCGCAAAATCATTATTTTGCGGATTTTTTTTTTTTTCAGCGCGAAAATTTAAAAATGGAAAGATATAGCGCTGTCCAAGACGAGAATTTATTGGTCCCAATTTTGGTTCATTTAAATTGACCTAAACATTGTTCACCGATTACTTCTAGGAGTATAAATTACTTTTTGCCTCCCTTCCGGAACCCCCTTCGATTAATATCCGAAAAATATAGTACAACGAGCATAGAATTTGGCCGATGCACGGTGAATTTTTCGTGATAAAGAATAACCCGGATTTTCGTGCGGAGAGAGAAAGGTCGCGTGCTATGAAATAATTACGAGGCGGATAATGCCGCTGTTCTAAATCTACGAACCCCTGACTCGCAGTCCCCATCTTTTAACCTTTTCAGAGTGAAAAACGTTGCGTCGATCTTCTTGCGTTGCCCGTGTCTCAGCTTCATCTTCATCTCGATTTCTTTCCATCCGCCCTTTTTTCCACCTACGCATTTACGTTCATCTCCGCGAGAAGCAATTTTCCTTCCCACTCGCGAAAACTCAAGTTTTCCGGATAGTTATTATTTGCCGATTCGCTCAACTGCAGAAATAATTCATGCCGATTGTCCGACGCCGTACTATGGGTTCAGTACATTTGCGGGTAAAAATTTTACTGATTATTCAAAAATTTGAAAAATCGGCGCGAATCGAGAAAATCGGAATCCAATTTTTAATTTCCGTCTGACGCCGTACTACGGATTCAGTACATTTGTGGATAAAAATTTTACTCATTATTCAAAAATATGAAAAATCGGCTCGAATCAAGAAAACCGGAATGGAATTTTTAATTGCCGTCTGACGCCGTACTACGGGTTCAGTAAATTTGCGGATAAAAATTTTACTGATTATTCAAAAATTTGAAAAATCGGCTCGAATCGAGAAAATCGGAATCGAATTTTTAATCTATGTCTGACGCCGTACTACGGATTCAGTAAATGAGTGGATAAAAATTTTACTGATTTTTTAAAAATATGAAAAATCGTCTCGAATCTGACTAATCTATTTTAAACACCGCGGCAAAACATTCTTCATGGATATACCAATTATTTAGAAAAATAAAACAATGTCATTAATTTTGAAATAAAAATAAAAAAAAAAACCAAAATAACTCGCTGTTTTCGGAAGTTGCTTCATAAACGTTGAGAACTTCGTCAAAAATGATTTTTTTTTGTTAAATTCGTTAATACGAACATTCAAAAAAAAAGAATTTTTTTAGAAAACGGCCTTTTGTGTCATTATTATTATTGTTTTTTTTTTTTTGTGTTATGGAAAATGTATTATATGCTTTAGAGAAAAAAAAAAAACGAAAGTATTGCTAGTAATTGAAAAGAAGGAGTCGTGTGTTTTGTACGATTCAATATTATGAACGAATCCGTTTCTTTCTTGATTTCTTCAAGAAATCTTCATTTTCGACCGTATAATATAAATAAGCCATTCATAGAATTCAGGACCGCGTTCCGAGTGTTTATTTTTTACTTTACTTGGCTGCAGATTTTTCTTTTTTTTTTTTTAATCTCTGGCGTCCACTTCATTAACTCCTCTGTTCCCTTCGACCTCAATTCATTCTTTGTCCTCGACGCATAGCGACAAATTGTCCCACGCGTCAACGTGTACAGTACACATAATCCCGTAGAGGAAAGGAGCCTTTGAAATAGAAAAAATAATTTGAACCGCCGTCTCGCATTTCATCAGCTGCAACTGCGATTTCTCTCATATTTTCCTTTGAATATACAACTTCCATTGCTCTCCATGAGAATTCTCATTTCAATCCGTAATTATAAACGACTCAAAACCCCTCTGTTCCTAGTTACGCGCAGTAACTACATGAAACTTTTTCTTTTTTTCAGTTTCTCACGATAATTGTTTCTAAAAAAATCCTTAAAAAAAATTTAAACTATACCTCGGTAGTTGAATTCAGTTGGTTTTCTTTTAGTGAACATTTCGCGTAAAGCACAAAAAAATCGTTGGTGCGGTGGTTCAAGTAATTATGATTTTTATTGACATCGGTAGTTGAATTCAGTTGACTTTCTTTTAGGAAACTTTTTGCGAAAACCACAAAAAAAAATCGTTGGAGCGGTGGTTCGAATAATTCTGATTTTTATTGACGTCCTGTTACTGTCGGAACAATATTGATCGATTTTTCGACTAATTCTTCGACATTCTTTCTCTCCGTCCTATCGATAGGGTACAGAAATATTTCGTCTGGAAACTTTTTGATAACGAAATTTTTCTCCATTAACGTCACTCTTTCTTAACCGAATTTCAAGGCTATTTTACAGTTGGAACAATGATGCGAAATTCTTTTGTAATTGTTGATTTTCATAAATAAAAACAAAATAATTCGCCCAGAAACCTATTTTTTACAATTAACTCAGCTGGGAGATCGCAATAATTACGCAAATATATATGCTGGTAATGTGCTTTTCATTGATCTAAATACTACTATTATTATTATTATTTTTTTTTTTTTAAGATAAAAATTAATAAAAATATTGAAAGCAGTTTAATAATATTTAATAAAATATATCATAATAATTTAAAATGTTAAAGGATTTTTACGCTTTAAATCAAATAAATGAATAAAGAAAATTATTGAATTTGATGGCTAAAGTAAAAAAATTGGTTCGACTAGAATAGGAAATAAATTTTTTTTCCGCAAAAATATTTCGGACAGCAACCCGAAAAATAGCGCGGAATAAATCTGTCGGCGCATAGATTTAACATTGACCCAGCGCGGCGCAAGGCTAAATATGCTTCGAGGTTTAGCGGCAAAGCCAATTTTATCCGAGCGCCAAGTCCAATCTCGTCGTACCCTATCGATTTTTCTCGGCTAAAAAAACAACGATATTTCTTCCGGAGAGTTTTCCATTTATTTACGGTACATTTCTTATTTGCTAATGGACACGTCATTTCGAATTTTTACTGAGACTCTCTCGCGTCTCGGCAGTGAAGGGACTGGCGACTTACTACTGCTATACCCGAGATATACGTTGGATAGTAAAGAAAAAAGTGAGAATGAGGACGAAATGAGATACTCGAGATTGCGTGGAAGGATACGACGCTTTCCTAGATGTAGGCTAAGAAAATTACCGAGCATTTAGTCGAACGATTACCGTCGCAGGTAATTATGGCCTCGCGGTGTCCGGTAAAACGTTTCGTTAGTAATTGGTTTCTTCTCATGAAACTTCTCCATTGAGATGACAATTTGACAAATTCCTGGCAGTTTTATTGTTCACTTTTGGTGTACTTCCTCGTCATTTCGCCAGAATCAGGAATTTTCAATTAGTGATCACGTATATCGGTCGATGTTGTTAAGAATTACGAAAAAAGCTATCGTTTCCATTTGGATTTTGTAAGTGCATCAAAATTCAAAGGGGGTGCTTTCATAAATTAACGTGATATGGAAAAGTTTGATCCCTTTTTTTTTTTGGAAAAATCTTTTTTTTTTTGCAAATTTTGAATTTTCTAATTTTTTTTTTAATTTTTGGAAAAAACTTTTGATACATTTCGGAATTAAAAGTTTTTTTCTAAAATTTTTGTATAACAATCATAACGTGCATACGAGTCTGAAAAGATCGCGCGCAGCATGTTACGGGTCGTTGGTGGTTTTCAATTGTTATACAGTGGCCGGTAGTAAGCACGTGCGATGGGTAAAGTGGCTAGTAGAAAAGGCGTTCTGCCATATCGACAGCTCTGAGCGCAGTTTCCGCTCAGTATCAGGGTACGTTCGGTTAGAACAACTTACCGTAGCCTCGCTGTATCGGATCGCTCAACGCGTTTTCCTCATTCGCAGCTGCTAAATGACACGGATCCGAGTATCTGTCTGACCGTAGCTGGGTACTACTACTTATTTGATACCACACGTTCTCTGGAACTTTAGAAAATCGTCAATCGAAACGCACCTTAAGCTACCCGTCTGAAATTTTGACACAACATTCTTCATGCTATGGAAGCTTTTTATAATAAAAAAAAAAAATTCATATTTTTTTAACGAAAAACTGTCAAATAAAAAGGCTAAATTCGCTACTTTTTCTTACATCGCTGTCATTTCGTCAATCTTGATAAAAAAAAATTCTCCATAACGCGATAGCGCTTCTCATGCTGATAAATAATCTTTTTTCAAATATTGTTTTAGACAATATTTACGATTAGAGGAGTGTACACCGTGAGGAGACAATTTTTTTACCAAACGACAATTTTTTTCAATCGCCCAAAAAAAGACGTAAAATAAATAAAAATAAACATTTAAAAATTTTTATTCGGTTTTATTTCGATTAAAAAAACATACTGATTAGCGTATTTTATCAACAAAAAAAAATTGTGAAAATCAGTATTTTAAAGTTATTATTATTACGATTATTATTTTTTTTATTATTTTAAGAAATTATTAAGATCATAATTCAAGATTTTTTTTCTTCGCGATCAGAGTACTTTCACTTTTCTATACATCGTAAGTGATGATAAAATGAAAATTAAAAAAAAAAAAAAACACTCGATGAATGTATCGTTGGGTATTAGTAGATCTGTTGTTTAAAACATAACTACAAGTCTGACGAATCGATTCTGGGTCATCGGACTCCCGCTACATCCTATTATTATTCCTATCGATAGTGGAAAACGCCTTGCCGACTTACAGTTCGATTTATCACGCTTTATTAAATATTTAAAGAATCCCTTCCAGCAGATATAAAACTCTCTCTACTGAATAATCAAGTATTCTGCACTGCGGAATTTATGCTCTTGATATTCAGCGAATTGGGACTGCGAAGTTTATATGTAACGCCGAGAATTTATTACAATATCAATATTGAGTTGATCATTTTTGTGACAACATTGGAAAATTAAATTTGCCACTGTGCGCCATTTCAGACCTTTAATATATCGTCAGAAGTTTGCAGTGAATCGAAATTAAATAGATTTCAGACTCATTAAATTTTTTCAATTTTTAAGTAGATACGGAAGGTTTCTTATTTTTTTCACTAAGTAAATACTTCGTTAGTCCAATGCGTGTATAAATTGCTATATGACGTGGGGTTGTAGTAAAAAAAAAAAAAAAGAATTCTCGTTATAGACAAGTGGGTCGATCGGTGCTGAGTGAACGCGGGGGTTCGAACTCCGGCCGCGCTGTGCCGTTATCTCTGTGAGCGCTTACCTCCCGCATCAGTAGCACTAGAACCACGGTCTTTAGAGATCCGGATCAGGGCCGTTTAGCTCCGCAAGTTGTGGAGTAGAAAGCTCACAGCAGCTTCAAAGTATTTTGCCTCAGCGGTACGCGAAACTCGCTGTATTGGCGGATTTCTTCAGCGCACAAAACACTGTTTATCAATGCAAAGAAATAAGAAACGTTCATATATATTTGTATGAATCCGAACTGATGCTACAAAAGATCGCAGATTTAAGGGTTAGAAGATTACCATTTCTACGATCAATCTGTTAATCCTTTCCGTAAAGGAGATGAAGGGTAGAAGAAAAATGTTAAGTAAAAATCGGACAAATGTGGTAAAATTTGTGATGCAATTTGAAAAAATTTGAAAAAAAATTTGCAAATGCGCAATTTGCATTTTTTTTTTTAAGTTTTTTACAAAGACAACCCCAATTTTCGTAAAAAAAAAAAAACAAAAAAAAAATCAGCAATTTTTCTGCTTTTCGGCAGAAGTGAGAAAATGCATCTTGCATCCCTTGCATGCATCCCTTGGGTGTCAGCAAAAAAATACAAAGACGCGCAACGCTATAGGACATCTCTACTAATACCTAAAATGAATCCAAAGCGATGCCGCTCCGTCTAAAAAAATCTCACGTCCCCCGGTCTCATTTATCGGACTGTCTACTGTGGGGTTGACCTTTCGCAAATTCACATGAGGTTATACGTGATCTGTATCGAGGTCTCGCTGGTACCCCTGGGGATAACCGAAAGGCAGGAAGTGCGGCAAGGCAGGTAGGAAGGAAGAGCTGCAGGGAAAAAGAGAGCTGCTCGGTGTGCAGCGTCGTAAACAAGATGAGCACACAGTGACTGCAGCAACATATTGAATCCGTAGCAACAACAGTACATACGAAACGCAGTGAGCCACTGGCCGATAGGGAAGGCTTCTGGTGCCTCCGCTGGCAGCTCGAGAACCCGGAGGTCGACGAGAGGATGAGGAGAGGACCGCACCCACCCCGGTTATCGACCCGCACTGTACAGCCCCTTGGCGCGTCTCGATTTCACTCTTTACACGCTACCGCCTTCATCCCCTTGCGCTCCAATACAAATACACTTACAGACGCTAAAATAAGTCTCGCATAACGATAAATGTAAAAACGCCGATTAATTAACAACGATTTCGAGCCGATAGTGCCAAAAAAAAAAAAAAAAAAATCCCATTTCAAGACTTCCGGTTGACTTCGTTTTTCCATTCTGACGAACCAAGAAGTGTGTAAGAAAAGAACCTCGCGTGATAAGGCCTTATCAGGGGCCATACAATTCGTTTTTTTTTCTTCAATTTTTTTTTTTTCGATTATTTTACATTTTTTATAGAATTTATTGTGTTCACGATTTTCGAAAAATGGCTTCGATCTGTAATCGGGAGAGTATAGGAACGTCGGCGGAAGTGGTGCAGAATGAAACTTATCGATTTCGGTTTTTCTTGTCGAACGTAATTCCGCTGTAACGCCACCATGAAACGTCGATAAATTCCAGACTGTCCAATCCACGAGGGTCGCCGTTGCGTCTTCCGGTGAAGCTGCTTGTTCACTTCCGTGTTCTTTGCGGATACAGATATAGTAAATAGGATGTGTGGGTGTTGTCGCGCTTTCCGGAGAACCCACGACGCGATCGTACAAGACTCGGTATGTCGATTCCACCCCCTTATTTTATTTCACAGCTTCAAACACGTACGTTCTTTCTTTTCTGCAATTTTCCATCGGAATGATAGAATCCGTGCAATTCATTTCGAATTTCTACCTACTGTACCGAAAAAAAATGTGTACATCGAATACATCGATAAACTCAAAAAGAAAGCTGAGAATTATCATTTTTAATTTCAATCTATAATTAGAATTCATCTTTTGACCATTTATTGCTCCCCTTTAAATAACGGGGATACTGCGAGCAGAGGTGCGTATGACGAGATAGATGTCGATTATGAGGGGTCAAGAGTGTGACCTGCATAGCGAGGAGGGAGGGCGAGAAGGGGTGTACCTGTTGCCGTCGAAGTAGTGAAATATCGGTATCGGTACCATCGGTCGGTTATATATTAAACCTTCGTATGCACATCTTTCGGCTCTGCAATGACTTTAATTAAGCGCTATTCAGATCAGTGGCTTTATAAACTCTGTGCGCAATGCGCATGCGCATAAATACGCGAAACTAAGTCATTACCCTGGAAATTTCAGGTCGACAAAACAAAAGAGTCTCGAGTTGCGCGTTTAGCTAACAATCTGCGCGTTTACTTGACTCCACTCGGATTCTCGATGAAATAAGAAAATGAGTACAAAAAAGACGAAGACGAAATTAGAAATTCATCGAGTTTCAAAGCGATCATTAAAAAAAAAAAAACGATTATCAGTCATTAATTAATGTTTTTTTTTTTTTTTTACTAAAACTTCCTTACCGACGAAGTATCCCTGGAATCGCGCGTCGTTAATAATTCTCTGGTATACATCGGATTACGCTTACGCGATAAAATAGAGAGCTCTGGTTGAAAAACGTGAACCGTACTCGTTAATATCACGACTAATCGAGTCTCGGCGTCGGCCAAAAGTATATCCGAGTGGCACTGAAAGCCTCTGCCAGTGGATCTGGTGTTTGCCGAAAGAGATATAAACGGCTGTGGGGTACATATTCCAACGTTGAGTCGAGACGTATGGCTTCGTGCACTCTACTTTTATCGCAATCGTCTGCGCGTAAACAACGTCTGTGTATACAGCAGTATAAAATACACAGGGATTTCCCTTCACATACGGACGACAATTTAAGGGTGGTACGGTTGCGCCTGCAGAGCAACGGGCTGAGCGAATGCGACAAGAACGTTGTGTACGTTTTATTATGCGCGTTAATGGATACGCGCGTATTCAACAACCCCTGTGAAGACGCCGGTAATCCGGCGGTTTGGCAACTGTAATTTGATCCGCTAGGTATTTCATACGTCGAAAAAAAAAAAAAATTATCGAAGCAATTACTGCTTCGGTAAAAAAAAAAATTTAATAGCCGATCGGCGAACTATTTTAAAAATCGAAAAATCCGAATCTCAATACAATGTCGAAGGGTTTTTTAATTCACATTCTGGATAATGACAATAAAAATTAATAATATTGATAGATTATTTTTTCAAGATTTTTTTTTCTGTTAATAATGGAGTCAATTCGTAAAAAGCTTTGATACACTAAAGTTGGGGTCGATGAGTCTTCCTGTAACAGGCATTTGTGATCGCGGAGATAACCCGCGGGGGGCGTTTACGAGATTTCAGCGAAATTCTCGTGCGACAAGGAGTTTTAAAAGTGGAGGCACCGAGAAACGATTCGAAACGGTGCTCTGCAAAGAGTCGAGATGGCTCTTCCGTCAGAGTGACACAAGAATTTAATCTGTCCAACGTTGAGACGATGCGCGCCATTTAAATTCTTCTTTTTCTCGTTTACTTTCGGACGCACGACTATCCGGACAGCTAATATACTCGATTTCTTGCTGATGGGCGGAAACCGGCGGATAAAAAAATTATTAAACGATTGATTATTGATTTTTTTATAATTCGAGTAAATGAAAATTCAAATTTATTCGTCAATGGGATCTCTGACCCTACGGCTCACTTTCATCCCTCAAATCGTCTTACGGTTCGAAATGCGAGTGATTTTTTTTTTTTCTTTACTGTAGGCAACAATAATTTTTTTTAAGCCTCTCAATCATTTATCTTAAAAAAAAAAAAAAACACATTGTATTACCTTCTGTAGTCCATAAAAAAAAATTACAGATTCTACTTGTTTTTCGAACTGTTTGATAGAAATTCGCGTAGAACGGTGGACCAATGATCTCTTGAACTTGTAGGACTCATTAGTATCTGTAATATAGTTTATCTATCGCGAAACTTCCCTAAAACGACCGCAACCCTCCAAAATACGCAAGTATATTGTATTTTTGGTTAATTTTTCGTATCGCTATTCGCATCATTAGTTCTTCTCCTTCTTTCGGCGCTTTCTAATTCCATACCTTTTTTTCGATCCTCCTACTTTTTTCTTCGTTCCTACCATTTTCCTCTCCGGGTAAGAAAAATTGCTTCTCGTATATCCGCTTTAGTTTCAACGAAATAACGAAGACTATGCAGGCATACGCCAGACACCCTCGCGGTTCTTCTACCCTGTGAATCTTTCCTCGACGTATAGTTTTGGTGTACAGTGCTATAGACACGAGAAGGGAGCGAGGTGAGGATCCCGAGAGCGATTCTGGTAGCTCGATCTCCTTTTGAGCCGAACACATCGCGCACACAGCTTCATTCTTGAAATTGGAGCGGCCAGCAACACCAGCGAAGACCTCCGTTCTTTTCTTCTCGAAATACCGGTAATACCAGCGAATGCACCCGAAACCTTGGGCCCCGCCTTCGCAACCCTCCACCGAACGAGCTCGTTTGTCTCCTTTAGACCCCTTCGATGTACAGATATATACGCAACCTATTTCATTTATTTTCTTCAACGTTACCCATCTTTTCCGTGTCGGAACAAGAAATACGCGGCGTTCCACTGGTGATAGAACATTAATAGATTGCAATGTTTATTAGTGTCACGACTTTTTAATTAACTACCATCGTCACTCATAGGTCGGTTTTTGCCGCCCTAAAAATATGAAATGCTTCGAGTACAACGACATGTGAAAAAAGTGCCATTTTCTTTGAAACTTTATTTTTTATTACGAAAAAATGGCACTTCTCTTACAGACTGAAAAAATTGCAGCTGCGTATTTTTTTACATAATCACAAGACCTCCTCGTCAACAAACTTACAAACGATCGCCCAAAATTCAGGGTACCATTTTTACCACTTATAAAAAAAATACAACATGCCTTTTTGCCTAAAATCACCGGAAAAGGGATTTTCGATTTAAAAATAATGAATTAACGTTATTATAATTATTATTATTTTTAAAAATAAAAAGCTACCCCTAGGGGTTGGGCGACGTAATTTTGCATATAAACACCCCGCGCCTTAGATTCGCGATATTTATATTTTCAATAAACTTTTTTCACCCGTGTACCGAGTTTTTCGACGGCATCACAAGGAGTTACCCATTGACTTCCGTCTAGAATTGGGGTGAACGTGGGTAGCCGCGATGCTGAGCGTCGGAATGAAAACGTTGGCTACCTTCCAGGGTTGTCCTCGGGGTTCAGCTTGGGGTTGCGAGAGCTCGTTCAGCCGGCATTCTAGTAAAACTCGGCGAAGCCCGCACGATGTCTGGCTACCCGTCTGCCACAACTGGACCGAGAAAATGTGATTGGGAGGGGGAGGGGGGGGGGGGGGGGGGGGGGTTTGCAGAGAAGAACCGGAAAGAGCGAAAGAATAAGAATTCTTTCGATTTGTTGCGCGAGACTACCTATACATTGCTGATAGAAACACGCGGCCTCTTGCCTCGATAAGAACTTGCGGTGCTTCGTTAAAAGCGAGAAAGCGCCGCAACGCGGATAGGAGAAGAAACAACTTGAACGGACGATGTTGAAGAAAAAAAGACAAAATTGTACGGGAATAAGATAATGGAAAATGTATAGTAACATCGCGTTTTATCCTCTGCACCTGCTTAACCCAACTCCGGCCCCCGTGGGGTTCTTGGTTCTTGGTCCTCGCCGTTAGCGCTGAAGAAACACGCGCCTTGATGCGCAAAGATGCGCGGAACAATTGCCGGTCTCGGTGCTCAGCCTCTGCGGCGGAAAATTAATTCGCTCGTAAAGTACGCCCGAGTGAAATGCATCGAAGGAGCTGAGAAACTTGGTTCGGTTGCTAAGATGATCTTCGTGGTTGTTCGCCATTGAGTGAAGAGGGCGAGTTATCCATCCCTCTGCCGCTCGTTCGTGCTGACCATTTTTTTTTTGTACTTTTGTCCTTTATTCCCGTTACATTTGCTTTCGTTATCTTATTTTTCGCCGCTCTATTTTTGCCGTACAATTTACTAAGCCTCATTTTGAGTAGAATGTCGTTTTGAGTTTCTCGAGAGAAGCGAAGTAAACAGGCAGCGTAGGGACGACTGGCGCTGGTTGAATCACAGGGCAAATCAAAACTGCCCAGTAAAAAAATCATCGTTTTCACGCAGTGTCGCAGTGAACTACAGTTCTAAGGTATCATTTAGAGTGCCATGAAGAGACTTCGATCTTTTTGCAACGCAGTTGAGACTTGTGTTTCAATTTGCCCCAGTCTCCGTGTATAGATATATAGATCGCATTCCTCGGTTTAAAAATCATCCATATTGCGTCTGTGAGTTGCGTATGTGTTAAAAATAGAAATTTGATAGAAGAAATAGAAGACTAAGTCTTCACTGTTCGACGATACTGTTGCGTTCGACGTCAAAACCCTTTCGTGTATTCTTTATCCGGTGACGTCACCGGATAAAACAACTCGGGAACTTAATCTTCTTTATCGATACCCGATATTCCCAGTCGAATCGTTGCGGAAATAATAGCAAATACGGCGGAGTTTAATTCTCATGCAGGGATATGGAGATTTGAGAAAGGATCCAACGTTGGAGAAGTTACAAGTCCCTCTGCACATCAAGTTTCTCGTGACGCGCTACGCCTTCGGTTCCCGTGCAAACATTAGGCTCGGCAACTGTGTTGTTCATTGTTCTTCGTATTGCGCCCTCAGACGTATGTTTACCGTGGACCGATGTTGCCATGAAGACGAAACCGGAAATAGGCTTATGTCAAGTAGCTTTCTGTCAAAGCGACGGAGCAACGTATAAAAACGGTACGGTTGCGATCGACAATGAGTTTTCGCAGCCTAACAAAAATTTCTAGCGTATTCTAGATTAGCCGCAGTCTAAGTTAAAATTTATAGAAATCGATTTTTTTCGTGTCAATAATACGCCGATTGCCTGTCATCAAAGATTCAACAGATCGAATCCTACAGCAAAAATGTTCAAATTTAAACGAAAAAAGATCGAAAAAAAAAAAAAATTAATTTCATTTGACTATCCTAGCGAATATTAATCTCCGTCTACGTGGGCAGAAAATTAAGATCACCGAAATGTGGAGCTGGTTGGTGCGACGTTGCCAGTCTCTTAACGCGATTTTGATAGTGTTGGTGTAAAAGAGGATAGAGGGAGGGGGAATGGGAAGGGGGGAGAGTATTCGCGATGGTATAAAAAGTTCCTTAACCAGCGAACTGTACTCGCGATAACTCTTGCCAGAAAGGAGCGTCATAAGCGATATATAATTATACTTTCAACGACGATCGTGATATAACTTCAGTTTCAGGGGGTTTCTGTTCTTGGCTTCGCGAACGAACGGCTCCTCAAAAGTTTTATTCCTTCTGTAGTCTTCATAACGGCTGCTGCTGTGTAGACTCAACCAAAACTGACAATAACCGTGCAGAAATTTCACTGTATGACTGAATGAGATTCTCGCAAACAATCGTCATTCATGGGCTTGAAGACCCACTCCATAACGTCCTCAATACATGGCATATAATACTATTCAAGGATTATTAAAGGGTATACAATGGTCCACTTGTACGAAAAAGCCTTATTTTTTCTTAAGTAGAAAAAGCCGTTTTTACATCACTTATTTTGAGAACCAATGTCACCAAGAAACAAGAGATGAACTTAGACGTTAAAACTTTTTTTATAACATTCCTTTCGATTGCGAGTATTCAACTGAAGCTGCCAATCATTAATTCGCGCTGTAACACTTCTATTCTACGCTTATATCCTGTAGGTATGATTATAAAACGATGTAAAAAACTTTACACAGAGACGTAACAGTTACTATATCTGTGTCTATACAATTACGTTTGTCCATAAACCCAATCGCCGTAATATGCACATTCGTGAAACTCGGCCAATGTTTCTATTCGCCTTCAATTGTCACTGCGCTGGTCCGGAAGTATACCGAATACCGAATTGCAGTATATAGCTAGGGAAGGTCCTATAGCGGGGGACGGAGGGAATGAATCTTCAATCTCCATAATTAATTGGCCGCATGAACGCGGTTTCCCCCGCTCGCTTACAGCATGTGCATACGCGCCGGTATACCAGTCGTTGCAGTGCATCATTATCTCAGCCGATCCAATTATCCGAATCTATTTAACCGGTCGACATCGCCGAATTATCGCATCGCGCGGGCAAAGCGACGATCCACCGTTTGTTGGGGTCACCGTAGTTCACCTGGTTCACGGAACAAATCGGCGTTGGATCGCGCACTTGCCAATGAGCCAATGAACTTCTGATGAGTTGTCAATGTCCTTGGGATACGGTGCTACCATCGGAATAAGCTGCCAATGTTCTTAGAATGAACTGCCAATGTTCTTAGAATGGACTGCTAATGTTCTTAGAATGAACGACCAGTGTTCTTAGAATAAACTACTAGAGTTCTTAGAATAACCCAGCAATGTTCTTAAAATGAACTGCCAATGTTCTTAGAATGAACTTCCAATGTTCTTAGAATGAACTACCAGTGTTCTTAGAATAAACCACCAATGTTCTTAGAATGAACGACCAATGTCCTTAAAATGAACTACCAATGTTCTTAGAATGAACTGCCAATATTCTTAGAATGAACTGCCAATATTATTAGAATGAACTACCAATGTCCTTAGAATGAACTACCAATGTTCTGAGAATGAACTACCAATGTCCTTAGAATGAACTACCAATATTCTTAGAATGAACTATCAATGTTCCTACAATGAACGACCGATGTTCTCGGAATAAGTTACTAACGTCTTCATACTAAGCTACTGTTTCGGGATGAACAGTAGCTTACTGTTCGGGATGTTTTCGGGATGAGCTGCCAATGTCCACGGAAAGCTCTATCAATATGCTGGGTATGAGCTATTAATATCCTCGGGGGCAACTATGAATATCCTCGGCATGGACCTCTAAGGTCCTCGAGATGGTGCCTACAAGCCGGTAGGAAAGCCACAGTAAATCATTTGTTGGTATCAGGTTTACAGTAATTATTGTACCATCATAGCGAATGCGGGATGCCATTTAACCTCTAAAAAGCTTTTTCTCTCGATACACTGTGTTAGTTTATGCATGCAACTACATCGATACGATAAAAGCAGTTATAAGGAAAGCGGATAAAGTAGGCACAGGTGTAGGGTACACTATCATGGATAGTGTTTCCTTCAAGCAGCAACAGCAGCCAGATGATGCTACACATCACTGCATTTAAGCCTCCAATGTTTAGCAATGGAAAACAATGGACGATCATTCAAAGTTTCCAGCGATCAAAGTACTTGCTGCGAAGTCAAAGAAACCCACTTCCCAACGTATCACAGTAACAGGTGTGTCACTTGCCAAGCATTTGCTTTCTCGTCTGTCGGATTCTACTTATATGGATCAAAGCCAAGATGAACGAGTGTACTTGATCTCAAATCCGGTGTTTATCCTCTAACCACTTGGTAGACCATTTGGTAAGGGTTAAGCATACACTCTGCTCGCTTCAATGATAACACTTACTCCTCTCGTACTCCTTCTTTGGCTATCCAATTTTCCACAACCCGACCTAGGTCGCCGCCGATTTTGCCCAAAGTGATTGAAATCGGATGCTATCCGATGTTGCAGCTTTAACCAGTAAACGCCTGTGGGTTAAACAGATGCTGATGAGATTCCTCGTTAGGTGATTTTCTAATGCTACGTAACCATCCATATGCTCGAAAAAATGATAGCATCACGACGCAGAAATTATGCCAAGCAAGTATTATAAATTCATCAAAGGCGTCAAAGTGCGAATGGGGATGTTTTTGTCACAAGCCAACCTCGTCGGCATTTACTTTGTCGTCGGCATATCTTACCTCGTATCCTCACACACGCACACGCATACACCGGTCGCGTATGTAAGCTCCAAAGTACGGACGAGGGAGGTCGCGGTCGATGCTACGACGAGGTACGCTGACCTAGAACGGTTGATGCACCAAAGGATAAGTTAATATATTCTCCGCGCGGATGGATACGTTCGCGGCTTCGCAGAAGCTCCGTTGAAGCTTGGAAATGTTGGATAGCTGCCGCAGGTGGTATTATCTTGTAGAAAGACAGACGTAGCTGCTAGATACGCTACACCAGGTCTCCCATATAAATTGTAACTTCAAAAATATAGTAATAATATATATTATATAATAAATAATAAAAATTAATTTATAATAATGATAACAAATTAACAATAAATTTTATAATAAATTTATAAAATTTATAAATAATAAATAATATAAAAATAGACTATATGTATGAAGTATTTTTGCGGCGATGTTATAATAAAAATAAAAAAAAATTTAATATATATATATATACTGAATGCATTAAGTGTACAATTATTTATTTTTGTTATTTTTTATTGTTATTATTTTTGAGATATACTTAACAAATACGATTACGAAGCATTTTTTTCAAGATTTTCTTGAAACCCCTCGGGTCCTCCGGACCCGTGAGTGGTGTTCCGGGGTTTAAAGCAACGTTGATATTAAGGAAAAATGTATGAACACCCTGTGCGTAAATAAGAGGTACCTATCGTTAGGTACAGGTTCTGGTGACTCGAAGGTTTCGTGCTCGGTGCACCCGCGGGCATTCGCAAGCTTAAGGCTGCCTCTCTGTGTCGCTTTTTCGTTCGTTCCCTCTCACCGTTCAACGAGGGTGGGCTGCCTAGCTAGCTGGCTTAGCTAGCGTCGAACGATGTGCAGGAAGACCGTATCAAGAAGGAAAGCGCGATAGAGAGAGGGATAAAGCAGAGACAGAGCGTGCGGAGTGAAAAGAGAGTCGAACGGGAGTGGGGGATGGAACGGTCTCGTGGAGGGGTTATGTTCGTGCACCGAGGGCGAACGCGTCACGAGCAGTACGCACGCAGACACCGAGTCATACACTCGCTTCCGGAAGTCCGTGTGCACGCGCCAACCATCCGCCCGCCGCCTCACTTCCTGTGCAAATATATAGCCATTAATAGTATTATTATGTAACAAAGTGTATTGACACCGTGTTCTCGCCATCACGGACACGGACTTCGCAGTTCCCGGATTCGTTAATTATTCAATTGCTCAACTAGTCATAGACACCCTTCATGTTATGAAAATCCTAAGGTGCACGATTAAACCCGTGGATTATCATTTCGGGCCTAAAAATATTGTGATTCTCAAGAAATGTTGAAAAAATATAACGACAGAGCTGCGGTACAAAACGATTTTTCGACGCCTCGGAATCAGGATTATTCGCGATATTCCACGACTCTATTAATACAGGATTCATGAGGACAATTTATATTCCATTTTTTTTTTTCGTTTTTTTTTTTATTTTTGAGTAGATTGCGAATATATTATTGCGCCATCGTCGTTACTACTTTCGCGCCTTCGTTCGCGATCTCCATTCGACGTTATATACGAATCAAAGATTTTTTTTTACGCGCAGGTTGTTATTTAACGAAATAATGAAATTAGCCGTCAATTACGAAAAAAGATTGAAAAAAAAAAAAAAATCTAAAGACCTCGTTCATTCGAGCGTAACTTCGTTTTATCTCGAATGAACGATTTATCGTTACTGCGTCACTTTCGTTTCACTCCGCTGGTTGAGATATAGGTCCGGACTTCTTCATCCCTGACCTGCGACAACGTTTGTTTCTACTACCGACCGAATCCTCCCCCTTCCCGCGAGAGCTTCGACTTTTATACCCTTATCGTCACAATGCCCACAGCGTTCATACATTTGTGAGCCGTGCATTGTTACGCTTGAGCTTTTTTGTCGGGCAAAGTAATTAAGTTTCGGTTTTTTTTTTTTTTTTTTTTTTTTTTAATTTTACAGATAATATTTCGAAATATGGAATACTTTGACTCCGATTGGTTTTTGCGGTTTTGTTTTTTTTAGTCGGCAAACTAAAAAAAAAAAAAAATCGGCACCCGATCGGAAAATACGAAATTGCGCAATTTAATTATAAAATTATTTCACACACGTTCCCGTCAAAGTATAATACTGTTGAGCCACAAACGTGTCATACACCGCGATACAGTTACTTCAAAACCACAAATATATCGTAACAGGTTTAACGCCGGTCATGTGCGTGTGCGCCGTTGCAAACGACCCGCGCGTGATAGTACTGCGAAATATCAAAGTTGACAGACGTCGATTTTATTTATCGTTACGACAGTCGGATTTTGATTGGAAGCCGGTATCATCGGGGTTTGTCAACTAGGAATTGCAGTACCGCATCAAACGGTATCCTCGGGAACCCTAAAGTTTTTATTAACTTCGTGTTACATTCGGCGATAATATATTTCAGGCGTTTCGTCTTTTTCATCGAGCGACTTCCGTTTTTGCGCTAATTAAAAAATCGGCACTTTACGTTCTTTCCGTTTTTGCGCTAATTAAAAAATCGGCACCTTCCGTTTCTTCCGTTTTTGCGCTAATTAAAAAATCGACACCTTCCGTTTCTTCCGTTTTTGCGCTAATTAAAAAATCGACACCTTCCGTTTCTTCCGTTTTAGCGCTAATTAAAAAATCGGCACCTTCTATTCCTTCCGTTTTTACGTTAATTAAAAAATTGGCACCTTCCATTCCTTCCGTTTTTGCGGTAATTAAAAAATCGGCACCTTCCGTTTCTTCCGTTTTTGCGCTAATTAAAAAATCGGCACCCGACGTTTCTTCCGTTTCTCGCAAATGGTCTTAAAGTTAAAGTAAAAGAAATTTTCTTCGTGAATTCGGCTGTTACGTCGCTCTTCTACGCTCGTGAATTTGTTAGTTCTGAATGACCGAGCCTCACGCTAGCTTTTCATAGCTCGAACGTTGAACAAAAGTGCACCATCAGCGAAAGCCGGTAGGTGCACCAAGTGCAACCCCCGAGATCGTGTACGAAGAGTTAAACGCGGATGAACGCGTTAGAGTAGCACGAGCGTGGCTTATCGGGTCTCCCGTTTGACGTGCCTGGTGGTGACCCTTTTACGCCTGACGGGACCAAGTGATAAATAGGGGACGGCATTGCCGGCTTACGAGGCGCACGGCTGTGCTTGCAGAACTTTCTGCCGATGATCCACGCGCCAACATCATAAGCTTTTCCAAGGTGCACCGACGATTTTAACTCGAGAAAAAAAAAAAAAAAGATCATTTCTTCGACCTCTCGTTCTCCCAATTCGAAACCGCGTTGAAATAGTTGCGCTTTTATTCTTATCGTAATCATAATCAATTGAGCAATTTGGCGCTTCCGCAATTGGGCAAAACCAGGAAAATGAACAAACAAAGAATGAACTCTCGTGCTGCGATACGATCAGTTTAGTGTTACGCGAAATAACTTATCCGGCGGAAGGAAACCTCACACGCGACCCGTTTGATCGCGGCGCGGGCGTTAGTAATCGTCATTATGCATGTGCCGTAAATTATTCCTCATAATGGAGCCGAAGACTGATCGATAGGAAAGTTCGCGTCCCCGTAGTCACACTGATACTGGCAATTTTAGATGGCAAAGTTAGCGGAGACAGGATTAATACAATAATACATCTACCGGTTCGAAAATCAATGTTATCTGATCAGTCGGTAAAATCGCATAATTTCAGTCTCGTGATGACTGCAATTACGTTAAAAACGTATGGCGATAAATAATTCGCGAATTATTCAGAGAGATTTCTGATCTTCTAATGGTTGACATTTTTTTCGAAATAATTTGAAAAAAAAAAAAAAAAAATGGCTGCGTAAAGCAGTAACAATGTAGGCATTTGTCGCGACTCGCAGCGAATGCGTTCGTGACCGAGTGGAGAACACTCGCCGCTCGCTTGCAATGCAAACGCCCGTTACAAAGGTAACAAAATCATGCCGACTCGACAGGTGGTATAGTAAAGCGTCAACGCGTCAGCCGTCTCTATACGGTCGGAGTACTATGGTGTTACACGCATATGCCAAGCAAGGGGGTGTTTTTTTACTGCAAAAAAAAAGCGCGCGCGCGTGTGTGTGTGCGCGCGCGCGAGGAGGGAATGTCGAGCGGCATCGTCGCAAGAATCGAAAGAGTTGCGGGGGGGAGGGGGAGGAGGGTGAAAAAAAAATTGAAAAACGTTTGAAAGCTCGTGCAAGGAAAAGGTCTCCGCGTTCAAATATAAATACATGTGTTCGCAACAACAAACAAGAAAAAAAAAATCGTTACACGTCGGCAGTATATGCGCATAGAATATTCTTCTTTCCGGAAATTGTAGGATTGCGTAAGCTTTACAATTTTTTTTCATGCGTAACAGCGAAACGCGACGATGATTACAGCAGAGAATGATTTTTCCAAAGGAAATACGCTGCAGCGCAAAGTTTCGCAAACGCGAGCGTTGCCGCTAATTAATCCGCGTAAAAAGGATTCTCTTTCAATCGGTGCTTTCGAGAATTACAGACATTCGTCATGATTTTCAAATTTTTTTATCTCTTTCGCACGCATATGTACCGAAAAAAAATGTGAAAAAAAAATGTCGAAAATAATTTTTTCTCGCGCGGAGCTTCGTTACTTCGGCTGTTTTTATCTCGCAACTCGGATAGAAATATGATTTATATTTGTTCATATTTTTGATTAAAAGAGTTCCGTAGAAATGGCGGATTAATACGATAACCAACACTTCCTTTCTGACTTGCAGTCGTTTTTTGTTCGCCTATCTGCGACTGTACTTTCTATCCCATTTCACCGTTTCCTCCCTCTTCTCGAAGACCCTTTTTTATATTGTCTGTACGACAACGTTAATGACCTCTCATGGGCAACCCCCGGGCGGCATGGCGCGGAGTCTGTTCTCAACGTCGTCGTCATTGTAGTGCGGCGCAGACAATGGAAGGGACGGGAAGAATTACTCGCGAGTGGTCCTTCTTCGCCATCATCTTTCCCTTGGTGCATGTGCGCACCTACCATCGCTCATCCATGTTAGCCTCCCCCCTCCCTCCCCCTCCCCGCGCTATATATCCCGTTTTTGTGTCTCATTATTTCCCCGTACCGCATACCTTCCGTATCTATCTCTGCCTATAATCTTTCTTAAGAAATGGAAAAAACGCGGAAGAAATCATATTTACGAAGTAAACTCACATCTATCAACCATTTCTTGTCTACAATAATTCAATTTGTGACAAATTATTTTTCCGAAATATTCATTCTGCATTCAATATGCATTCTGTCCTAAAAATGGTTAACCTTAATGCTCACGATACGTAAATCACGAACATAAAAATATAGTTACCGACGGATGATAAGGCGTTTAGCTTGCGATTAATGTAGCCATTCAGCACGAGGCACATATCCCTGTGGTTTCGGGGGGATGATGCAATATTATAAGGGAGAACGGGGCTAATTTACACACCTGGAAAATCGGAAGAAATGTCCGTAAAAAAAAATCGAAACTTTCATGAAGCGCTTATCTCGCACTCTGATACTTTCAATTTTAACTGCATGCGTTTCGATTAGCCCCGTTCATCCCTTCCGTAGGTCTCTGTAGGTCTCGATAAATGCTCTCAATCATTGCTTTTCATTGTGCGCCAATTCGTCCCATCGACGGCGAGAATAGTCCTCATCTGTGTATCCAAACAGCGGTTTGCATCATCGTCGTGCGGTCGTATATCGCAGGGGTATGGGGTTAATTCCGGGATCTCGTTACCCGCAGACCCTGCGGATAGAGCTGCCATTTCAAAAGTAGAACTACCGGGTGTTCCCCAGAGACTCGAAACGCTGGTTTTAGCACCAATGGTCATCCCGTTGCGGGCTAAAATGGTACCAAGATGGTGGAATAGAGGAAGTAAATGGAGAAAAGGGTTACAGAGTTGTAAAGCGAGTCGGGAAGGAGTGCCGGAGTATTGGAAAGATATGGGACATTCCATATCGACTCGAAATACTTCTGGTACCCTGCAACGTCGATATTCTTATGCATTTTACATCTTGTATATTTCCAATTGAGCACAAGAGACGATGACACACGCGTTAATCAATGAACACTATGCGACGGCGAAACCAATCGATTTATTTCAAAATGGTCTTTAATTTTAATGGAGACCGAGGCGAGATAAAGCGATTCCGATCTCTGAGGAATTAGAGTACATGGAAAAATAAATTATTTTTTTTAGTGTCTAATTCCACGAAACCGTCGATTTTTTTTGCAGCGCGTTTTGAACTTTCCGTGTTGCAACTCGTCCCGATTTCGCCTATGAGGCATAATTCACCTGCCATTTTGTTAAATTTCTCAGACTTTTTAGAGCACAAAACCTCAGCTTCATGTTTTTTGGTAAAATTAACAAAAAAAAAGGAAAGATGTTTTGCCGATTTTGATCGGTAGCCGATTTTAGAACTGCTAAACCAGTTACCGACAGTCGGTACGAGTTTCTTTCTCGGGTTTCGGGATGAAAGTTTAAACGCAATGAAAATAATGGAAAAATAATAATAATGATAAAAATCGGATAAGTTTTCGATGGAATGCCCCATATATGGGTCTATAGTCTTCTCGGTTCGTATAAAGAACCGAAGGAAGCTGTGAACAAGATATAGAAGAACGAAGTTAAGAGCTTTGCGCAAACCGCGTCTCCAATTATCTGGAAGGCAACGTTATTGTACTCTATATGTACAATACGAAAGTGGTAAGCCTAACGATAGCTTCGATACGTACAATCAATGACAGTAGCAGTAGTGGGTACACCAGAAGTTACGTCGGTCCGTAATTAACGGGAAAAGAATCGCTAACGTCCCGGTGACCTCTTTTCTTCTTTTCGTTCCTTCTTCTCGCCATTCCTTCTCGCAATAATAAACCGAAAAAAACGTATTGTATAGCAGCTGTAATTGCAGACCGAAGGTAATTGCAATACAACCTGTAAAACCACTAGCAGCACATACTCCAAATTCATAGAGTAACATCTTCACTCCGCGAAATCTTCAATTTTTTACGTGATTTTTCGGAGCTTTCGGACTCCCAGAATCGCTCATAAAACACGAAAAAAACGATCCTATCGGTGGGCGTGGCTCGCTTTATTCATTCTTTTTTTCTATTTTTCTGCTCTATTCACTCAGTCTGTCATCGGGTTTATTCATTTTTATTATTATTATTATTACAAATGAAAAAAACGTAATACTTCGGTTTGACGCTGAAAAAGCCATTTTTTACTCTTTCATCGCGTAAAAATCATGTTAAAGAGAAAAAAAATTAATTTCTATTACAGCATCCCTAACCTCGTTTCACAGTCTGCAGGGACTGTATAACTATTTGAAATTCTCTAATATTCAAAAAAGAAGTTTAATATTTCGATGTGTCCGGCGATCGAGCGATATTTGTCAGGGATGTCGATTCGCCTTGACATATATTTATTGAACGGTATTCGGACAACTTTTATTCGTGTCGGACGATATGTTTCGGTGTTTCGAACTTTTTTTTTTCATATAAACCACCGCTCCTTCATTTAATTCCATCGGGAATGTTATTTTATTGCAATTTGGTTTTTTTTTTTTATAAATACGATGTTTTCACTTCGCTCTCAGTGAGCTTTCAGTATTCAGTCCGTTAATTATTTGAAAGCGGATTGCAGTCAAGACTACCGGTCTATTCTTTTCAAGTTTTCTTCCAACAAACGGAGATGAAAAGCGAAAAAAAAAAGTTAAAAAAAAAAACCTTAGGTATCGCGAAACGTAAAATTTCGCGTGAATTATTAACCGGTAAATGTTTTACCGCTTCCGCGTGCCATTGTATGCGCGCCTACATATGTAATGTTATACACGAGGATGAATATAAGTGTTCGCTATATGCTACCAGTTATTACTGCCAAGCAACGAGGTCGCTTGAGGTCACCGAGTGCACCGGTCCATGAAAATTTCATAAACTCGAGATTCGCGTTTGGTCGACGCGTCTAGTTATGATAACTCGACCGTACGAAGGAATAGACATTGGAATGATGCTTTCTGATGCACAACATTTGTTCATACAGTATTAGTACTTATTAGACTTTCCAGAAACAAATTGAAGTGCTCAATGATTACATTATACGGTAATTGAACATAAATCGCAGATGTCGGTAATGAAGAATTTATCATTTCTATGAAATATTCCGTGAGAGCAATCGATGAATTGAGAATTGAAAGTCGTCTCTGTTCGATCTGTCGTCCATCTAAATAATAATAATAATAATAATAACAAAAATAATTTTTAAAAACTAATAATAACAAATCTTTGTCGCCTTTGTGTTTATTATTGAGAAAGATGATTATTATTATTATTATTATTATTTTTGGCGACTGTCAAAACCAATGTTCCGAGTTCTCGACTCATTCCTTTTCAAACTTTCGCACCGGGTACGCTCCATTTTTTTTTTTTTTTCATTAAGATTCTATGAAACTTTTCTCCGAATATAAGTTCATCCACTCCTTCTTCTTCTTCTTCTTCTTTCTTCTCTTTTTTTTTTTATATTTTTTTCTTCGCCGCTACAAGCGGTAACAAGGCGTAGCCAGAAGCGAGGACGACAACGTCAGGCGCCATTCGGTCTTGTCTAGTCGTTGCGATAGTATTCAACTTCGGTTTACGATCTTGGCTGTCGGCCCGTCCCATCGTACGCTCCTCGTTTATTCTTTCCCTCTCTCAACTGACCGCACGCATAAAACTTTGCAAAATGTTATCTTTAACGTTGGCACGGCGTTACGCACTTTATTTCGCGTACTTTAGCAGACGACGAGTATTTAATTGAAAAAGGAACCATTAACAGTCATTATTACAGTCATCGTTAACAGTTATTACTGATTATCTTGTATCGATATAGTGCTTTTACCTTCGACGTCGAGTGGAGTTTGTTAGTTGTTAGTTGGCTTTTTTGTTTCTTATTACGAAGCCTCGTAGCTAAAATATATTTCGCGAGATACCAATTTTCTTACAAAATCAATGAAATTTTGCCAATTTCTTATTCAATACTTTGAAAAAATATGTAAAATTTTTGGAAATTATTGATCATCGGGAACACGCGAAAAAACATTTCGAAAAAAAATTCTAATAGACGGCGATACCTATCAGTCGCGCAGATTTGTTTACTTTTTAAATCGCAGAAATTGATTCGTTCTTACTATTTCGATGATTTTTTTTTGTACAGTAATTAGATGTTTCATGATACATTTCGAAAAATTTTGGGGTTATTTATCATACAGTTTCGGAATTTTTAAATCTTAAAGATCGTTTCATAACGTTCTTAACGCTCGTACGACGTCCGGACAGTCGCAACCCCTCAATGCGCGACTCGTCGCCGATCTCTTCCGATCGAAATATTTCCCCCGCGTGATAATTATCTTAAACCGCAAAAGAAACGGGTAATTCAATTAGAATATGAAGAATATGAATTGTCATTGAGTCAAACGATACACTCTTATAAAATTCTACATTTCATTTATTATCGCTTGACAATGAAACGGAAAAAGCTTCTATCGAATTCGCAGCCGCGTCCGAAGCTCTCCTGTGTATATAGTAAACGATAGTTACGACCCTTTCCAATTTGTTTTACGATTCTGGCAATCGCGCCTGCAGATCGTAGACATAGGCGTCGAGCCAAGTGTTGCATACATATAGCAAAATTGATGAACACATTTCATCAAATAGCAATATCTATATCTCTGTTATCTCTCGAAATTCATCGTCTTTATATTGTGATGGTTAGGTGATCATTTTTTTTCGGCTGCTTACACACTGAAAAAAAATACAATTTCGGAGTATTAACAGTTAATTGAGACAATTACTTCGAAAAAATGTAATTCTTCGAACTATTAATTCTCTAAATTAGTCATTTTTCAAGGGGTTTAACACTAAAAAATATAATCTTAACTATGAAAACGAAGTAAAAAAAAATAAATAAATTTCAACAATAATAATAATGATAATAATTGACAATAATAAAAATAAATATGCTTTTAAATGCGATTTTTTTTCTCGCCACCAAAAATGTATTTTTCGTAAGGATTCATAATTTTTTGAAAAATTAATGTTTATTAGAGAAGCCAAAAATAATCAGCATATTCGGGCTGATTGCTTCGTCATTTCGACAATTTACAATGTAATTGATTCATGAGTAATGCATGAATCTGAATTACGCTCGCTGTCGATGAGAGAAAAACATTTACTTAACAATATTGGAAATGGAATATAAAGTGACTTAATACCCAACCGCTCGACTGTGTGTAACGTGAATTCGTTTTTTTTTTTTTTTTTTAAATATCCGTAGTCTACGGAAAAGCGAATTCGACGATTGCTCACTCGTTGCATTGTTCGCAAACTGCGAAAACCCCTTTCCAATCTTGAAGAGCTTTTGCGATTCCATCGGCTACCGAGGATCGAGGTCACGGGAATTCGGAATACCAATGAACACGTATATACACACGTATAGCCACAGCATGACCCGACCCGCGACGGAATTCAAGTTCTCTAGGAATACATAGCGAGGTATACATAGATGGAGAATTCTGTCGAAGGAGAGAATTCGTCGGGTTCTCCATTAACGATTATTCGAAGAAAACGTTTGCCTTGATAATCGAAAGGTCACGAAGTGTTGCGGCACTCTGTACAGCCGCGTACCCGACACCGGCAATTACTACTTGAATTAAAATAGGACGGAGCTATATTTTCCTCTGAATAATGAAACTCACTGTTTTCCGTTTCTAAAAAGTAAAAAATAAAAAATCGCAAACGGAACGAAATATTTTTTTCATTTTTTTCAATCGTTTTTTTTTTACAAGCTTTTTTCACGAATTATTACGATTGTTCGTGTACCCAACGGGGAAAAAATATATCGCGAAATTTTTGAATATTTTTCTGAAATGCCGGATAAAACGTCGGATTTTCTTTTTTTTCCTACAATATTCTTTAATATATATTTTACATACATTTTTTTTTTTTTTTTTTTTTTTTCATGCGAGTTAATATCGCGATGTTATTTTTCGATCCGCAGTCGACAATTGCTTCGAAGTAAAAGTTTTGTACGGATGTTTTGGTATGCGCTGTTTTTTCAGTGGCAATCGGGGAATTGCTGTTACAGTGAAATTGTATGAGTTGATGACGCGGAATATCTTTGAATCATCCGGAAGTACTCGGTTTGTATCCCGTTGCGTATTACGTACGTACGTTGCGTATCTGCAATATCGGCAGATGCTAAAGCTTCGTCTGATGTTTGTCCCGTTTGTTCAGTCAAAAGCAGCAATTATACCAACAAAATAGACGCTCACGAGAGGGCAATGTCGTTGCGTAAACACAACGGGGTACATACGTAGTTAATTATGAAGCGTCAATGACGCACAGCTATGCGCATACATGGTACCCACGTGAGTCGCCTTGGGGTGCCGTGTAACTACAGTCAGCCAAAGGTGCTGTTGGCAACACGAAGGGTGTCAAAACTCGATGTTCGCTAAAACACTTTGCTCCGCTCTATGGCTTCGATGCCGTGATAGTTACAATTTTTTTGTAATTCATAATTCGCTATTTTTCAATCACCTCTTAATTAAATTTTTCAACCCCTATAAATAAGAATCAATCTTTATTTTTCGCATGTAAGCAAAGATATTATCAAAAAAAATGTTTAATAAAAAAAAAATTAAATAAAAATTTTTAATTTATTATTTTTATTTCAAAATTTTCGAAATAAATAAATAATATTTAATTGACGAAATAAAAATAATACTTAATTTTTCAAATATATAAATAATAATAGTAGTAACGAATTGTTCGTTTTTGCATTTTTTAAAAATTCTTCTACCCTTCAACAGTGGCGAATTTCAAGATATATTATTCCAATTATCTCGACAAATATAGATGTACTCTATATTTGTAGACATTTTGTTTTTTTTTTTCAAAATAAATTAAAAAAAATCGTATATGGAAATTACTGAGGTTAACTTAAATGAAATAATTTTACGCGCGACTCCGCTCGTAATGCGTATCTAACGATGTTATATGCAAATTGCTATAAAGAAGATATGACTGCTCGTTGCCTCGGAATGTTTGTCCTCATGGTGCAAGTGGACGGTACAGTCGGCTTTAATCTCGAAGCCATTGCAGAGACTCTGCATTCGTTCGTTCTGACCCCCTGCACCCCCCTAACCACCTCCCCTTGGAGTATTTAGTTTCAAAGCTCAATAGAACGCGATGGTAACGAGATGACGACTATATTCCCCGATGCAAGTGTGCAGTAGATGAAAGAGGGATGCTAGATGCGTTGTTATTCAAATGCATTGGCAATGCATTTGCGGTTAGATGTACAAAGCCCTCCTTCGCGAAACCGGATGCTGAGCTTCGCACAGAGGTAGAATGCCACTCGAATTGTTGAGGAGAGCCGTAATGACGTGCCGCAGGAGAGTCGGTTAGGTCGGCGTCTCGTCCAACTGCGAGAATGCTTCGAGGTCGCATTTGCGTTCAGTTCGCTGACTTTGATACTAATTTCTTGTTGGATCGTTGATTTGCGTCGAGGCTTACCGCTGTCAATGTTGTTGCCCGCTTGCCGATACCATAAACATGTGCGGTCGGCATATTTCACGCGGGAAACATTGAATGCCGATGTGTAATTCGATACTACCTGTTCAACTTTTTTTCCGCTCTTCGACACCTCTTCAGTGTCTACGAGAGTGACAATCAGTGAACTGAGGGCACTGAGGGTTGTAGTGCCCATGGGGGTGGGGCACACGATCGATAACGGGGTTATCCGTTACGTGGACAAATATCGTGCGCTATATTTGCCGAATGGTGCGAAATATCTGCGCAATATGTATTCAAGAATACGAGACGCATGATCTGCCATTTCTATAGTGAGAACAATCGGTTTTGCTTCGAATATGAAACGAAAGAGATGGCGAAATAAATACCCCACCACCCCGGCGGTTGCATTCTCAATTGAATTTATTGGCGTTTGGACTCGTTCGAGAAATTAGGTCATTGGTCATTAAATGCGCACATTCGATTGGTACTACAAGTTCGCGTATTAAGCGTGTAAGAGAATTTCTGTTTGCTTTTGATTAATTTTCGCTATTGGTATATCGTTTCGGCAAAATGGAAAAATGAGATGAAATCAGAAAAAAAAGGTGCCAATTACATTCGGATGTCACTGCTTCCAATTTTTCTTTTACCGTATGACAGCAAACTCTGTCTTCAGGAAAGTACTTATCTACGCGTACGTATTAGTTCTTCAATTTTTTATTTTTAGCTAAATCTGAGAGCACAAATATACATTTTACTAACACTGCGGGATTTATACGAAAAGAAAAAAAAATGACCCGATTTTCAAAAAAAAATTTGGAAAAATTCAATGCGCTATGAAACTTAAACCCTTAAACTAATTGTCGGCAAATTTAATCCCAAATCTATGTTTGGTCCTAATTCCAGGCTAATATCTGAATGAATATCGAAATTGTCGAAAAAAAAATGTTTGTGTTTTTTTTTATCGGATGCCGATTTTATCCCACTCTCCGTTACCGAATACCGTTTACTCGTGATGGTCAGTTCGCTGATGGATTATCGTTGGAATCGAAAAAAAAAAAAAAAATTGATTGCATTCAGTCACCAGTAATGAATGATGTATTCGAAACATTTTTATTTATTGGATACTCCAGTTGTCGATGGGACTCGATTGTCTATATAGGACAGTTGAATCTCCTTTAATCAGATCGTTAAAAGGTACTGCAGCTTTCCGGTTTTTCGTCATAGTATATCTGACACAAAGCTAAAAAAGAAATTTTCGTATAAAATCCTTCAGTAGAAACAAAAGGGGTTCACTGAGTGTTTTTTCCGCTATGCCTAATGCTTAAATGCTTTCATTACTGAGCCCATTGTTCCTGGAAACTCGTGTAGTTTTTTTTTATGCACAACCTTCCTGATTTTTATGCACCGTCCACTTTAAGGAACAATGGAATAACACAATAACGAAGTCAAAATTGAAGACCCTTCTGTTGAATTTTATAAAACCGAGTTACGGAGTTAAACTAAAAATAAAAAATATATTATTCGAGGTGCACCGTCGGGTGCAAGTGGATTTGTAGAAAAAAAAAAAATTCCTACCGATTTTTTCATTAGTCCGCATTTAGCATATGACCGTTCTGTTCGGATAAAAGACGCTGGAAATATGCATACCGCACTACGCCGGCATACATAACGGGGTAATCTGCACCCTCCCTGCACCCCCCCCCCCCCCCTCTCCTGGGAGGATACCTCCTCTGCACGAATATCGCTATCGAATGTATTGTGCATTTGTGAATGAGCTGAGTTCGTCTCATTCAAAACGCGTCTAGCTATGTTGTTCAATGAATTCTCGGATGTCGCTTCCAATTAATTTTCAGCTTCGCACCCTCTACTTTATACAGCTATGCATGCATATCCGGACTATCTCCATCCTCCCCCTCAACTCCCTACGGCGAATAACAGTTACCCAGTGATTTCGATAGATGCGATCGTATTGAAGCGCGTAATCGACAGTCGCGCGGGATAATTTTGAATCGAAGATTCCCGGAAATACCTACCCTTCTGTTCCGGCATATCGTCACTTCATAATATCGATAGACTAACGTTAAAAAGATGCCGGAAGTACCCAAAAAGTCAACGACTGTCGAGAGGATACACGTATTATAACTGATGAGTTCCGTTTCGTAAAGTTATGATTTTTATTGATTTTTCAATTGCGATCTTTTAATTTATGAAAATGCCGAAAAAAAATGTATTTAGCGACTAAATCGGCGTTTATACTTATTCAAAATTAATTTTAAGTTGGTGTACGAGATATTCGGGTTGCTGCGAAGATGCTGGCAGATAATAGAATGATAGAATCAATAAACGAACTATAAGATTTAATTCAATTTTTAAAAAATGATATAATAATAGTAATAAAGCAAATGATAATAATAATACATTCGATTATGGCAATAAATTTCGTGTCAGGAATATTTTTTTGTAAATGGAGCGTGAAAACAAGAGGATTTTTTTTCACGTGTTCTAACATCGAATACATCGCGACAGTTCGACACGCGTGAGACCTTCGTAACCTTTCCGAAGCGATAAAACATCGTGCGAACTTCCGAAGCTACACTACGTAGCAATGAATCGACTCGAAAGCAATTTGCCAACTCGAATAATCTGTAAGCGCCGATCGCCGATAGAAAATGGTATGAGATTCGGAGCAACGATGGAGAAAGACCGCGGCGATTGATCCAAGTGGCTTCGAGGCGTTCTATTCCACGCCGGGCGGACAGACGAACTTTGAAATTCTAACCGATAATGTCGGAAACGAAACCTGCTTTGCCCCCACTTAGGACAGGTCCGCGATGGATATCAGCCCGAAATCTAACCTTACCGTTTCCGCGAGAAGACCAAGTTGGCGTTCTTACAATGACGAAGTTCAGAAAGTTTTGTTACTTCTCGTTCATTGGAGATAATTAATTTTCCATTCGCTGCTGAAAGGTCCATTTCGTTCTTTTTCTTCTGAAGGCTTCGTTGCTTTTCAATCATTGTCGGTTTATTTTCCCAGGAGCTCTTATTGACGTTTGGCGTTTTTTTTACACCATTTCTTCAACCAGACAATATCATTGGAGAAATGACCTGAAGTAAACGCGATGGGACGCAGTTCTCGCAGTTGTACTTGCAACTTGCTGCGGGGCCCATTTTTGCCCATCCCTCGCGACCTCCATTGCATTACCGCAGGTCAGAGATAAGAATGTTTTTCGCTCTCTCGGTGCCCGAGGCCTTTTACTATATCCATGGAAACGATTCGCTCAGCGCTATACTATTACGCGTGAATGCGTGGACCATAGATCGCTGAGATGCAGTATCACATTTACTGCAACATATAATACAGTGAGTTCCGTCCGATACAATGATGCTTTATCAACCGTTCATTCACATATCTAACCACTGCGAGCTTTCATGGATCACATTGAAAGAGACCAGTGATCAGAAAAGAGCGGGGCAAAACGGACAAGCGAGACAAAATGGACACATGCAGAGAATGCTTCCAGAAACTTGTGAAAAATTGAATTAAATTTTGACGAAAAATGAATTAAATTTTTGAAAAAATTTAGTTAAATTAGCAATGTCTACATTTCGACATTGAATTTGCGATTTAATTTTGACAAAAATTGAATAAAATTTTAGGAAAAATTGAATAAAATTTTGACGAAAAAAGAGTTCAATTTAAACAAAAATTGAATTAATGTTTAGAAAAAATTGAATTAAGTTTTGACGAAAAATAAATTAAATTTTTGAAAAAATTCAGTTAAATTAGCAATGTCTACATTTCGACATTGAATTTGCGATTCAATTTTGACAAAAATTAAATTAATGTTTAGAAAAAATTGAATTAAGTTTTGACGAAAAATAAATTAAATTTTAGAAAAAATTGAGTTAAATTAGAAATGTCTACATTTCAACATTGATTTTGGGTTTTTCTTTGATTTCTAAAATTTTCTAAAATTTTATCAATATTTTTGATAAATTTTTTCATTGTGTACCTAAAAATAGGTCATCAAATATGTCTGAAAAATGAATATTAATGCTTGCTAAATCATTTAATTGGTCCATTTGGCTCCACTTTCGCTTTATCCTTTTTCCGTTAATGTAGATTACAGAAATTACACCATCGCCCCATTGGGGCCTACAATGCGCCTAAATCATATTTGTTTATCGACAAATTGGACCTCCCGAAGGACGTCAAATAGTATCCCCTCGAAATTCCGTTTGACGCTGCGATTCATCGGTCAATTTAGCATTCAATAAATTCAGTATCAATTAGTGTGCGTGTCTTTGCGTCGTATAAAAGGGGTATTATTAGAGGTATACATGCGAACGCTAGTGCAACGTAGTACCTCCGTAGGGACTAACATTGTTACGTGATGCACGAGTATATATTCGTTCGGACGATGTGAAAGCTAAAGCACCGAAGCTGGCAGGCTGTAGCACATGATTAAATATGCACCAGCGTCAACTTCCACTGGCGCTGTGTGTTATACTATACGCAATGCTGTATATTCCCTCCGTAAATACGGGACGTATATTCATTCACGTAATATATTATGGCACGTACTGCAGAATGTGCACGTAATATGTACACGTAACAAAGTGAATGCGTAATATACGCTAAAAGGGGAAAAGGTTAACAGTCAAACTCGACAGTCAAGTTAAGATGATCATTTCAATATCTTTGTTATTGACGACAAACCCTAAAAACTACAAAAATACTATAAAAACCATCATTATTCTTACTTTAATTTCATTATTATTTTTATTCTTTTAATCATTATTATTATTTTTTTTTTCTGTTACGATCCATGGGTTTATTTTTTTTTATTTTTACTTTACTTTAGGGACAAACCCTACAAACTACAAAAACACTATTAAAACAATCATTATTCTTACGTTAATTTATTATTATTTTTATTCTATTAATCATTATTATTATCTTTTTTTTCACCATTTTTTTTTCAGTTTCCTTCTATGGATATATTTTATTTTTTTTAATGTGAATTTCTTTCAATTTCCGCCTCAATCAGGTCATTTGAATAACTTACCGACTGTTATCAGAACGTAACCGGCATGAGATAAGATCCTCGGTATGACCTGCTTTGCGCTTCTCTATAAGTATCGCCGTGTTTGAAGTTTGAAGTGAAAAATTAAAACTTTTTCCATCCGTTGTTGTTACCGCCCCTCTCTCCCGGCTTTTACGAACCCTTAGATTTCATCAAAAGCCAAGCGAACAAACTTTATACTACCCTGTTTGATCGACGCGTGGTCTCGACCCGCGCTTTCGGAAAACCCTCGAGAAGGGTTGGTAGGTAG
The DNA here is from genome assembly GCA_964006125.1 of Cryptus viduatorius. NCBI lineage: Eukaryota > Metazoa > Arthropoda > Insecta > Hymenoptera > Ichneumonidae > Cryptus > Cryptus viduatorius. The sequence goes on from OZ023226.1 coordinate 7,357,468, forward strand.
GCTTCGTTGAGCGTGTCGTTTGTTACGATACGTGTGCGTTAACTTTGTCGGTGCTTTCAGAAAGGTTACCCTCCCCCCTCCCCCCTTGTATGCGCTCATTGGCGGTGTACTCTGACGGGTGTGAGTTTCAACGGGTCAAACGAGTTTAATTGCATTCAAAGTTGCCGAGTTAATCGAGGTTTCCTGGTTCTACTTTAGTTGCAATATTTCCAAAATTGCTTCATTAAATAGCGTGTACGATACCTCTGTCTTGTTGACAATCCAATTTGCCAAAGAGCACGTCGTTCTTCGTGTTCATTTAATCAATCAATTAACCTATTTTCAAATTAAATTAATATTTTTTTAATAAATCATTAATATATGTATGTAGTCAAACAAATTCAGATGAAAGTTGAAGAAATTTCGATATAATCTGAAAAAAGTGAGTTATTATTCTTAAAAAAGCGAAATGAATTTAAAATGTGCATTTTTTTTTCCAAATGTTTTTTCAAATTACGTTTTCATTTTTATCAATTAAAAAAAAAATGGTAATTAAATAATACATTTTTTTGACAATTTTGAAAAAAATTAAATTATAATTTTACATCTTCTAAAATTTTATTTTTATTTTATCAATAAAAAAAAATTATACATATTTCCGTTTTATTCTGATAAAACTTTGCCATCCGATGTGTACCAATGCCCCAAATAATCTCGCAGTGCTATACTTCGCTGGTCCACAGTTCGCTCGACATCGAAAAATATGTCGTATTTTTTCGATGATGTGTTTTGTGTGCGCGCGATTAAATAATTAGACGTCAATTAATCGGCGGTAAATACGAAAATTGTTTCCTACAATCTCCGCGCTATTGTGCATCACAAAGAGTGCACTGTGAAAGCACACAAGGGGCGACTACGTCACTCGTACTTCCGAAAGAGGACAAAAGCTCAGAGCTTCGGGATTTCGACGTTCCCGGAGCTTGGACGTCGGAACTATTAGCAGCGCGAAAAACATTTTTTTTCTCTCTTCTCTGTCCTCATTTTTCTCGAAGCTGCTACGGACCTCCCTTCGCTCCGGCCTCTTTCGCAAAGATTTTCACTGCAACCGACAGCTTGGTAACCAGGGGGCCATAGAACGTGGCGTTTTACTTCACAGTCTCGGGACACTTGCGCCGCAAAAATTATTTCGCCCCACGGAGCGCTTTAATTGGTAGTTACACCGGTGCTTACTCAGTTTATGAACCGAGATCGGAGATGGAAAATACTATGGTATTGTGTATCTATATTTTTTTTTTGCTTATATAAACACAATTTTTTCTTATTCTCGAGTTCTTCCCGTCTTCTGGAGATCGCAAACTTTTTTTTTTTTTTTTTTTTTTTTTTTTACTATAATACGAAGTGCAAAGAGTAGTAACAGGAATTAATAAAGATCGCGACAATTTTTTGCGAGACCGTCTAATTGATTGAACATCGATAGGGCATTTGCTGAGGCGAAACGGAGAGCGATAGTTACGAAAACTAAAGTGGACACATAAATAATTATAATGTGCAGCAAGTGCAGCGAGTGCTGTCAAGGTTCGAGGCACAGTGTTGACGCGAGCCCAACGCCCGGCTCCGATTCGGAACCCTCAGGTAACGAGCGAATAGTAAGAAAAAAATTGCAACAATACAATCGTATAAGGTTAATTGATACCTACAAGCGTAATCGCAGATCTACTTTTCTAGAAAGTCAATCGCGAAAAAAAAATAGAAAAACTAATTTCTATTATTTACATAACTGTTATGTAATATTACTATTTTGGTAATGTTAATAATAACAACATGGTACATTAATAATAACAATAATAACAACATGGTTATGCATTCATACATTATGAATCATAACGACAAAACACGAATATTACACAATAGTTAGGGGAGAGTGGGGTACATTGAGGCATTTGAAATTTCTCGTAAATTTCAAGTTTACAAATAATGATTTTTTTTTTGGTAGCATTGAGTTAAATTGTCATTTGGCGAACGTGAAACACAACGCTTTGCACCCTTAAAAAAAAATGTCGGCTCTTATTAAAAATATCATATCTCACGTTACTTTCGAAATTACCACGAGTTTTCGGCCGTAAATAAGAGTTTAACTGCTTCTGCGGTGTTTTTTTAATTCGATAATTTAATTCGATAAATAATTATTTTTCGTTAAAAATTATGTTGATTTCTTGTGGGGTACAATGAGCCATTTGTCAAATTATTTTAATTCAAATAATTTGAATAATTTGTATTTATTTTCACCCGCCATTGCAGCTGTTTTGGACGCCAAAATGTCTATGAAAACTAATTACGAATTTTATTTTTCAATTATTACCGACTGAAAAATTCGATAATTCGTAAAGAAAAAAAAAAGTTTGCTCACTGTACCCCACCTTTCCCTGTGTAAATAATAACACCGTAATAGTTTTTCCGCATCAAGGAAAAAAAATGCGCGAAAAATATGCTAGAAATATATAAATTTCAGCATTTTTATATATATCTGTAATATGACATTTTCCGACGAAAATATATTGAAAAATATGTTACAGATATATCTTACAATACATATACTTTTTTCTATGGAGGTCTCTTGAAAAGAATATTTTTTGTTATTATTATTTTTATATACTAAAATATTATTAATAATTTTTCAATTTTGATTATTACTTCATTTTATGATTATTATTATTATTTCTGATTTTTTAAAAATATTTAATACAATTAATAATAATTGCATAGCCGGATATCGTAAATAAACAAAATGCAAAAAAAAAATACCTTTTGCCCAACGAATGTACAATATATCCAAAGGATCAAAGGCGAACCATTTCAAGCGCGAGACGATATAATCGTTTATGATTTTCCCGGTATTTCGTGGGCAAAGCTTTATATTGATACGGAATGTAATAAAACACAAATGTTAGATGTATCGGTTACTCTTTTGCTCGCGAAATATGAAAAGATAGGGAATAGGTAAGGTTAGAAACCTCTGGCGGTTCCGGTGTTGCATTTTCAAGATCTTCGAAAGAAAATAAAAAGCGCCATTTTCCAGTGGGTATTTTCAAATGGCCGATATACAAGAGACCGTGTGTGAGGGAGAGAGAGATTTTTCTATCGCCCGGGCGAAACGAAGAACGTGTTAGAGAGCGCAGTATGTAGACGTGTGCAGTTCACAAGGAAGCGTCGACACCACTATACACGATACCGGTTCTGAGTCTTGCATTGGCTCGTTGAACAGCCACCAGAGGGGAGGGAGTGCACTCACTCGCTTTGGTTTATCGGTGCAATATCCGTTAAAATTTTACGGGCCCAGACGGAAAGTGGATCGATATGTATATGTATCGGTATGATCCGTTGGTTATTTTTCATCGGGATACGAGAGGTCACCTGCAGCAGTACTTAGAATAAAAAAAAACGAAAAGTTCAACGATCGCAATATTTGACAATTGTTTTTTTTTTTTTTTTGTAATATATAATATATAATATATAATATATTAATATATATATATAATATATTAATATATATATATAATATATAATATATTATATATTATATATTATATATTATATAATCTTCTTAAGCTGAAAAGAAAAAAAAATGATCATTATGAAACCAAAGCTTTCGCTGCTATCGAGTGAAAAAATTTTGCTGCCGGAGATATTGCTGGTAAAAAATGGAGAGCAGCTTGTCTGGTTAGTCGTGTCTTGTTGTCGAGCGACGAGCTTCTCCACGTATAAACGGAGTTATACAAGTGGAAAAGGTGAAGAGCTTACTTAACCCGAGGCTCGGTAAGTCTCGTGCTTTGCAAACGTGCGAACAAGCAAACGAGAGCGCCGCGAGCGAAACACTTAACACCTTTTATCGTAAAGGGTAGAAGGTGCGCTTTTCACTCGGGCAAAACCGTGTGTCCCTCCATTACCGCGTTCACGCTTGCAACTTTCCAACACAGTCAGACACGGGGATTATTGTATCACATGGAATGGATAATTAATACGCCTACGATGAAAGACCGATGCCGGAGCCGCGACTCCTTTGAAACGTGTTACGTCTTTTTTTTTCGTATCACTTCAAGTCTGAGATTTGAAATTATCTTTTCTTTGAATCTATCATTACTTTTTGAGCCAAAAAACACTTTTTTTTTCGATTACAGACATTTTTATTCTCGATTTGTTTTTATTAATCGATTAGTTTCGAGATATCGTAATTCGAGAATAATTCGTAAAAATTGTGTTATCCTCGTCATTACGCTACTTTTCGACTGTTACGTCTTTTTTTTTCGTATCACTTCAAGTCTGAGATTTGAAACTTTTGTTTTCATTGAATCTATCATTACTTTTTGAGCCAAAAAACACTTTTTTTTTCGATTACAGACATTTTTATTCGCGATTTGTTTTTATTAATCGATTAGTTTCGAGATATTGTAATTCGAGAATAATTCGTAAAAATTGTGTTATCCTCGTCATTACACTACTTTTCGACTAAAAATGGATACATTATTAATTGTATTAAATTTATTTGCCGAAGTTATTAATAATAACCACTTGCATCAGTGTTTAAATTCGATTTTTTTTTACGTTGCAGAGGAGGAGTGGAATCCCGGTGGCAAAGGTCGTCAGTCCAATGACACAGGTGAGTCATCGATTACGTTTATTACGCTATTACCATAATATTCAACGAAATGGACACCGAGAGACATAATGTCTTAATGGCGATTAAACGTTTAAAAAAAAACGAACAAAAAGTGGCGCGCTGCCACCCTAAATACATTTTTTTTCAATATACGGAAAGGAGAACTTTCGATCGACTTATCAAGCCATCAAAACAACTTGAAAAAAAGTATTTGGCGATTCATCCTGCTTCGCCTTTTAAATACTACAATAGTGTTGACCATCGCGCGACTCATTAACGAAAAAGCCGTCAGTGTTGCAGCGTAAATCGATTATATCATTTTCCGTGTATATATTCAATATATCATATATTTTCATGTTTTTCATTCTCTCCATTTCAATTAATCATCCGAGTTATTCGCATGAAAAAAAAATTATTGCAAAATATATCTGATATATTTAATAAATTTCCGTCGAAAAATTTTATATTACGGATATATTTGTGGAAATATATGTAACGAAATATATAACGAATTCTATGCTTAATATATTAAAAATATATGATAGATTTTTCGTTTTCTTTATTATTCGTTATATATTTCGTGACATATAAAAAAAATAAAAATTTATAAAATATTACATATATTTAACATTTAAAAAATATATCATATATTTTTAATATATTTAAATATTACTATAAAATATATTTAATATATTTCCGTCGAAAAACTTCGTGTTACGGATATATTTTTGAATATATTTGTGGAAATATATGTCCCGAAATATATAACGAATTCTATGCTGAATATACTATTAATGATATAAAAGCGCCGAATTTTCTATATTTCTCGCGTATACTTGTCATATATTTCAATGAGAGGCTCCGCGGAATTTTGTTTTGTCGACGTTATTTATCATCATAAATGATTATCGCTGTTCTTATGGCGTCTTCGGTCATTTTTCGAGAGATATTCACTTATCAATGCTAGAAAAATTATTTTTTCCCCGCCTTCGCAGCATCGCGCAGTTTCCCAATGCTTCCCGTCGCATTGAGACATTCTTTTGTTCATTGAGAAACTAGCGGACCGAATATACGAAGGGGAATGGCGGAAGCCTTCCTCGACCAAGCCGGCGCGCTGGCGTTCAATCATTGACCGTCCGCAGGTCTCCGAGTTAAATCCATTATTCACGAAGTTTTAATTACCGAAAATCCCGAGACGTTGACTACGAGCAATGAAAATGGCCGACCGGGTTATATCACCCAAACCTCACGAACCTCGAGTCGCGTGTCTCAAAATTTAATTCTGCTCGCGGACACCGACCGTCAGTTCATGCACCCTGACTTCCGTCTGCACCAACCCCCATCGTCTTTACTGTTCACCTCAACGCCGACCCCACCCCCATCCCCCGCACTCCCCCATTGCCTTTCATCTCCGTCTTCCACTTCGTCGTGTTTCTCAAATCTCCGGGGAAATATTCGCTACAGTCAAATCACATTCGCAGTAGACGAACGAAAATTGAATTTCGACCCATATAATTCACCCAATAGTTCGCGCGCGAAGTCGACATGACTCTTATCAGCGAACGTTCCGACGATCCGCTGACCTCCCTGTTCCGCGATTCGTTACTTCTCCTTCATCCACATTCGACGCCCAATTTGTTTGACGTCCGCGCAGTCCCCGAACGTTGCTAATTGACGAACTTTGTGTATTAGTGGCGCGCATTTTTAGTGCGCACGTGAAATTATCGAGAAAACGACGCATTTTCTAATGCATCGTCTAATGCGTTGAAAATCGCAGGCAATCCGACAGAAAAATTAGCTCGTCGTCTCGTTGAGTCTCTTCCATGAGAGACTCCGTAGAAATTAAATTTCTACCAGAATACAAACGGAGAGAACGTCACGACAATAATCTCTATATTTGCGTCTCAATTACACTAAAAAAAAATCGAAAAATCGGTTAAATTAACAAAATTGACGGTCGCGGCAAACGAAATATTTCATTTAATGAAAAAAATACTTAATTAATGATACTAATTGATAGTTAAATGCATTATTTCTTTTTTTATTATGAAAATTCTTTCTTTTAAAGAACCGATTATTTATTTCGCGATCCGCAAGGGCCGATTTTACCGGATCAACCGATTTTTTTTCTCAATGTCAAGAATACTATATATTTAATATTTTTTAAAAATTTCTTAATTTTTTAATCAGATATATTATCGGAAATATATTCTCAAATATTTCCATAAAATTCAATTTTTCGACGTAAATATATCAGATTCATTGTAAATAAATTTTGCGGTAAATTTTTTTCCGTGGGGACAATTCCATGGGGAATACGCGAGTCTGGCAAAGTATGTGCGCAGTCGCGGCCTACATTTGCGGTGACATTTGCTTTTTAAATTATTTAAGTTAATTAAAGTCAAACACTTTTTATTTCCATAGCATTCATCTGGAAATGAATAAAAAAATTATCGAAGATGTTATCTCATAATAAGAACTTCGTAAGTACGTAAAAAAAAAAGTATATATTTTTGAGTGATTGCTGCGAAGGTACATAGTTTATAAATAACTCTAAAAAAAATCATAACGAAGTAAGCAATGCGAACTTTTTTTCCGAGTATTTTTCGTAAGATGGATTTCCGGCGCCAAAAGTGCCGATTTAATTATTGAATACTTTACATTACTTGCTTATTTTTTTATTTTTTTCATTATTGAATATACTTTATTGAAAGTTTGTGGAATACACACATCGATACGCCGTTGACCACCCAATATTTCTCTGCAAGTGGGCGCATTATCAGCTTAACTTAAGCCCTCGAATCAGCGAGACCTTTGGTAGGCTTCCTTCTGTTATGTCTGCGATTCGTCTTCATCGTACCGTTGAAATTCTGAAATTGATACCGCAAACACACAATAGACGCTTTCGACGCGTCAAGAAGCTTCCGCGTGCAATGACATCGTTGCGTTTCTCAGTGGAAATAATTAAGGCGTTCTACTTTAATCGCGCATAACTCCGTTTCGCACATTTATCTGCCGATGGATTCATCACTTTTACGCAAATTCTTCGACGAATTCAATAGCGCCGCTTAAAATTTATCAAATATCGTCTTGAAGTGCTACTGACGTATTCAAGACGATGTTTTTCTCAAACGCCAATCCCGCTGCACGACGTCATGTACCTGATGCGTATTTCGATAATACAAAGTGCGCGTTGGGAGTAGAAAAGGAATGAAAATAAGGAAAAAAGGAGTGCGCGATCGATACTCCCATATTTCGTACTTCTTGCATCTTCGGACGAGTTGCAGGAACGAAAAAGTCGAAGCGCTCCACAAGAATAAATAAAACATAAGCCAGAAACGTCCGGAATAGCCACGTTCGTCCGCGCAATGTTCACGTCGAAGCTTTTACCCGAGCAAACGTCTATCCATCGGGGGCCAAAGTTCGATAAATTCGCTCCACAAATAAACAAAACGTTGATAAAATTACTAAACTGACTGATGTTCTATATCTGAGTGAAAAAAAAAAAAAAATTCGAAACATTCTTACGCGACCCAAATTGTCGTCATTACTAAAATTTGCCGAAACATTAATTAAATTAGAATTCAAAAATAGTTGACATGAAATTCCGAAAAAAAAAATCGGTAAACCGAAAAATTAAAATTTTGAATTTTTTTTTATAATTATTTATATTTTTTGGAAATTGTAAATAAATCGAAAATGAGGATTGCTAATCGTAGCGACACTTATATTTCACCTTTGTAGCTGAGTGTACAGGGCGTCTGGGTATTTTAGCGGTCTAACAGTGGATTGGCGTTTCCACGTGAATTGCTCTCGTGCACCGCAACCCCTTTATCTCTCGACATGAAGTCGTGGCCACTCGAGACGACGATCGTCTTCCCTCTTACGTTCTACTTTATAGTCCATCGTACTTGCTTTCTATCTCTCGGGTACGATAACCAACGACGCGAGTAAATTAGCCACTCTTCCCGTATCTTTCTCTGCTCGACTCATCCCTTCGCAAGAAGGCTGTGTTTCAATTCCCCTCCCAACTTCCGTAAGTCGCCCACACGCGATGAATAAATAAGTACGTGTTATTGTACGTAGAAGAGGAATCTCGTGTTCTTTTTTTCAAAAACGGTTCTTCAAAGAAGAAGTCAGCAAAGATAATAACGAGAAATCAATGAACAAATTATTAACTTTTTACATAGGAATGACGTAAATAGACGTCCGGCATATTTGCCCGATACCTTCGAACGATCTATTAACCTATAAATCATCGCGAAAGAATTCTGAAAAAAAAGAGTAGAATATCGTTGAAGTATCGTTTCTTTGATGGCTTACAGAACTTTTTTTACGGCCTTCTATATAATTTTTATGAGCAAAAGAAACCGACCTTGTAGGGGAGACCGGGGTTACTTCAATGACAAGTCAGAACACGCGTAGTAAAAACTTCAAGGTTCCGCGCACGTAGTGCGGTACTCCACGGAATTAGCGTGCCGACTATCGGATTTCTTTTTCAAAGCATTGGGGTTGACTTTCCGCGTGTTTTTCTGCTTACCCCGGTCTCTTTTACGTATCAAAAGAAGAATTCTGTACACCTAAGTGAATAAGAATCATCAGACTGCATATTTCCGAAGTTTTATATCTCGAAGTCGTAAATACAGCAATAATTAATTTGCCTAAGTCTTCCGAACGTTGGTACCCTCTCGTAAGGGGTAGTTTCACCGGTTATCGGCAGAGAAGGTAACTTCACGTCGCGTAGTTAAGTCACAAACGATTGGGAATCCGCGAGATGGCGAGAGGCGAAGCAAGTCGTAGGTGTTATCGAGTAGCGCCTCTGGTGGACGCCGGGCGAAGCTGCGGCGGCCGCATCTTTTAAAAAGCTTCGGGACGCCACACCCTGCCAACGGCGGGGCCGAACGTGGCCGAACGCGGGTTTTCGCCGGCGGTTATCCGACAGTGGAAAAGGCACGAGTAGGTCGGACAGGCGAGACGAAACTGCCGGATCAAGAGGGGCGGAGGGGGGGGGGGGGAGGGGGCAAACGAGGGGAAGGATCTCTCGTCTTCGGGTGGTGTGCCGGCAGACCGGGCGGGTCTGGAGAGAGCCTTGACGAAGGCCGACAGAAAGGGATAAGTAGAGGGAGCATAAGGGGAGCTTCAGCCAATTCGAAAAGCGGTGTCGCGAGGTCGTCGCCAAAGACGACAACGAACTCATACGACGCTTGGCATAACACGTCGCGGCGTAACACGCGCAACGTTACGCATTCACTCGTGTACCCACGCAGTCCACGCACGCCGCTATTATAAGGGTCGTGACCCTCTCATTGACACGGTGCGACACGTCGCGGAAGCTCCGTCAACTAATATTGATTATAAAACCGGCGTAGTGGCGTTTTTTTTTTTTTTTTTATATATCAGCCAGCCTCCGGCGGGCAGTACACGCGCGATTGTTAGTGATGCACTACGACGATCGGACGAAATTTACGGGATACTGATCGAGGATCGCGTGACTAAGTGATTTAAAGAATTGTGAGGCTATAAATGGTGAGGAAAACCATCAGATTGTCTGAAACAAGGTGCGATTTTGGTAGAATCGAGTAAAACTTTATTGCCGTCTGGGAAACCATTGTACGAGAAGATCGCGAATGAATTTCCGAATTTTGTTAAAATTGTGCGGAAGATATTTGGTTGGTAATCGAAGGAGCAATGTTCGCGGGAAGGGATACAGTGTGAACTGAGCAATTTGCATTCGCCTTTGGCGCCATGGCTTGCGGATTTGTGCTTTCGTGACGAATTTTTTAGTTGATTTTTCGACGGGACGATTGATTTAACCACAAGGAACGGCAACATGTAAGTAAATTTCTGTAGGATACACCGAAAACCGGACAATTTTCCAATTCACGATGTTTAGTGTGAAAAATGTTTTTTTTTTTTTTGCGTCTGATATTTCCACAGTTTTATAGTGGCCTTTCTCCCCTTTGGCTGTTCCCACCCCTTTCGCCACTTCGTACGATGAATTCGGCTTCGGTTCCCCCTTTTGATACGCACCGTGGGGCGCGCAGTTTTGGTTTACTTTTCTCATTCTATAGAACTCGTGGGATTTTATAGCTGTAAAAAACAATATTCTTTTTTTTTATCGAATATTTTGTGGACTTTCGGAGTTCGGCTGTGTAATTTTTAACATTGGACCATTCGGTTCCAATTAAATATGCACTCCAAGAGACATTATCATCGAAGTAAAACTGAGGATAACGAGAGGCAATGAATATATTAATTTTCAGTGCACTTGACATTTGAGAACCGATATGGAAATTTCAAACGTATCGTAACGTGTGATGAATGTTCATTTCAAAAATAACAAAAATTGAAATATATTCAAAAAATATTGATACATTGAGTAAAATTTTTTTTTTTTAGCATTTTTCTTAAATACGATTTTTCGACGTGTTCGAAAATTCTGATTCCATTTTCACTAAAATTTGTAAATTTTTTTTTTTTTTCGTAATAATAATCTCAAAATTATATTTCTGCAGTATTTTTCCAAAATTTTTTTTTTCTTGCATCCGACAGTAGCGTCGTTGAATATCGAGATCAATCGATTGCACGAGGTTCTCAAAAAATGTATCTTTTTTTTTCTCCTCATTGAGCGAAAAATGACGGAACGAGAAGACGAAGGATTGCGCGCAGAGATCGGTATATCGTTGTACTCGCTGACTACGTTAAAATTGTGTGGTACGCGGTACTGATCCCCACAGGAAGCGAGGAAATCCGAGATGAGACATAAGCCTCTTCGTTAGTTCTTTTTTCTTCCAAGTCCCAGTAACGAGTGGTACACCGAGGGAATAGGGTTACCAAAAAAAAGTACATACGCGAGCGTATGCAACGTCTATTTTTTATTGCAAAAATAATTGCGTCCCCGACATCCTGTGGTTAATACCTGCGATCACAAATGCCTGAACAGTTTTTTTCGCCAAATGACTTGCGACTGTGGGCGTTGCTTCGAAAAAAAAGGACCGAAAATAAATTCGCAATGGCGTATAAACATCGCGATGTTGATGAACTTTTCTTTCTTTCACTTTGGTTGATTGTCAATAGCTTTTACCTATAAAAGGTCAAATTTTTAACGCTAACAACTGAATGATCGTCTACCGGATGATGAGCAATTACAGGGAAACGCGATTACGCGAAGCTCGACGTTATGTAATTTATAAACCAATACCATTGCCATGGTAAACCGATAAATCGATAGAACTGGAGATTCATTAAGCGGCTCATTGCTATATATGCACGCGAACCGGCTACGGACGAAGCAGTAGTGGTTAAAACGGTGGTAGCAGTCCGGAGACGATATCCGGGTTAGAAGAGGGTGTATCCAACGCCACATTATCCTACAGCCCATCGAGCCAATAAACAAAACCGATATATGTAAAGTACGAAAAATATCCAGCAAAACGACTCGTAACATGAGTAGAAAATGGATAATTGTGATAACGACGTTTTCTCTAAAATAACACCATTAAAAAAAGAAATGGTAAAACCGATCGAATCTTTGGCTATTTGAAAAATCTTATAATAATAATAATAATAATGACAATAACCGATGTCCGCCACATAAAAACGATTATATTGCGTAATATATCTGTCATATATCTCCGATATATTGTTCCCAAAAAATGGTACCTTACGGTCATATTTTAAAAATTTCTGCAAATCCTCTTAAACTCTGTTAATGATCTATTTTTTTTATTAATTATATCAAAATTATGAATATCATATATTGTTTGTTCTTTTTGCATAATCATAATAACAATAACCGATGTCCACCACATAAAAAAAAATATTGCATAATATATTTGTGATATATCCAATATATTTTCCACAAAAAATGGAAACATTTACCTTACGATAATATTTTAGAAATTTCTGCAAATTCTCTTAATCTCTCGTAATGACCGAATTTTTTTATTAATTGTATAAAAATTCTTAATATCATATATTTTTAATATATTTTTTGTATATTTTTTTTCCATGTGGTTAAGGAGACACATAAATATTTCGCTTCGCTATTGTAACATTTTTGTAACTTCATTCGATAGATCGTTAACTGGCATTTGGATTTTGGAGTATATTGCATTTCGGGTCGCGTAATCGACAATCGCATTGGTACATTTAATTTTCGTCTCGTCATCGTCGAGCCGCGACCATTTCGTTCTGTTTATTTATCATCATTTGGATACCGAATATTGAAACTCGAGTGTCGTCTGATTATACACGTTACGGGAATACATGCAGTCGATTCCCGGGCAATCGTTTCATAACGAATGTCACCAATCCTCGACATCAACGGGTGACGGCCAGCGTAACGAGAGTGGATGAGGCATGTAACTCGATGTTTCTATATGATTAAATTGCTATTAAACAGGCAAAACGAACAGGAAAATTCGATTTATCGCTTAATCTATATGTCGGTCATCTCTGTTCGACAGTTCCGCTATACAATCGCGAATTATTCTTTAATTTTCTAGTGAAAAGTGTCGAGAACAATCGTCGCCATTTATCATGCAATATTTCTTTCACTTTTGCATACAACATTTCAATTTCGCAGTGCCATTTTGTGACATTGGCGGAAAAATCGGCAATCAGTATTAAAGTTGTGACTATTATATCCTTACACCGCGGCGTCGCCATAAATCGGCATTTAATAGTATCGAACCAAAAGATCGCGACGGTAATGGCGAATAAAAAAAAAAGTACCAATCTGTCGAATCATAACCCCTCATATGCGGATGGCGTAAAAATGGCTCCGATATTTTTTTTCAACAGTCACAACCTTCAAATTATCCGCGCAACTATAAAATATCGTAAAAAAAAGTTTGAAAAACGTAAGGAATTGTAACTTTTTTTTTTTCAATTTTTAATTTTCTTTATTCCGCAATTTTTATCATCGAGCATTAAAATCGGAGTCAAAACGATTGTGCGCCTGAAATATGAAAATGTTTATTATTCATTACGAATTCGAAGAGCAGCCGAATTTGAATGCTTCGGTAGCGTTTATGAAGAGTGCTATAGATAAAGAAACGTCCTTTTTGCATAATGAATTACATGGTCGACACTCGGCAGACGAATGGCCCGAGTAACAAACAGCTCGACGCAATCGATAAGCGCGGAGCAGAACTCATTGAGACAATTTATCGAGTATCGCGAATAAGTATTGTCCATACGCCCGTGAGGTCTTTATGGTTGATGATTGGACAACGTCATTCAGTTCGCTCGGTTAGTAGCAGAGTCGGCCTGCTATTGTCCCGGTGTTCAACGGGGGGAAAACAGCGGCGACTGTTTGGACAAGACTTTTGAAAGCGCGCCGCTGATCGCCCTCGAGGTCTGCTTGATACGAAGATTAATACGGAGCGCCGTCCATATGCCACGTTTTTCTCGCACAATGTGAAGAACAAGAGCGATAGATCGAGAGAGACGGAAAAGACCCAGCGAGAGCGAACCACTCTGAGTTCCGTATGAATAAACCCCCGCAACTGCCCTCTAGCGTTACGAAAGATGTACGCATATATGCGCCAGTGCCACGGAGCGATAATGCTGCGATTGTTCTTGCCATTATGATATTTTATTGAATGCACGTCCGAGGCTTCCGGTCGTGACGGATGAAGGTGCCACGGACGGCAAGAGCTAATTCTCACGCATCAAAATCTCACATTCTCGCGATCTATAATGCTGCAGAAGCAGCTTCCAGGTGCCGACAGGATTAGGGTGTTGCGCACGAAAAAAAAAAAAAAACACGTATAACCACTATATTCGAAAAATCGAAAAAATCGAAAAATATATATTCTATATCGAAAAATTGTATATTACGAATATATTTTCTAAAAATATAATACGTCACTAAAAACACAACGAATTACGTAATTTATTTATCGATTATCGAAATATCGATATATCGATATATTAATCAAATATCATATCATATATTTCATATATTTCTAAAGTAATTTCGTCATCAAAAGTAACTTTGTTTATCATTTAAATTATCTTATATCGTTTCATTTATGATAATACCGACAAATCTATCGACCAGAAATATTCAATGAATCGATCAAACGATGTTTAGTCGAATGCACAGGATGTCGAGAACGCTTGGTAGTGCCACCCTTCGCATTTGTCGTAACCGGACTCTCAGTACGACGCGATTTCGTTAGTCGCGCATAGAATTGAACAGTTAATATACCGGATACGTGGACAATTGACGTCGACGTTCTATGAGATGTCTTTCCTCCTTAACATTTAATGTCTTTATTTACTCCGAATCTCCTCGACACGCGGAAAACAAAGTATACCGTCGAATAATCGAACGATCGTTTTATTTCGTCTTTTTGTCAAAAACAAAATGTTTTTTTTTTTCACTAAAAATAATAATGATAATAATAATAATAATAAATAAATATATAATAATAATAATAATAATAATAATAATAATAATAATTCTTGGAAATTTATCGCTGATTTTGTGCCAAAGGGGGGTGTTAAACTCAGTGAAGCGGAGAGCAAAGAATTTTCGGAGAGTTACGGGATATCTGGATATGAGTAAAACTTGCATATGGCTGACTTTGAATGTCTTCGCGGGTATATGTAAATGTACTCATAGGACTGACAATAATGCATGATGCATCTGATACGGTACAGGCAACCGAGGAGCATTCACAGCAAAATATATCCAACTCCGCATACTATATATCTAATATAACAGATCCCAACAGCGAAGCCAATAGCTGCTTGAATTCTCCATTCAAATTTCCTGGCACCAGAGCCAATGTGCGGTGAAACGTTCCATCGGGAACAAACCGATGAACGTGTGCGGATTCCCCGTTCTATATCGATACTTTTCTCACTCCATTTTTTTTTTTTTTTTTTTCGATTTCTCCCGCCCGATTCCATTATCACCCGCTGCCATTCTCTCTCTATCTCTCGTTCACCGTGCGCGAGACATTGATTTAAAACGGCGAATTATTAACGTTCCCGTACCTTTCACGTTACTGTCGCCTACTTCTGCCGCTTGTAGTCACAGGCATCCCGATAGCCTGCCGCCCCCCGCTTCACCCTGTGAACGATGGACGGTTATTAAAAATCTATCGGCGCCTCTATCAGAAGTGAGGTAAGGACAGCTTTCGTTGTCACGCCTAACGACCGACGAAATTCGACATTTTAATAATCGTTTTCAGAAACAGAATTATTATTTTCTTTCATTCATATTATTCGTACATCCGCGGAAAATTACATTCACTGAATTATCGACTGATGGTGGAGAGATCGGAGATATTCGTAACACGGGGCAAGTCGAACGCAAACGAGTTTCAACTTTTTTTAAAGCCATCAATGAGTTTCTGGAAACTTTTGGCATTCGGAAAACGAATCGAAAAGTTGGGAGAGATGAGAAGTATCCAATTGGCGCCTTACAATGGCATTTGTCTATCAATCGAATTTTCTGTAATGCGATTGATCCGTGCGAAGTCTTTTCTCTTCAAGTTCGCCTGCGCGGGTGACACATACGTCTGGGAAGTAATTTTTCGTCTAGGAAAACAGTTTTTCTTGCGAGGGTACGTGAGACTCAGTGAAAACGGTAGAGATGCCGGTTAAGTTGCTCCGCACGGAAGGAGAGGGTGCAAAGGAAGGAGAGGGTGCAAAGGTGAAAACAACTTCAGAAACTTCTCGTCGTTTATGCCTCTTCTACTTTCGGGTTGGAGAAAGCAACGGTACAGCTAGCGGCTGCCGCCCCAAACTTGTAGCTTTCAAGATCCTCTTTCGACGGGGAGAAAAGGGGTGAAGGGGCGCAGGAAGATCGAAGCGCATTTTAAATTCCATTAAAGTCGAACAATCCCGTAACATCTGCTACTACAAGAGAATGTTAATAAGTTTCACGAGCGAACGGTCCGCTTGCGAGAATTTTTATTATTTCTGACTGACAAGTGAATAGGGGTGAACGGAGGTAAGTTGAATCACTTGAAAAATTCAATTTTTGAAAAAATTACTCCGTCGGTAAGTTCTGTCGGTTCGCTTGATATACAGAGACTTAGGTGAAAACGGCGCTAATTGAAATACGGAACAAACCGGAAGTGCCGTTTTAAAGTAAAAATTGTCTCGCAGCGAGCTTGGTACTCTAAGAAATTACTTATCCATAGCATACACTCCAATTTCATAGAGTGCGATACTCGCTACATGGAACCTTCGATTTTTATAACACTCCGCTGCAAAAAGGTCGAAATAATCTATCAGACAAGAAAAAGTCTTCCATGCAGTCGGAAGGACGGCTGTTAATTTGTTTTATTCGCGTTCTACCGGCTGCAATTGAAGACATTTTTTTAGTTTGTCAAATTAGTTTCCACTTTTTGTAGGTTAACTATATTTCAGACGTGGGGTTTTCTTTGTGGAATTGCAAATGTTCTTTTTAACTCCCGACTGCCTGCTGCGGCAAAAAGACGCGAGTTATGCGTTTCATAGCGACGAGCGATTTCGTTGTCCGGATTGTTCTCGGAAACGGCTAAAACTTATTTGCTAAAATTTGATACACTGATTCTATGACACGTAGTCAATATCGTTTGCAAAATAAAACTTCGATCCGTTGAATATTGGTAGAAATATAAGCGATTTACTATCGAATTTTACTATCGATTTACCTATCGAATATATCGAGGATTGAGCGCCATTTTCGGCGATTTACTTTTTCTAATGTTTTTCCCGCACTAGTGCGGAAAAGTACACTTTACGCGGAAAAAACAGCCGAAAATCGGATTCGATACACGTATCGAAATACAGGTATCGAAAATAACTATTTTCGACTCCTGATGGCTCGCAAGGCGCTCGATCTCCGTGCGACATAACCTTAAATTCGCGGAAATGCAGGTCTCAGTGAAAACATCGTCTTTAAAAAAAGTAGCAATAAAAAAATTTACAAATATTTAAAAACTTCCGACTACAAAAAGAGTGAAATAACAATTAATTATTAACATGTTATAGTCGGGGAATTTTCATACTTAATGACGAAGAAATCGTTCGACTGTAACATGTAAATCGTTAATTGTTATTTCACTCTTTTTGTTGTCGGGAATTTTTAAATTTTTGTAAATTTTTTTTTTATTGCGTGGCTAGCAACTTTCTCCGGGTTTCCAAGAGTCCCGATTTGTTCCAAAATACGACATCAATGGTTTGTTATTAACATTTTTGAAAGACCCTAAAATACGTTGGAAACACACAACAGCAGCGTATTTCGAAGTCTAATACGCCGAAAGTCAACCCTAATTGGATTATTTCATTAAAAATACTTTATCAAAAACTTCGTTTGGCGGTATACGAACTAATCACAGCGATGCCTTGAGGTTTATTAGATTCAACACTTCGTCAAGACTAATTGCGGGAGTAGATAGATAGAATGTCGAATGTCTAGCTGAGAGGGATCGCGAAACGTAATTGCTAATTACGAATACTGTTGCTTTCGTTCGCAATGACTAAGTTTCTGCGGGGATGGGGTGTTCTGCTGCTACGATGGGGGTAAACAGTCTCCGCATTTCGCAGCCCCTCTTCGCTGCCGAGAGTTTGATCAACTCGTATACCTGTTGTTTTGATACTCTCGAATCAAGTTGACGCGATGTTTCGCGAACAGATGTTCCAAAAGCAGTCGGGATGTTGACGGAACTTGCGAAAAAAAGCTGCGGGAGAGATGCCGCGAGAAAGAAAAAACGGTTCGCCTAAAGAAGATCCGAATTACTCTCGGATGGTGGATAGGGCTTCGGCGGTCATGGCTGACCTGGTTTTAGATACTTTGGTGGTACTTTGGTGTCTATCTCTGTCTCTGTTACTCGTGTGCTATGTGGGCGTGAACCATGTAGTAGGCACGTTCCGTGAGAGATCATCTCGTACCCATGGCAACCCATGGCAACAGCAGCGTCTGTGCAGTTGCCGTAGGAAACGGAGGGTTCCGTACGGTATGTTATAGCGAATATTACGACGATCCCCGGAATTTTGCGAACTCGAACTCTACGTGCAGACATTCGTATGCGTGGAGATTCGGGGTATAATTCACAGTAATAACTATATATATACATCGTTACTAAAAAAAAATGGCGATGCATTGTAAAAATCTTAAAATTTTCGGGATTTTTAAATTTATTTTCTGTTATAAAGTTAGGATCGTAAGAATTAAATCGAACGATAAACTATCGACTATCGACGATAATAACTATGTATATACATCGTTACTAAAAAAAAAATGGCGATGCATTGTAAAAATCTTAAAATTTTCAGGATTTTTAAATTTATTTTCTGCTATAAAGTTAGGATCGTAAGAATTAAATCGAACGATAAACTATCGACTATCGACGATAATAACTATATATATACATCGTTACTAAAAAAAAAAAATGGCGATGCATTGTAAAAATCTTAAAATTTTCGGGATTTTTAAATTTATTTTCTGCTATAAAGTTAGGATCGTAAGAATTAAATCGAACGATAAACTATCGACTATCGACAATAATAACTATATATATACATCGTTACTAAAAAAAAAAAAATGGCGATGCATTGTAAAAATCTTAAAATTTTCGGGATTTTTAAATTTATTTTCTGCTATAAAGTTAGGATCGCCAGAATTAAATCGAACGATAAACTATCGACTATCGACAATAATAACTATATATATACATCGTTACTAAAAAAAAAAAAAAAAAAAATGGCGATGCATTGTAAAAATGTTAACATTTTCGGAATTTTTAAATTTATTTTCTGCTATAAAGTTAGGATCCTAAGTACTAAATCGAACGATAAACTATCGACTCTATCATTTGGTACGCGTTGAGTCGACAGGTTGAGGAAGTAAAACGATAGCCACTTATTATGTAGGCGGAAGCGTGTCCGTGGGAATTACTAGGGATGTTGGAAAGAGGGCGACGACGAGCCGACTTACATTACCGAAAAATTCCACGTTCAAGGGTTCCCAGTCACGAAGAGTCTGATACATTGCGCTTATACCCGATAGTATACATATTCGTGTAAACTGCCCGTGTGTACAAGAACTTTGATGTTCGTTCTGAGATCGCGTGTTTTCTCTCGTAAAGTTCGAGAAAAGGAAACCTCTCGACGTTTAATTTTATACGTATAGAACCCGTGATAAGATGAGTTTAAGTGTCGAACATCGCGATCGTGTTAAACTCAGAAATCGTTTCGATATCTATAGGTTCTTCAAACTTTAAATTCATATAAGACGACGTGAAAAAATTTTTTAAAATTTCAATTTCATAGATAATTCATCGATGAAATTGTTATGATTATTATAATTTTTATATTAATTCGTCAATATTACGATATATTAAAAAATGTATAATAAATTAAACATAAAGACTATATATTCCCGATGTATTGATTATACATAACTAAATTTAGTTATATATATTTTTTTTACTTTTTTTATTTTATGTTTATACATAACTTTTCCCCTCGGCGATCTGCGACAACGTAAAAAAAAAAATTCCGTGCGATTGGCAGAAATAACATTTTTCGAAGTTTATTCATTTTAACTTTACTATGCCGAAGCGAATTTCTGCTCCCAGCAGATGACGGTATAATATCGTACCGAGGCTATAGTTAACTATAGTTGTAGACACGTACGCGTGTATATTTACATCCATGGAAAGCATCAAAGTTTCAGATGCAACGCGGTCACTCATGTGGGTCTCCGACTAGTGCTCTCGAGCGAATTAACTTCGATAGTTGAACTAGAAACGTGCGGGAAGACAAGCTATAGCTGACCGACACCGCGATCTAAAATTAGAGGACTTTGCGTTGCTTTCCGGGTATACGATGCAAGGCATAGACTGGTCACTTGATATACCCATATCGTTGACTAACACCCATCGACGCTTGACAGTGATAGCAATATTGTTGATTTATAGTGAATATTAAAAAAAAAAAAATTGTCAATTTTTTTTTATTGCGATTTTTCATTTTTTTTGTCCAATATCACAAAAAGTTCGAATAAATGCATTTTTAAACCGAAAATCTAAATTAAAAAAAAATTGTCAATTTTTTTTTTTATTTTGATTTTTTTTTTATTTGCGATATCACAAAAAGTTCGAATAAATGAATTTTTATCGATGTAATAGTGTCCGCTTTATTTCTTAATTAATCCAAAACTGTGGGAAGAATTTCTCAGAAAATCGGATACACGAGGATATTGGATTGTTACGTCCGATCGAAGAGCGCAGTTCGTTCTCGAATCGCTTTTCTCTGCCCCATACGGGTCCGGCTCTCGAGTTGAATCGTTTCTCGTCATTCCGACGATCTTACCGATATACGGAATCACAACAGCTTCGCGGATGCAGCGTTTTCGATTCAGCCGTTTTAAGATACAAAGCGCACCTGACGTGCAGCGATCTTGTAATCGCTGCATGTGCCGGAATCCTCATACTTCGCGGGTCTCCGTGTCTTCGGGAATAATATTGAAAACTATATCGCTGAATACAATTCTCCAACGCATCGCATGGGTGCAGCTGCGATGCGGAATTACCGGCTAAGTGATCGCGGCGATGCGCTGCTGCTGCTGAGCAGAGTTACTTATATGTCTCGATGTTCTCCGGGAATTTCCCAACGGAAAATTCACAAAAAAGAACGGAACATAACAAGATAATTGTCGTGTCAGACAGCGACAGGCGCGCACGTGCGACGACGCCCCGTAGTCGGTCTCACAATATCCTCCCCCGCGCCGTTCGGCGCAAACTCGCGCGGTGCGCGCGTCGACACTTTCTTGACCCGGGCGCGGGCTGTAGCGCGAGAGCGGTCTCGCGTGCTCGCGCATCTTGGGTGCCTTTAATGTCCCTTTTTAATGCGCCTTTCTCGAGTGGCGGCTACGTCGTATTAAGGTCAACGACCAAAAGCCACGTGGCCACAAGACACAAAATCGACCTCCGAGAATTTGTACGATGGACACTCAAGAGATCGTTGCAAATCAAATTTTTTTTTTACGATGCAGTGTACCAAAACCCACAAGACTTACCAGCAACGACATCGCATTAACACTTTTTTTTCGTATACGATGGACCACGCCCAGCGTTTTCGGGCCGATGAAAAAGCTGACGGCAAAACCCCAGAGATCAAGTGGACCTCTCGAATTTAATCGTGAATACCCGATGCTATAAATATGATGGGCTATGAATGCTACTTGATCGAGTCTTTGCGCGTCTTGACTGCGAGCACCGAAGAAAATCCACACGAAAAAAAAAAAAAATTAAAACATATTCTATAATATATGCGTAATATATTAATTTTCGGGAAAAATATATTGGATATATCATCCATATATTTCGCGATATATATATTATTTTTTTTCATAAGGAATAATTTGATAATCGTAACCAATCGAAGGTTCGATTACCTAAATAAAAAAATATTACATAAACTATATATAATAATAATAGTAATAATAATATAAAAGTTACTTTAAATGAAAAATAAATAAATAAATAATTTTTTTAGCGTTATTAACATTTTATAATATTAAAAAAATATGTAATATGTAATAATATAAAAATAATAATATTATATTATTTTTTTATTTTAATTTAATTGTAATATTTAACAGCTATACAAAGTGGTGTATAATTGACAAACATTATTAATGGCATTCATCGACGATGAAACCATTTTTTTTACGCTCTTCGTATAGTTTATTTTATAAAATAAATGATATTATGAAGCAAAAAATTGAGTTTCGCATAGAATTTAGTGATTCTCTCTTTCAAAAAGTAACGACTTTTTTTTGTTACTCTCAATCTTCGCGGAGACCTCCGCAGATATTCAGTGAGCTCAATAGACTACGGGGACCGGTGGGGACAGTTATTTCCGACTCTTTCCGAGAAAAGTTTATTTCTGTCGACTACTTTCAGCCAAATAGGCCAACGACGTTATAAAACGTACCGCGTTACCATCGCGCACGTCTCCCCCCTCCCCCCCCCCCCCCCGCCCCTTTTTTCTACACATGCAGCCTATCTACATATGTATTCTTTCACCCTATGCGCTAACAAATATTTTCTAAACATCGCGGAACGGAGTCTCCTAACTGACGTGTCTAAAAAAAAAATAAAAAAATAAACATGTCGATCGTATTGTTGTTCATGTTTTACAAGAGTTACGCTTCGATCATCTATTGCTATAATTATCTTTCGTTTCCAACGCTCACAAAAGCGATGGGTGTCGATCTAAAATAGGATCGCGTCTAATGACGAATAAATTTTGCGCGACACAGCGCTGGTGTCGATCGTTCACGCAGAATTGCCGCGTTATATATTGACGAATTTCGTACCAAAACCGATTATTTATTACTTCTCCAAACGCCACAATTCTGTCGTAATGTCATAATGTCCCAAAATGTCACTATCGCGTCTTAAATTAGTTTCATAATTAATCAGAACGTCACTTACCGTAATCAGAGTGTTTTTATCGACTGCAGATATTTCGAGAAGCATATATCGATCATTAGCGACGTCGTATTACGTAATATAATTTAACTTATAACTTAATTAATCACAGCATATCGTAGAACAGTAATTATTCATTTCCTTCCAAAGTCACTGCGACTATTAATAACGTCGAGTTATAATATTCAATGCCGAAGATTTGCGACAAAGTTTTTAGGTTATCTTTCGTCTTATTTGCTTTTCCCGAAGTCAAGAAAACCTCAAAATTACAAAAAGTTCGCGATCTTTTTTAAAAAACGTGTCATTTTTATGATTTTTTTACGCCGGTTTTAGCCACTCCCTCCTTCTCCACTCCCAACCGCAGCCTCTTCCTCCACTTTCACGGAACTCGCGGCTTTCCTTGACCCAGAAAAGTTCGCTACTTAGTAATTGAAAGGGAAGCGAACAAAAGTTTGTGCAAATTCGCAAAAAATTCGTCCATTTTGTTTCATCGTATTTTTCAGCCATTGAACTAACTTTTCGCCTTATTGCTTGTCACTTTGTCGTGTGGTGTTAAAACCCCCGATTTCGATTGGCAAATTCGTCTCGTGTTTTGTCCGCATTGTTAATGATGGCGGATGTACTCCGGAGCGATCATAGCACAACTTTGCATTGAGTTTGTCTTCGCTTAGCGATAACACTAACGAAATCCCGGACCCCTTTCTGTGTTTCAGGTGGCTCCGGCAGGGCGGAGGGTGAGGGCGGCTCAAACGATCTTGCCGGTGGGCGACGAGGGGGCGGCGGAATTTTGGGCGGCGGCCGGGGTTCCGGCACTTCCGGGAGCGGCGGCGGCGGTGGCGCCGGGGGCCGCTCGAGGGACGAGCCTCGACGGCACACCCTCAGCGGCGATCACCAGCCCTCCCTTCATCACCAACAGTTTAACTCCTCGCAGCTTCATCCCCTGCATCCCCATCACCTACCACCGTTACACGGCCAGTACGGTACACCACCGACCCGCCACACAACCATGGATCTCGAGGTGAATCTTAGCCCGCGTAACATGTAAATACATTTGCTTGATTTTTTTTTTTTATTTTGCCTTTTTCTTTGCCATTTTTTTTTCTCCACTTTCTGTGTACATTTGCTCCGATGATTTTGCATTCTTTACTAACTACTTGAAAAAAAAAAAAAAAAGTTTGTTTCAAAATCCCATTTCATTGTATTTGTCAGATCTGAGGAAAAATAAATGGCTTGTCGCTAACACGCGAAATTTCTTAATGGAGAGGTTACTCGCGAACTAATACCCATAGAACAATATGGAACCCAAATTTTCACATTGAAAATTTGAAAATTATGATTATTAAAAAATATGTTGTGTTCCATATTTGTCTATCGTTGTTATTGCTAATCACGTCGTTGTTGTGTATAAAAAGTCATTAAAGAACTATATAGGAAAAGATGGGGCAAAATGGGACGATCGCGCAATGCGAACTTTGGTGTAAAATAGATCGACTCTAAAATTCATGAAATTTAAAAAAAATCGATTTTTGAGTTTCGAGGCTATTATTTACGCTACGGATCGCTGCTTATATAAAAAATATCGGGAATAACTTTTAATTAAATTGTACGAAACATTTATTGTTTCGACTAAAATGGATCGATACGAAACAACGGACTGCAGATATATAAACCCTAAAAAAATTGTAAAACTATGAAAACTATAATATAAAAGTCTTCCATAACTTTTTATATCGAGCAATACATTTTTTTTTATAAGAGTATCGTGCATATTGCTTATAGGAAGAAAATGATTTCAAATTAAAATTTTTCATTTTATTAATGCGATGTATTTGTTGTCCATTTCGCCCCATTTTTTTCGTCTCAATATCCTAAGACGGCGCGACAAATATATTTTTTTGTTCAAAAGTAGCGGAAAAGTGTTGCGAATATCGACAAAACTATCGAATTACTAAAGTGGACCATTTTGCCCCACATTCGCCGACATTGCTGGAGTAAATATTCAATGGAATTTAAATAAAATTAATTTTCTTTCGAAAGTTTGCTATACAAGTTTTCTTCCTAAGATTGAAAAAATGTTTGTCAATAAAGTCGATAGTATCTCCGATTCCAAAAAAAACTCTGGCAATGTAATTCACCGAATATTGTACATCGTAGCCTTCTCGATGTTGAAAAATATATATAACGAGAATGTCTCCTGTTTGATGGACGTCGCGGTCCGGTCCCTCTTCGTATATCTTTGCGAAAAAACCGCGAAGAATTCAAATTCATTTTCGCGATTATCGATAATCGATAATTGATTATTGATGATCGATTATTGAATTCTATTTCAAAGTGCAAAGAAAAGTATTTCAGAACGAATTTCGCCAATAATTCAATTAAGATGGCGGTCCATTTTTTTTATAACTTCGCTATGCATTAATGTCCATTTAAATACAATATATGTGTAATCAGAGTTTAGCCGATAAATTCAAATCGCGATAAATCGCACACGGGAGCCATTAAGAAGTGGAGAGAAACTTAACAATACATAAGTTCGATCATTTCACTCTGCGAGTTTTGCGGCAGCATCAGCGAGAGCGATACAAATCCCCGTCGCGCAGTTCAAACGGTCAAAAGGAATTTTCTGAATAGACGTTAATTCGCTTCTCGCGGGAACATCCGATAACCGATTTCGGCTCTCATCGGTTCCCTGTCCGTTCGACGCGCCTGCCACAACGATGCAATCATTCCCGTCTTCGTTGATACGGTAATTTCTCGTCATCGTGAATTGCCGATAATTGGGTAGAGCCGGGAGTATCCTATGCGGGCGAATTCAGATTTTTTTTTTTTTTTCGGGATTCCGAACGTTATTATCTGACAAACAGGACAGCTGAAGTACGCACACTCAAGTATAAATTCGTATATCGGACTCCTTTCTCTTTATTGGGTATCAAACGTTCATTCGTTATTTAAGCTTTCACCACGATAAGAACCGCGAGTGTTGACTAATCATATACCTGTCTATACGAGATCGAGGAAATTTTTTTTTTTTTTTTTTTTTTCGAAAAGCGATTTCATTCGTCTCGTAATAGTGATACGTGGATAATAACAATAATAATAGCATCAACAAAAAAACAACAACAACAACAACAATAATAATAATAATAATAATAATAATAATCTTTTTTGTTAACCATCATTTTCAAAGAATTACGGAAATTCTGAATTTCCGAAATAAAAAAAAATGAGTTATTATACATCGAGATATGTTAGGAGCTTCAGGGCGCATGACGGTTGGCTCATCGCTCGTCGCGCTAGAAACCGGCAGGCAAATTTCTGTTACATACCGTTGAGCTTTTACCGAGTAAATTGGACGCGTAGGATCAGATGAGTTATCTGCTCGCTCCCCCGCGCGTCATAATTGGCAATGCGTGACTGTGTTCGCAGCGAGCATAGAATATCGGGGCTCAGCGTGCAACAATGCGACTCTGACTCTTGAACGGTCAATTGGATGGCGCGAGAAGACTTGGCGACAATTTCACTGCGGCCAGAGAATTAAAGGGGTTATCCGCTCGTTGATGCTGCGATGAGTGAAATGCATCGTATTTGTCGTCAAAATTAATTATTATTTATGCTTATCTTCAAGAAAATATCAGAAAAAATTGTTTTTTTTTTATTGCGTTTCGGTTGAAAATTACGCGATTTTGATGGCTTTACGGGATGCAATGGCGATGATGACAAAGTAGCAAACGCGGGAATAATCTCGCAACGCTAAACCGAAATTCTATCAACGTTATCCACTCGATGTGTCTCTTGTTTAACGTGTTTTACTTCCATTATATTATCGTTCTATCTATACACAGTTCCATTTTACAGTTAAATACGGTATCATTATGGATATACGATCTGAATAAATTGCTCTTTAACGGTTTGTGCTATAGCTATGAAATTGATTAAAATTTTTTTTTTCTATCGGCGTTCTACCAATGATAATAATAAAAGGTTTAGCGAAATACAGCGGCATTACGTACAAAAAAAATTAATATTCTTTTTTAATATTTTTTTTTGTGTTTCGTTTTCGAAACCGGATTTTCGGGAGTCGAATGCATTGTCTTCGTTTTTTTTTTTTTTTTTTTCAAATTTTATCGCATTTTATCCGACGTATCGTATCCTCCGACAATCGCCGAAACGTCTCTGTACTATTCAATTAAAAAAAAGATCGTATATCTTAATGCAACCGACGTTTAGATAATCTCCTCCACAGACCTGGAAAAAAAAAAATTACACTTCAATCGATACAACTGTTTCACTATGTTTCACTTGAGTGTTTCTAACTTTTTTCTGTGTTTTTTTTTTCGTGTTTCTCTTGTTAATAGATGGGGACCAAGTCTCGCCAGAGAAAGGTAAATCACATTTCTTCTCGTTGTTATTTATCAATACTATATATATACATATATACATATCAATGTTAAGTTAATATGTTCGCACGACGCACGTATAAGAATATGAATCTCATCACTAAGGTAAACGACTGAATTAGAGACGTAGAAACAATCTTTAGTATCGTCGAAAAAAATGTTTGCCGAGACGCCGATATCGCCGATATCATTACAATTCTTCGGCTTTTTTGGTCGTTTACTTTATTGCGTAACAATTCGGAAAAAAAAAAAGTTTTGTACGAATATAGAAATAATAACAATAATAAAATTATGTAATAATAATAAAATCAAAAATAAAAAAAAAAGATTATCAAAAATTAAAATAAAAAAAAATACATGAGAATGCCGAGTAAACTGGTATATCTTCGTCGTTAACTGCATCCATAATTAAATCAAACAGATTATTGATAATTTTTTTGTAATTGTCACAGTCGCCTCTTCCGAGGGGATACCCGCCCCCCTCTTCGACGATGCTTTTCGACGACGACCCGGGCATCATGTCCGAAGTGGAAACCTCGAGCACTGGCTTTCGCAGGGGTGGCAAGCAAAGAAGCAGCCTACCCGTCGTGCGAACGCCCAGCAAAACTCTGGAGCGACCACTAGGTAATGCACATTCCGTAATCTATCGTGTGTATGTGAAAAAACGGCTTGCAATTTTTCATTCATCGCTAACTCATCGCCTAGCTAACTTGTCAGCATTATTCGAACGCACGATCGCTCGAATTTCAAAACCATTTTTCACCCTCTCCCATTTTCAATTCAATCAATCGAATATACCGAATATAATAATAATAAAAATTATTATTATCATATGACATATTATTCAAAATTAATAATACACGCGAATTGTTTACAAAAATTATTTTCAAAAAATGAAAGTTTCGAAATTTTGAAATTTTTTTTTTTCGAAATTCGAAATTTTTGAATTTTTTTTTTTTCGAAATTCGAAATTTTCAAAAAAAAAAATATTTTTGAATTTTTAAAATTTTCCGAAAAATTTTTGAATTTTGCAAAATTTCGCCGGAGCATCGTGAAAAATTGTTATTGCGACCTAATCTCGCAAGGCTACCGCTAATAGGAGCACACGGCCCGCAATAGAAGCTTTTTTTTCGTTGGTGCACGTTTCGCGCGGTAATGGCATAGGTAGCAATCATACGCGCGTATGGGTTTTTAAGGGCCGTCCTCGATAATTTCAATGGCAGAGCGAATGAGTGGGCTTACCTGACAAAACAATGAATTTCTGTGGGCGACTCCCTAGGTCTGGTGTTCCTGCAATACAGGAACGAGACGAAGAGGGCATTGCTGCCTAACGAAATAACGAGCATAGACACCGTCAAGGCTCTCTTCGTCAGGAGTTTCCCCAAGCAGCTCACCATGGAATATCTCGACAGTCCTCACGTTAAAGTATACATTCACGACAGCAACAAGGATATGTTTTACGAACTCGAAGATCTCAGGTGAGAACATCGTAATCGTTTATATCACACGAAAAAAAAATATATATGCGCAGAATTTCTTTAAAATTTTATTAAATTTATCAGAGAATTGTTACGAAATTCGGCGTTTTTGTATAATTTTTTTATATATCTAACGCCTTTTTTAATTTTTTCGACGATTATATTTTGAATATATATTTTCCGATATATATTTTTTTTTTCGTAAGATGCGCGGCACGGAAAAAAATATATGCGTAAAATATATTAAAATTAAAGAAAATTCGGTGTTTTTATATAATTAATAAATCATATAATTTTAAATATATTTTGTGAAAAAAATTTGCAGATATTTTTTTTATGTCCGCAATATACTATTTTTCTGACGAAAATAGAGATATTCGATATATCGCCCGTATATATATTGCGAGACTTTTTTTTCCGTGTCTCGTTTACAAAAATACCAGAAATACGATATTTAGCAGCAATGTATGAGGAATGAAATGATTTACAATTGAATTTCGATCATTCAGGTCTCATCTTCGCGATATCAGAGATCGAAGCGTTCTTCGGCTTTTCGAAAGCACGGACGGTGTCGCCGGTATGCCAGGACCGATGGGGGCGCCTGCGGGTGGCACAGGCCTTCCGCCCCATTGGGAGGATCAGAGTTATTTCAGCGAACCGGAATTCGACAGCGAATTTCAGCATCAACACATTCACAAAAGCAAGGTAAGCGCGTTTTGAGCAAAGAATCTATTGTTCCGTCGAATTTCGAAGAGAATTTTCGATCTAAAGCTCTAAAAAAAAAAAAAAATCGCAGATATCGTATCGTAAAAAAACACGAAATTTCAGTTTTTCAATGAAAAGAAATCCATCCATTTTCGGTCGAATTTATAACAACGCAACAGAATCTTAAAAAAAAAAAAAATAAAAAAAAAACGAGAAACGCGAATTCCACTGATATAAAATTCATTTATTTTTACAATTTCTATCTAAGCGATACATAAACAATTACTTAAACATAATAATACCTTACGCCCGATAACGAACGCGAACGTTATCGTGCCTATAGCGGCCGCTGAATCTGATATATAAAAATTCTGTACAGTTATACAGTCTCAGCAACGAAATACGATACCTTTTTCGCGCACGCGATTTACCGTAAATTGGTCTTTCATCAGTATTCTTGGGTGTTTATCCGAAATTATATTGTTATTTTTTTTTTCTATCGATTAATCAATTCGGTAAATTGCTTATAAATAAAAAAAAATCGTATACAAGAATCTATGGATTATATGTTTGTACAACGAGAAATGAGAAACGAAAAGAATATTAAGGATTAAAAGGAAAAAAAAAGACGAATGAGAAGTTATAAAGAAGAAAAAAATATATGTATCAAAATAGCAGTGAAGAAATGCCTCAATTTTTCGTTACGTTCGTTAAATGGCAGAATGGCGGTTCGGAACAAATATCGTGTTTATATATCCTTATATACGCTTTGATATTCTTATCTCTACCGCTTGTAAGTATACAAATATGCCACGAAAAACTCAAATATCCGGCCGGCAGGTGAATTTATTATTGTAAAAAAAAAACACCGCGATAAAAACACTCGAAGACTTAGGAGCGAAGTAAACGTACTAATGGTTTCCTCTCGAGGTATATTTTTTTTAGATTTCTTTATCCCCCGTTACGGAATATCTATCTGGCATTCTTGAGACTGTATCAACGGCACGACATGGCGGTTTTACTATTATTTTTTTCTTTTTTCCTCCCGACAACGTTTACCGGAATTTATGGATGAAATTAATAGTCGCGTTATCGCCGAACAGAAAAAATCGACTTTACTCTCGGGGATTCCTATTGTTACGACAATATGCCTCCAGAGGTGGAAAAGTTATGTATTACTTATATACAATGTGTATATAGATTTGCAGTTGTATAATGAATTTTTGTTTCTATAATTAATAAATAGTATATATAATCTCTATATACAGTCTATAAACTTAACAGTCGGCGTATATAGTGAAATTTATGAAAAATATAATCTATATATCGTTTATAGACGGTATATGAAGATTTTATATACTCTAGATATTAATTATATATTCTCAACTCCAAAAATAAGTTATATATAGTATACATAACTCATCTGCCTGATGGATCGTCTATAGAAAATTTCTTTACCTGAATCGCAACGAAAAACAATGAACACTTAAAAAACGTGGAAAATCTTTTTATCGTCCGTTTAGAAGAATAGACAATAAAGAAATTTTGAATGCACTGAAAAAAAATAATTATTTGGAAGAACGAGTAGTTAATTGGGACAATTAATTTTTAAGAAAAAAATTAAGTTATGCCAATTAACTCTCTCAACTAATTTTTAGTTCTTCCAACACAATTTTTTTTTTCAGTGCGTTGCAAAGTCTTATAAGATCCGCTCTACCGATTTTTTATGCGCGCTTTCGTGTTGGAAAAATTATAGAAGACGAACAGACGACGTAAGTCTGTGCCAATGGCATTAATCCGCAGGTGTCTTCATTCATCGTCATCGTTTTTTTTTTATTCCATTGTTTTCTTCTTTACCGGAAATGACGCGAACTCGTTGCAAAAAAAAAGCTGTAAGATAAACTGTTCACTGTTCCTTCGAGTCTCGCGAAGTGGCATCGCGATGCGATTTGATCGTTGGACGCGTCGAGTTGTAGCGTCGTTGCGTCTAACGATAGTTTTTTTAAAAAGCTTTGCACGATTGTACCGCTGGTAGATACAGAGCACCGGAATAGAGTTTTTTCGGTACGGATCGCCAGTCCATTACCAAAGCTTTGGCAAACGGTTCCTCGGCGCATCCGCTGCAAACGTCCATCACTTGCTTAACCTCCGCTTCGGCGGGTTCGCGTTCGTCATCTTTCATTTCCTGTTTCGGCATCTGTACGCCGAAACTCGCAAGGCCAGTAAAATATTCATTGTTGAGCGTCTGGGGGACGAGGAACGTGTCGTCGATGAGGGAACCGTCGCTAAGCTGCACGAGACCTCTTTTTTTCTTTTCCGATTCGCGTTTTACGAGTGTCTTCTCGTCGTTGGCCTCGACGCCGGTATCGTTCTTCGGCACAAAGGAGACCTGTGAATGATATTCATATTAGCCGTAAAACCGGAAATAAAAAACTCACCCTTCGCACGACCCTTCGTATTTTTTTTCTAATTTCTCCGGAGCAATAAGCATTTTTATTCAGATTTTTTTCCCACCTTAAGACCGGAGGACGTTTCCCTTTTGGCAATTTCTTTCTTCGCTTCGAAATCCATCACTTCCGCAGGCACAGCCTCGTCCTCGGCGTCGTTTTCTCTCTTAGCGACATTCTTCTCTCTCTTGAAGAGATTACGATAGTTTCCGTCGACGAGACCAAAGTCATTGCCATCGATGGACTCTCCGGTCGGCGCTTCGGCCTGTTGCGGGACGCCGTTACCGAAAAACTGAACGGTCGGTCTGTAGGCATTTACGAACGTCGGAAGTGGAGATGGCTGCGGTTGAGACGGCGCCATTGAGGGTTGAAACGCGTCGGGATTTATCGGCGGAAAACTCATTGGCGGCGGACCCGCTGGTGGAAGACTTGGATGACGAAGGGTTACGCCATTCTGGACTATCTGAATGTGGGCTCCGGGATTGATTTTCACCTGTGAACATTTGTCGCAATGATAAATCGACAATTAAAAACAAAAGTTACACTAAAATACATTGGGAAGTCTTATTTACTCGATGGTTGATTTGTCCGCCGGTTATGAAAGGATTTCTCGGCAACGGTGGTCCGGTAACGGGCGCCGGGGTTGTGGTTCTCGGTCGGTTGTTCGACGTATCGTGTTCGTAGTGATGCGCGTGATGATGCTTATGATCTCTGTGAGCTTTTCCCGCCGTCAGCGCCACGTCGTACAATTGTACCATCGTTATCTCCCCGAGCATTCCGCCGGAGCCTGCGCCACAATTATACATTTTTCAATCGACGTTTTTCTTGCAATTCTATTTTTTTTTTTGAGGGGAAACATTGATCAATATTTGACTACCGACCTTGCGGCGCACCTTCGCCCTCGAGGAATCCACCACCGAGCTGTCTTTGCTCCTGTCCCGAAATCGCAATGCCACCCCCTTTGATCACGTGGCCGACGAGCTAAATAAATTGGCGAAAAAAAAAAAAAATAGAAATTCAGTTTTACATGAAAAAAATTCCCTTTCTCTGAAAAATAGAAATGGGGCGGTAGAAAAAAGTAAGAAATAAATAAAATTACGCGGTTCGGATTTATTGATTATTATTTTTCGATTTAATTGCAGTAAAATTTTTAGTTCAGAAACACGGAAAGAAGGAATTTACTAGGAGTTACTATGTCACCTGGTAAAATTCTACTTGTGGCGCCACCTATCACGATAACACTCGATATTACGAGCATTTTTACCACATTGATAGCGATTTTTACCATATTCTGCGGTAAAAATTCGCGTAGTTCTCGTAATTTTCGGTAGGTGGCGCCACCGACTCCGTATTACCAGAAATTTGCGATGTTTTTTACCATATATATGGTAAATTGTATCAGAAACTTCTTTCCATGGAACAAGAATTTTGTTGCGCGAGCGATTGTATCAAGAGACGCGGTAGCGTCTCGACGCCAAGTGGTTTAAAAAGTAAAAAGTCCGCGCGGTGAGACCGCGCGCGTCGAGCGCTGCCGTGTACTTATACGCTAATATCGTGCCCCCTAAAGTTTGATAGAAATTACATGTACCGCAAGATCTTTGATGATCCGATTTTTTTCTTTAGTGCATTTAAGTTGATGTCAATGTTTAGGTCAGCAATACTTCGAACCCTCGCGAGACATTTTACCCATTTATCTCCCATCGACCTATTCGCTAAGGGGATTTGCACCCAACAGGTGCGCCGATAACTTCGAAGACAATGCGAAGACCTACGCGATGCGGTAAGTCGTCCGCTACTTAGTTCTCCTCCCCTATCGCTTGAAAAATACACCTTGAAGACTCGAGAAAAGCACTTACCCGGTTGTTGAAGCCGCGACCCACGCGTTCGTCGTTAACCCATATTTGCCATTCTCCGGTACGGCCGTTCCAACTCTGACACGAGTGATACCACTTGTTTAATCTCAGCGGATAGTTCAATCTGTAGAGATTGTGACCGTCTATGTTCAACATGTAGTATGAGCTCCTTGCGGTATTGGCGATCCACGATAAAATTCCTCTCGGCTGATCGCCCACTGAAACGTTACATTGGCATTATTATTAGAAGCTTCCGCGGCACAACTTTTTTTTTTGAGATCGAAAAATGGTACGAACATATTTCTGAAAAGTGTCGATTAGAAAAAGTCCATCAATTTGTATAATAATTATAATTATACTACTATACTATAATTATAATCATACTATTTCGATATTTTTTGCATCCATTTGATGTCTATATGGCACGTAATTTCGCCGAGGATTTCAAGGATCAAATATATTTGATTGAAGAAATTCATTAAGGAAGCTGCGAAGTTAAACGCAGCAGCTGTGTCCCATAAAATGTTATTGACGCCGACGTCTCCCCTTTTGCTCCCTTGTTAACTGTGAAAGGCAACCGTCACCGACAGTGATAAGATGGTCCCTCGTTAAGTCGTCGACGGGAAGGTAATGAAATATATTAAAAAAAAAAAAAAAAAGGACACGCGTTACCCACAACTAATCTACGTGGACTTTCTATCCGAGTGTAAGAAGAGGCAATGGCGATGCCGCGCCTAATACCCTTTCTAAATACGCGTTCACGCAGCTGCGCGGTGTACACGTATGTTCGGTACATTGAAACACTACGTGAGTATCTTTCGCGATATCTGGATATCCTTAGAAAGTAGGCGCTCATCGATAAAACCCGAGCAAAGTGGCACAACGAGACGGACGCGCCTCACGTTCGCGGAAACTTCGCGGACGCTAACGTCGGTAAATTCCTTCAGGAAATCGTGTATTTGATAATAGACGTCGAAGTCTCGACGAAAATGTTATGTATACTTTATATATAATTTGCACGTAGAACTGGAGGTTTGTAATTAATACGAAGAGGAGATTTTATCTTTGAATACAGAAATAGTGAAAGAGAGCAATTTTTTTTTTTTTTTTTTTTTTTTTTTTTTCGTATTGTATGTACGCTTACCTGCGTAGGAAAACAGGGGATGATCGTTGGTATGATTCGTAAATTTAGTCCACATACACAGCGTGAATTCCTTGAGATTCGGGAGGTTTATCTTGTAGTGAATATACTGAAACACAAAAATTTAAAATTTAAAATAGTCGTTTACCGCGAATTACTTCGTCAATAATGATAATATCTAAATGGGAAAATTAAAAAAAAAAATTACATTTTTTTGCGCCGTTCGAACGAATGAATTTATCGTCTGTTAAAGAGCATTTAAATCTTATCGAATGCGCATTTTCTCTTTTAACCAAAACTTTTTCGCTGTCGTTTCTTCGAAAATACGATAAATTTTAGTCGATAGTAAAATGCATTGTGAATTTTTTGATCGTTTTATTGATTTTGAGTTTTCGCGATATCCGGCCTTTTGGAAGCCATTAAAGAATAAGTGACTATAAATGTATCGTAAATTTTGCGATATCCGCGAAGTGTAATACACTGTAATGACTCGATTTGCACCGTTATACTTTTACACACGTCTTACATACATCGTGAAGAATTTACCCAACGCTTTCACTTATTCACGATGATAAAAGAAGATATAACCTATTAGCCCCCTCCCTGCGAATCAGCAGTTATGAGAATATATGCCAAGCGATTCTACCGGTCCCCGCGGAGAGACAATGCGGATGCTGATTCTCGAAGGAAGAAGAGCTCCGCACCGGAAGCTCGACTCTCGTTTCACAGGCATTACCAACGCGGCAATCAGTGAAAGTCTCTGTCGGTTAAGACTGTCGAATGCACGACGCTGCGTGTCAACAATCAAAAGGCGGCCGCGAAAGTGAGTTGTGGCGTGTGGTCCACTGGGAACCCGACGCTTCTTACATATATCTATCGTCCCATTTTCATTCAACTTCTCGTTGAAGAAAAAAAAATAAGAATTGAGATGATCGCTTATTGACATTAGCAAAAAATATTTTTTTAATAATCATAATAACATAAAATAACATAATATTAATATAACAATTATTATTAAATTAATTAATATTATAATATTAATATTTAATATTAAAAATATTAAATTATTTAATTATAATTATTACATTTATTATTTATTTGGATTTACTGCGTCTGTAAGTTCTGTCGAATAGTAAGTCTTTTTTTTATTGCCTCTAAAATAATAATTCTTAACGCCCCGCAACGGTACCCACGTGAAAAAAAAATGATATGCAAAAAAATATATTAGAAATATGTGAAATTTGACGTTGTTTGTATAATTAATATATCAATCTTATAATTTATTATTATTTCACAAATATACAATTTTTCGTGAAATTTATATTGGATACTTTTTTTTTTATAGATATATTTTGCGATATTTGTTGTTCCATTTGGATAGATGCAAATTCGAGACTAAGTTGTTCCGCGTTTCCCGCAAAATATGTTCGCGCGCGCGTATTTCATCTCCGATTTAATATCTATCGCAACTCGCAACTTACTTGATACACCCACTTTGCTAGACGCGATTTCGTCGCGTAGTTTAGACGCGAAATAACTCAAAGCGCGCGCACGCAATCAGTCTCAGCATTGTTTTTTTCTCGCGTATGTACTTTTATTGCATATATCCTAAACGCGTTCGCGTTACATGGAAACAGCTCCGCGTATGGTGACCTCACGAACGTTATGCTATTATGCGCTGAAGCTTGAGTGGCCGTAGAAGCGTGTGAAATACTTAAAATCCTTCACTCGACGGGATAAACATTGAGTCAAACGTTCCCGAGGCTGTCCCGCGTTTACCTCACGCCAGACAAATTCACGTCGGACGGTTTAAGTGGAGCAACGCTTACGAGATATAAATCGCCGAATCCCACGAGACTGCAGGCAACTACACGACGCCGATCGAAAATGCGATCGCGAAAAAAAAAATTATTGATTTTTCTGGACTATGAATATATCCCGTAATATTTTATTTTTGTTGATGATTTACCAGAAAGGTTGGCCATTAAAAAGGGTTAATAAAAAAAAATGCATATTCTTGAAAATATTCGTATTGTTGTCTACAAAAATTCCGTAATTCAATAATTTATTGAAGCTTCAAAATTATTGATCCCTTTTGACAGTATTTATTTCTAAAAATCTATATGATATTGAATTCATGATATATCCGATATATTTTCGACGAAAAATCGTGTATTATCGATATATTAAAAAATATACATCGGCAAATATATGACAATGGATATATAACGATTTATATGATTACTGTAAAAATCATACAAATACGATGAATTTAATATATTTTCGTCTGAAAATAATATATTTCGGAAAATATATAACATATTATATGTTTGATATATTGATAATTATCAAAAATGCCGTATTTTATATATTTCTAATATATTTTTTAAATATATTTTTTTCCATGTTGATATATTCGTAGTATAAATCATTTCGTAATTCAAACGTGTCTCGTTATAAATTAATCGCGCGCGTCGTCGCGAAAAATACGTAGCGACGACAATGCCGGAGAATGAAAAGAGGAGAAAAAAAAGGTTAGTCGTACGTCGCGTGAATGGAGTCTGTTGCGCTGATGGAGTTCGCACCGGCATTTCAGTATTCTACGCGGCGGAGATGGACTGTGTGTACGAGAGTCCGAGGCGCACCACAATTGCCACGCGAGAGCCGTCATTACGCGGAAGTGCAAAATCGCGTATACGCCCCCACCTACACCCAACGCCTCGCAACTTTTACGGAGCATCAGCGCTGACGCTTCTCCTCGTATGCCGAGTGCATTGCACGGTGCATTATATCTACTCGGCATTCAGCCGACGGAATGCTATTTCTTCCACCGACTATGCTACGAAACGCGGCGTACCCTCGAAATTTTATTTATATCTGAATTCGTCATCTTGAACTGAGCTCTTGACCTCTGTTTCTTACTCGCGATTGCATGATTTTTTTTTCGCATTGCTTCGTACGGAAAGACGATTTTTTCAACGAAAATATTTTATTTTCGATGTTTTAATAAAATTGTTAGAACGAAACAATTGGAAACATAACAAATATAAATCTTAAAAAAATCGAAATCAAGATAAAAAAAATCATTGCGGAAGCTATGAACAAACATTTTTATTTCATTTTCCTTTTTCCGGATACGATAATATGTACGGCGGCGATATATTTATATAGCTAATTTCTTGAGCTCCTCAGCATCCGGATGGGTTACACGATCTGTTATAATAGCGTTATTACCATTTATTACATATTATTTACTTCGCCTTTTATGCACCGCGCGACCTAATTCAATGGCAAACAGATTTGTCTGCTGCCGTTCGTAAAAACAAAACAAAGCGTTTTGTACGCAACAAGAAAGCGTTATAATGTGCGTGGGTACATCGTTCTTAGACAGCAATGGTTGTGCATTCCAACCACACGAACCTACAAAAGACTTTCGTTTCACATCCGTTATCCATGCATAATACACGCAATAGCTCTCCTCGCTAAACGGCCGATCCGTTTATCCTTTGGACCGTATTAGATTTTTTCATAAAATTTTAAATACAACTTTGAATCTCAAAATCATTCATTAGTTATCGAATTTTCATGTGATACCGACATGGAAAAAGCTGATATTCCGTATATTTTAGATATATCGAAGATATATAACAGATATATCGCAGATATATCACAGATATATCGCAGATATATCACAAATATATCGCAGATATATCACAGATATATCGAAGATATATCAAAGACATGTCGAAGATATATCACAAATATATCACAGATATATCTTTGATATATCATAAATATATCAAAGATATGTTACAGATATATCACGGATACATTTTTAGAACATATTTCTGCAATTGCGTCTCACCAAATATATGACAAATTTTTAAATTGATACATTAATTACTAAAAATGCCGAACTTCGTATATTTTCAATAATTTTTTTGCATATATCTCCCATGGAAAGTAAATATATACGAAATTACATACCGGACAGACTATTGCTTGCCGCAATCTATATAATACATGTACATTTTTTTGTTACATACATATTCTATGTGTTCAGACATATATAATTCATTTTCATGTAAATATCGACATAGGTAAAAGTAGTCATTTGTGTTTTATCCAACCGCCAAAGAACTTTTACTCGCGTCTTCCAGAACTCATGAATGTCATTCCGTGAAAGAAGTTTTAATCTGATGTTTCGCATAAAATTTCAACGCCAACGTTGAAGCAGTTACTCAATTTCCTCTCGTATACTTAGACGCAAGATATGCACTTGGCGTACCTATATACGAGAGCGAAATATAGCAATGCATCGTCGGCGTCATTGCGCCTGTGTCACGATTGTGGAAAATTTCGTTATTCGCGTGTTGCGCGTAGAAAGTCTCAATGGAAATCTCCAAATGCGTGTCTTTTCATAATTACACAATTAATGTTCTTCCGCGATAAAGCGACGTAATAGCGGAATAAGAACATTTTTTTTTAATTGAAAATTCCGAACACCAATATATTTTCTTCACAAATTTCTTGCGTATTGACTTACGATAAAAAATTGCTGTCTCGTAAAAAACGAAATATACGCGAAAATACGACGAATTCACCGATATACAGATACGTTCTTCGCATTAGAAGGGCTTCAGGACCTTTTTCGTATTTTTCTATCCCTGAATATTCGGCGACGATACTCCGTCGAATTTCGAAGTGAAAAGGTAGGAAACAGCCGAGTCGTAGGTATTCCTCGACTGATACAGCGGAACGATGGAATATCTTATGAGCCAATAACTTAGTTCCGCGTGACCGAAACTTCGATCGATGACCGGTAAAGAACGGGGAAGGCGTTCCAGAAACCACCCCGAGTTTCCGATTCTTCGTTTCTATACCATTTCCCCTACCGGCGAGGAATGGAAGGAAACTGACGTCGTCCATCGTGTGAACGACCTCGCAGTTTCTAGCCGTATCGACGGGCCACAACCCCGCGCATCTCTTGATCCCCGTGTATTGCCAAATATATACTATACACATAGATATATATCGACCTTAAATAGGTAAGGAAGAACCGCGTAAAATGGACCAAAACGGACAAATTTCTCGAAAAAAAAATTATTCTCCGTAAATTTTTTTAAAAATTCGGATAAAATATGAAAAAATATTTATTTCAAAATTGCGCATTCCAAATCCAATTTTTTTTTTCTTCTGTTTTATCCTAATTTTTAGAAATTTTTGGTTTTTTATACCCATTTTGCCGATGGTACCCGTTTTTCCCGACTCTCCTCCACATAAAGGTACAATACGCTACGCTACGTGTATGTAACTCGCTGAGCCCGATGAACCTTGCGGAAAGTGAAATTTATTCAGTGTTTCGTACGGCTCTCGTGCGCTTCCGGTCACGAGGCCGAGCAAAATCCAAATACAAGAATCGTAACGCAAGCAATCTCTTGGCGCTTCGGCTGTCTCGCTTGATTCGAGAGGCTTAATTCTAAACCAATTGCATGCGCTTCCCTGAGAGTACCGGTTGTAGGAAACGAATAATAGTTAAGCGAATAGTAAAGTAAGGATATAGAACGGTTTATCTTACGATCACGAATATCGGGCCAATTTTCTTTTCCATTTTATTGTTATTATTATTAACGGAAAGCGATCCCTCCTTTTATATCGTCGCGTCTGAATGATCCCCAATAAAAATTTCACGTACGTCAAAATTCCGTGAATCGTTTGCAATGCAAAATACAAAATTTAGTTTTTTTTTTAATCGTAAAATACTGAAAGCAACTTCCGTAAGTTAGACGCGGATGATAATTTTCCGAATTATATCGTAAACCGATTTATAGTAAATAAAATATGAAATAATTGTAATCATTGTTATTAATAATAATGTGTATTATCATATTAATTACTATAAATCGTTTTACGATAAATATCGTAATGAATGTAACTAAAGTAATAAAAAGATTTTAAAAAATCCATAAAAATAAATGAATAATGAATAAATAAATATAATTATGTATAAATTAGTAATTATTATCATTAATTATAATAATAATAATAACTAATAATCACTAATTATTATAATAATACAATTTAATATAATAATAATAATGCTCGTTATTAATAACAATAATTACTAATTAATTATTTGCAATAACTGACTTACTTATATTTATTCATTCATTATTTATTTATTATCGATATATATCGATTTATTATTTTTAATTTGAACGAAATATACGTAGCAATGCCCTTTATTTCCGGATATGCAATACGGGGCTCTATAATTTCGAGTAATACAAACGAGAAGTAACGAGCTTCGGATCGTGTTTGCCGAGACACGAACTATTATTATCCTATCGCTCGGGTTAACTTCGAATGTAGATATATAATAGTGAATCAATGAGCAGTATAAAGTTTCGCTGGATAAATGCGTGTGGTGCACAACAGCCAAGAGTGTCGAACCGTGCAAGTAGAAGGCGGATTCGACTTTGAACGGATTATTACCGTTGAATGTATTGAGAATTATTACGGGTGCCGATACCTGCATTACAGTTGCATTCGCTCGCTTTCATTATCGCACACAATCGCTTCACAACGTTTGTGGGAAAACTAACCGAAGAAAAAAAAAAAAAAAGAACACGCAGACAGGATAAAACGCTCGAACGCGTCTGCCACGATTAACGAGTCGGAAGCACGCGGGCAGAAAGCTATATATCGGATTCCGCATAAGTTTCTTATCCGTATTTATGCCGTTTCGTCTCGTGAACTACTTCGATATTTTTTTACACACGTTTATCCATATATGGAACGTGTTGCCGACATAAAAAAATAATATATATCGAAAATATATCGATGCGATATATCACGCAATATATTTTCGTCGAAAAATGATATATATTACGAATATATTTTGTGATATATTACCGAAAATATCACGAAATGTTCAACAATTTATATGATCAATATATTGATCAAAAAAATTCGAAAATATATCTTTGCGATATATTATACAATATATTTTCGTCGAAAAGTTATATATATTACGAATATATTTTGTGATATATTTCCGAAAATATCACGAAATGTTTAACAATTTATATGATTAATGTATCGATAAAAAAGAAATTTCGAATTTGATATATCGCTGATATATATATTGCATATATTCGATTTTCGTTTGCAAAGGATTAAATATAACTTTCGAAAATTTGGCACAGAAAAAAAAATTATGAATACTTTAAACGGATACTTTAAAGTTATTTGGCACAATTACGTTATAAAAAAAATTGTTGCCTCAAAAAATTATTAGTTCTCCAAACGCTTCATTTTTTTAGCGTTCCGATTTACTCTGAAATGCACCGTATGCGGGCACTTCATAGACGGAAATATAGGTATTTAGTGAACAAAACTCACCTCGAAGTAC
The DNA here is from genome assembly GCA_964006125.1 of Cryptus viduatorius. Taxonomy (NCBI): domain Eukaryota; kingdom Metazoa; phylum Arthropoda; class Insecta; order Hymenoptera; family Ichneumonidae; genus Cryptus; species Cryptus viduatorius. The sequence goes on from OZ023226.1 coordinate 7,399,988, forward strand.
AACTGCTGATTCATCGCGACTTTGTACAGAGCGCATTGATCCTCATCGTGCTTCCCCAGTATCTGATGATGAGCAATTCGCGAATCGTCAAGATTATAAGCGGAAAGTGCTCCAGCATCGTCGTAAGCGGCTGCTTCTTGGTGAAGTATACTTGTGCTCAGTTGAGTCGGCACAATGGGTCTCCATGCCGAGGATATTGCTAAACTCGACGAAAACAAAGCGCACAGAAGAAGGTACATTACCGCTTTTTTATCTCGTCCCATTCTCGTGTTGTGTCGTTTCGTTTCTAAAAAAAAAAAAAAAAAAAAAAAAAAAAATTAAGTAACAATAGCCACGAAGTTTGCCAAATAATTAAAGTAATGTATCGTTTTGATGAAACGGAAAATGAAGAATCGTTTCGTTTCTAAAAAAAAAAAAAAGTTACAATAGCCACGAAGTTTGTCAAATAACTAAAGTAATGTATCGTTTTGAACCGAAAATGAACCAAAGTGCGGGTTTAACTATGTCTCGTCAACGTGTCGAAAGGATTAAAAACAGATCGATGTAATTTCACTTCTCGCATCAACTTTGCTTTAAATTGTCAGAGACTAATCGACACGAAAGCGTCTCGTTTAGTCGATGAATTGTAATATCTCGAAAACGGCTCCGTTGAACGCCGACGTGACATTTCGTTATATACGCTGTACATAATATACGCTAATGCGGTATATCTATGTATAGAAAGTGAGCGTAAAAAGCCGGTTGTATGGCATTGTGTCTTCGAGAATGACGAAAGGATTCGAAGTCTCGATCTCGAGCTGCGAGAAGAGTTAAAGTCGATTCCAACTCGTTGCTCGATCGGTGCGAACGTTTCGTTAATCTGTCTTCGAAATCGAAAGTATATTACAAGAGAACTTGTTTCTCGTCAGTGTTTTGCACGAACTATACGCGTAACTATACGGACCGATCCATTGACTTATCTTCCACACGGTTGTAGGAAGTCGCGGCAGCGACTGGCGAAACTTAAACTGATTTCGAACGCAGCAGACGGTCGCGTCGCTTTCATTGATTTCCCGTATATGATACGTATGTTCTCATCATCCAATTAAGGCGGCGACGACAACCGGTAAAAGAAGAAGCATGACAAGTCGTTCCATTATATATAATACGGCTCTCTTGCCGCCTCTAAACGCACGCGCGGTATTCCCGTAACTGCGTATAACGCGTCGTTACCGAATAAGTCTGCGCAGGAAAATGCGCAGAATTGGTGCGTAAAACGTAATACAACAATGTAGATGCCGCCACGACGCTAAACAAAAGAAAATTTCACGCTCCCGGTTCGTTTACACGCGAACGAAAAAAATAAAGAAAATTATTCGGCGAAAGCCATTGGGATCATTCGAAACATTGACCATTGACTCCGTTGGGACTGTTGACGAAAAAATCGTTTTCCATTTCTCCGATTATCTTTTACAAAAAATATTTATAAATTAAAAAAAAATTATATTTACGAATAAAAATTAATGATGAATGATCTCCAATTAAATTTTGGTTTATTTTCGTTGGAAATTAAAACAAAAAATTCCCACATAATTTTCTTATTCGAATATTCGAATTTCAAATAATGAATTCGAATAAAAAAATCGACAAAAAGAAACGACATTATTAATTTCTTTTTTTTTTTTTTCAAAATAAATTTCAAAAACACGAACATTTAAAAAAAAAAAAATACAAAAAATATTTTTCATTTTTTTCGAAGTTTTAAATGAAAACAAAGATATATACAATGGACAAGTGATTTCCTGATATTTGTTTTCCGCGTCGAATGTGTATTTTAAAAACCCAAATAATGAACATTTCGCTATTATTCGAAAACGCGCCGATGCTTTTCGACATTCAATATATAGATATATTGAATAATATTCAATTTTTTATATCATTCAAGATTATATGATATTATTTCTTTCGATCCAATGGTTTTAATGATTATTGCGTCATCGCGAAATAATAAACAAAAAAAAAACGACAAGTTGCGCAGAACGCGCATATTGGCGGAAGCGACCCGACTGGTTAGTATGGAATTCCAATCAATCCTAATTGGGTCAAAGCGGTGTATACATAGGTAGATATGCAAGAGGTTCCGAGGTATGATTGCCCCTTCATTGCTCCGAGAAACGATAAATGCGCCTCGTGCATTCCGAGCGCCGTACGAGTTTCGATCTCTAAATCACTGAACCTTAATACTTATCTCCCTTTTTCGTTGATTCAAACCGACAAATAAATGGATTAAAAATGTATAACACTCTCATTAAATTATTATTTCATCTTCAAACCGGCAATCATAATCACGTTATTTAGTCGCCGTGCGTAATGGTATCAGACATGTAGGAAGACGACAAAAGTTTCTACGCGATTTCTGTGCACTTTCTCGGGCCGCTAATTAAACAATAATGCACGACGATGATGATAATGATAATGATTCACGTTGCGCAACATTTTTTTTTATTACTTCTTCAATTATATAAAATTTCGTCTTAATAAAGAGATGCAGAAGATTAGGAGCAGAAAAATTGTTATATTTTCATCTTTACTCTTATTACGTCTGTAAATACGCGAATACAACTGTAAGCAATGTGAATGCGGCGTACAATCGAATCGTTAGGATTGAATAATATATTATGAAAATATAGTCAAGGATAACGATCGGACTCCGCCGTTCTCGGGGGAATAACTCCGCGTCAACGTCACACTTACAAGACGGCGTGTAAGTTATTAACTTATAAGCAACGATGTGCCTTGCATCCCGTGGAATCGAATGACTTTTTTTTTTTTTTTTTTTTTTTTACGGTTCGTTTTCGTAATCGCGTAGCGATGTATCACTCGTAGATTCGTATATCTATATATACGTATGTATGTGTTATATATCGCGACGAAGGCGCTTCGTTCCATCGACCCATCGAGGCGAAACATCGATGGATTAACGCCTCCCAACGATGTATAGACGACCTCGCCACAGATAATTGTTTCGCTCGTATTATTGCAATCCCTTTACTTTTCTTTCGACGCGCAATTATATATATATTTTTTTAAATTCCAACTATTTTGTCTGACTATCCCGGTTTATCCGGTAACAAAAAGTATCTGAAGCCGTTACGTGAAAGAGTTTCTACTCACCGTATCTACTATCGCCGGGGGAGACAATTTCGAGGCGCACTGGAGCCATCAACGGTTATGGAAATGATATACCGGCATAAAGTGAATTTGGACGGATAGCAAGTTACATCGCGATTTATAGCGAAAACGTGTGGACATTTTTCGCTAAGCTTTCGCGTATCATTTTCATCGCTATACTGTGAATTTTATTCCAAAAAAAAAATTTTCATAAACGAAAAAATAATAATAATGTACTATTAACGGGTCGATTTATATATAATACACATATATTTGTTATATATGTTCAAATCTAAAAAAAAAAAGAAATTTAACGAACGATTTTTTTTTATTACGAAAATAAAATTTTCGTCGTCCATTTACATTCTCTCATTTCTTAATAATTTTAAATACGCGCGTGTCGATGCCATTCGAATTGTAATCTAATAATTACGAAGTTTCGCCTATGCGGCCATTTTGAAAATGACGCAGAAATAAGCATTCTTCGCCACTGCGTCAATATATATATATATATACCGCACGAACAATTGAGAGTTTCGATGAAAATATTCATATTGTACTTCCGCCTTCGTGTAACGATGCTTCGAACAATGCATCGCTTTTGCATTGCGTAACTCAAGCGTTACGGAAATTAAAAGGTTGAGATAAACGGTAGGGTAACGGTACGGTGGCATATATATATATATATCGATATATATGTATAGTTAAGGTGTGTGTGTAACTTTAGGCCAATAGGGGAGACGGCGTTAATTAGGTATATGTACAATAGGTGGCAAACTCGAAATTTTCGTCAAACAATCGTTTGATCGATTTTGTAATTACGCCTTTGATTAATTATAAATTTCGCTGTAAAATCGATATATTTTACGCGGGAATTCAATGAATATATAATATCTTATATATTTGTGACAAAATAATAATAGCTATATCATTATTGTCATTAATCAAAAGTTTTTATTGTTTAAAATAATAATAATAGTAAATAATAATAATAATAATAATTATTATTATTGTTATAAATTAATTGATTAATAAAAAAAAAATTAGCAAATTTTAGCACGGAATTTATACGAAACAATATTTCATTGGTTAATTATTTTCTTGATAAGTATAACAAATATTAATTCATACAAAAGCAATGAGCCATGTAATGCCATTTTATAAATAACACACTATTAGTTATCTTTTTATCAACACGCGAGACGAGTGTATATATATATATATATATATATATCGATACATTCACTGCTACAAGACCGTACCGACCGTTTATACGCGTTGCGTTCCATTCGCACAATCGTCGGTGCCATTCTATAGTTAAGCAAACGATCGAAACGATATAGTCGATACTTTTTACCTTCTTAGTTATGGAGGCAAATATAGTTTAATCAATTTTTTTGCACGCAGTTTTGCAATTTTTTTCGCGATTCAAACGAATTTTCTTTTCATTCCGGTGTCTTAAAAAAAAAATTTTGAATGCAAAAATTTTTTTTTTTTAATGCAGAATTTTTTTTTTTCGATAATTCGCTAACGAAAAGGCTGTAAATGATTGATTTTTCGATTTGGTAGTGATTTTTTTTTTTTTTCGATATACGATAACCCGTAATGCAAATCGCGAGCCCTTCTACGAGATTAAAACGATTTCCGAACAAATTCACTTCAGCCGTTCGAAAAGGTGAACGGTAGCGTTATGAAAAATAACGATCAATAACGTTGACGGGACGTTGATTTATTCCGATTCGTTCAGAGAATTATTCGCTGCAGTGTCTGAGGTTAAAAATATATGTATATTTATCGCAGAATCATAGACGATCTTATAACTTGCGTCCGACGTTTTTAATTATTCATTTAGAAACGTTTTTCGTTTATGCATATTGGCCAATACAAAGCGAGACTCGCGCAATCAGAGCATAAAACCGGACTGAAGCGGACTGTTACCGGTTGTGTATCTCGCCGCTCTCACGTATGAAGCGCGTAGTTTAAACGGTGAATTTATACGGCGAGATAGTTAGAGCGAGAAAATCAACGAATTCATGGCGAATCCGAGAGACGAGTCGCCCGATTGCGGAGCTCGGAGTAAATTAACGTCGTCGGGGGCCTTATTCTAATTTCCGAAGAATGCGCGACAGTGAACGTCGGGACTTTCTACCCGACGAGACGCGCACGCGGCCGCGAAAGGAGTTTCGGAAACAAACAGTGCGTTCACCAGTTTTCCGTGAATCTTGAAAAGGCGACCCATCGTTAACAATATTAACCCCAAAAAAAAAAAGTAAATGAAAAAAAAAAAAAAAATGAAATCCGGCGTTTTCATATAATCGATATATCGATATATTTATCGTAAATATGCAGAAATTAATTAAAAAAAAATATATAAATATACCATTTATATTTACGATATATGTAATATATAGATACAGAATATATACTTTCTATGCAAATTACATATATACCATTTTTTCTCCCGGGAGTTTGTACCTAATTTCCATGAGAGGGGTATCCAATTTTCAACATCGCGGCATTTTCATCGTCGGACTCGAATCTCAACGGAGAGATCGGTTAGCATATAGGTATTTTATTAACGCGCATATCGCTCGGAAAGTGATGTTGCAAAAGGGGTGAAAAGTGAAAATATATTATCGAACCTCCTGCACACCTACGTATAATACGACTCGCGCACGCAAACGGTAAAAGCCCCCGGGGTTTCCGTGAATCCTTACAGAATTACGTACGCCGACCAATGAAAAATTGGTGTAATATAGGTACCTATGTTTTTTTTTTTTACTTTTCGGTGGGATTATAAAACGTGCAATTTACAACAAATTGCATGATCCGAGTTGCTGTGAAGGAAGCCTCGAGGGCAATATTATACGCAATATAGGTAAATAAGTAGGTAATTAATAGCTGTCGATTTTATCGTAGAAAAAGATCGATAAATTTTATGAAATATTTACGATAGGCTCTATAATTAAATAATTCGAACGACTAAGAAAAAAATTAAAAAAAATTTTTTTTTTTTTTAAAAAGGACAATTTTTGTTACCGACGAAATTCGATTCATGAACTTTTACATCGCCTTAAATGACGAAAAATTTCATTAAAATCGGAATGCAAGCGGTTATGGTCCTCAATAATCAAAGTCAATCGTGTTGTTAATTAATTAAATTTGACGTTCCGTTGTGTCGCCGGTATGTAGTCGACGACAATCATTCGACACGTAGGGGTGTCTAACGCGACGAAGCATACGAATTGCCCGCATGCCGCTTTTGCTCGAATGAGCATTGATCGGGGGATCGCGGGTACTTGGGATATACAATAATTCACACCCTCGCGTCGTGGTTTACATGTAAATTACACTGTGATATGCTGAATACGGCGTTATATATATATATATGTATACGTAGGCGGAGAGGTTATGTAGAAACGATATATATAATTTATGTACGAAATTGGAAATGTACAATCAATATATCGGGTATATATATTCTGCCTAATTATGTATATTAATAATATATACTATAATATAAACATATATAATCAATTAATCAATTGATAATTGATATATGGAGTATACATTATTTATATACGCAGTATATACACTTTATATGTGAATTATATATCGCCTATTAGAAAAACTACCGTAGAGATATAGCGCTCCTTATATACCCAGCGAACAATAACAAAGCACGCAACGTTACGCGAGTCCGCGGAAAAAAAACATCGCACCTGCTGCGATATTCCACGTGCGCTCACGTGCGACTGTAGATAAACGGCACGTGTTGCCGCCAAAAAGGTAACACAATAAAAAAAACGACATCATCGATAAACTTGATGGTAATTATTTTTCGGTTACTTTGTTTTCACGCGGAAAAGTTATGTATAAACTATACATATAGTATATATCGATGTATATACTAAGAGATCGAACAAAGTAACCGAAAAATTATTCTCAGCAGGTTAATCGATCATGTCGACTTTTTTTTTTCAATTTTTTTACGATATATCGATGTATCGTCTGGATATATCGATATAAGCAAATATAATTGATATATACAGTGTATATAATAAAAAAAATGATCTATCGTCCATATAAAACTTTTTTTTTCCTAACTTTTCTTTTTTTATATAAAAAATTTTATTAAAAAAAATTATAACGAAAAATTAGTTTCGTTTATAATTAACTCGTAATAAAAGTCGAAATCTTTTGAAACTCCGAAACGCGCGAGAAAGATCGACAAAAAACAAACAAAAAATAAGTTTAACGTCTCCAATCGATTTCGGGGCTAATAAACGTTTCTCAGCTTATCAAACTCTTTTCTCCGAACACACACGCGGCGGTGAAAACGCTTTAAACACCGGGGACTCGATAGTTTACGACGCTTTTCTATGCGCCGGAAAGTCGAAGACCATTGACACACTTCCGTAATGCAGAAAAATTCGACGAGAGGGTAATAATTCGTAAGATCGCCAATATCGCGCATTATTCTCGCGATCGTTATAATTAATAAGTAAGGAACAAAAATGGTGGTTAACGCAGAAAATAATAACACGCTTATTAATTGGGAAATAAAAAAAGAAAGGAATTAATACATTCTACATGCACGTGAGATTTTAATGAGATCGCTTTTGCATCGCGTTTCGTTATAACTGCGAGAGACCGGTAACCGCGCAGTTGTGTTGCCTTTAATGATGATGATCGATGCGCGCAAAGGATATTTCTCGTTAGTTGTAAGTTGTATAATTTGTCATACCGACCACGCGGACTCACCGGTAACGAGAAATCCGAAACCTCGCCGTGTCGGTTAGCGTAGCAGAGTGTCGGTTAGATCCTCGCGGTCTCGAAACAGAAAGGTAACTGTCCGTTCACCACGCTTACCGTGCACCTCGTAAGCTCAAGATACGAGGGATAATCTCTCCTACCCATTCCTCGTTGCGCGCCTTCCTTGCGTCCGCACACTTTACTCGCGTAGCGTACACGCGTATCGCGCCATTCGAGTAACTTGGCGAATCGCGTCTGCAATTTGCGTCCGGATTTATTATTGGTATAAAACCCGCTACAGTACGCGAAAATTTTCGAAAAACCTTATCACAACTAATGCTCGTTATATCAGCATTTTTTATTGGTCAAACGAGGCAATTTTGTTACGCATTCTATATAAGTCAATATTGACGCGCGCGATTATATCGTTTTTAGAATTAAACAAAAATGGCGTCTTAATTGTCCCCAAATTTTATTTCGATTTTTTTTCGATTTTTATTTCAAATTTTTTGTTTTTTCGTTTTTTTTTTTTTTTCAAATATCATTTCAAAGTTTTTCGAATATAATTTCAATTATTTTTGTTTCTCTCCAAAAAATTATTTCTTTCAATTATGTTTGTTTCTCTTTGTTTGCTCCAAAAAAAAAAAAAAAAAAACTCCATTTCTTTTCAATTAAAAAATAGATAATAATGACGAAAATTTAAGGTTATCTCATTGCAGATAATCTCGAATTTCACGAACGTCTGCCTTTTTATTAGAAAGATAGTATGTTAATCCAATTGCAGATCGATGACTAAGCAAAAGATATTATCAAGGAGACGACGACCATTAGATAATCTGTGATTAAAAAGAAACCAAAAAAATCTATCGACTCCGCTATAAAATCTGTAAGTTCGGTAAACGAAGGAATAACGTGTTATATCTCGTGTGCAATATAACTTTATTCATTGAGTCAACAAAGCTGACCGTTTCGCACGCCAATATAGCCGTCGTACGTACGATTTTCTTCCTACGCAAATAGTTTATCGAGTGGTGACCGTACTATACATATTAATTTTATCACTTTTGTCCGCTTACGCAGTTCCCGGCTATGTAACCGTATGCATTACTGCAACTGGGTGATAATGACAATAATCTGTAACTTTAAATGAGGTCAATAACAATTTCACAAGTAAATCGAGTTTCGCGGAGTGATTGAGAAAAAAAAAAAGAAAATTCGTCGGATTTATTTCGTAGGCTGCGGTATTGCGCGCCAGGAAAATTCTCTCGCCTAATCTTATGAAATAGTACCACAATCTTAGTGCGACGAAACAGTTTTTTTTTTTTTTTTTCTTATCAATAAATTTTCATCGTCAGCGTCAACGATTGCAACGAAATTTCAAGTGGTACGCGCGTCACGAATATTAAAAAACCGCATTTTCCATTTTTTTTCCAATAGAAATCGATTGATTAACTTTTCTGCATTTTTTTAGAATTTTCTCTAATTCAGATTTTTTTTTTTTTTCGACTGAAAAGTGACGAATTTTAGATACGTTTCGGGTTAAAAATACGAGTTATCCATAAATTGTATGTAGTCAATATAAAACATTTCCGCGTCAGTTGAAGTCGCTGCTCTAAATTTCCGTCGGAACACATCGTCGCAGTAGCAGATGTCTCAAGATGCGAAGATTCGTGTTTCGTACTATTAGTGACGTAAGTCTACGTGACGATAACCGCGAAAGTGACTAAAACTGTCTTCCTTCCTAAAAAAAAAAAAAAAAAAAAAAAATGATCTGTCCCGTCGCCGCGACCGTAATAGTTGCGTTGTTTATGCTGCGGAGACTCGGCATATCGTCAATGTGTCCCGAGTTTAAAAACTTTCACTTGAAACTCCACGAAGTCTGTTCCGCGGGCTCTCGCCATTCCGGGTCCGGATCGGCTGGATTACCAAACACGCGTATCCGGACGCCGAAACTCGGTTGGTCAGTGTGGAGTATCGCGAGGACATAACTGGGGCGGAATGGTATGCCGTGTCGGGCAGCGTTGGCTTCACTGGTCCAACACGTTTGCCGGATTACATCGAAACGCTTCTCGTAAATCTTGCATCCGGTTTGACTAATTGACTGACCGTCACCCAATGTTCGGATTGCTCGGTTCTCTCGTTTGCTCCGACGCAGTCAGCTGGCAATTCGGCGATTGATTGAATACTCTCGATATACACGAAGGAAAAAAAAAAAAAAAAACGTAACTTCGTTGATGATAAATGCATTTGCAAAAAGATTTAGTTAGCGTTAACGTGCTGAGGGGATGGCGATATGAAAAAAAAAAAATCGTACAAATTCCAAACTGCAAATTATAAGCGAATTCTGTTTCGTAAAAAAAAAAAGATCGGCAATACTACGGTGCGGAGAATCGAGAGGCCATGACTTTCGTGACTTTTTTTATTGCTCAATAATAAAACCCATGATACCTAACACACTTCATTGTGTCAATTACATCCGGTTTGTCTAATATCGGTATCCTTATTCGCAATAATTGGTAATAATGACTCACCAATGAAATCGACAAAACGATTTCATTTTAGTAACTTGTTACACGCCGCGATGTTATTCGAATGACGCCGAGAATACGAGTATAATGATCGACAGATCAAGGTTCGTGCGAATGAAAGAAAGATTTATAATACGAGGGCGTATGGGTCAAGAACACTCGTCGAATATAAGACAGACAAATAATTGGTTAAGTTTGAAACATTATGTAGATCGATCGACAAAGTAAAATGGATTACGTTCGAGTAATGGGCGACGTAGGCATTGATGAAAGGATAACGAAATCGAAGGGGCGGAAACGCTCGAAGGTCAAAGGCTATTTTTTTTTTTTCTTTTTTTTTTTTTTTTAAGGAGAACCGACGTATCTTGACGTTATTCCAAAACTCTAACGTTGAGAGATTTTCATGCTTTTTCGATATAATGATTTAACTGCGGCTAATTCTAACCTCAAAGTAACGGCCTCGATATTCGATCGCGTATTCTTGATCGTTGATCAACGGGTTTTTTTTACTTCCCTCTTTCACCTCTCAACTGATGGGTGGAGATACGGGTGATAAAGAAATCCTCGAGGACGACTTGCCGGTGGGTATAAAAAAAACGAATACATCGAAAGTGAACGATTGACTAAATCGACTACTCATTGATGAATGGTGGAGTTTTCATTTTCTACGTTTCATTTCAGTTCGATAAAGATGTATATATATATATAGAATAGATAAGTTGAAAAGTTTTATAAAGTATTTATATATCATTATTATTTTTTTAATTTTTGATGATTTTTAAGTTTTATGACGATTACTTTTGCTGCAGATCACTGCTTACCTAAGAAAAAAGATCGAGAACGACGTTTAAAAAATTTTACGGAACATTTATTATCTGTGTGAAAATCGATGCAAAAAATAGGAATGCGGATAAAAAAACTGTAATTCGATAATTATTTTTTTAAAAAGTGTCATTATTTTTAATATAAAGAAATTAATTTTTTTCTGACGAAAATCGTTTACCATATCGTTTAATGATAGAAAATGATTTAAAATTGAAATTTTGCATTTTTTTTCATACGATCAAAATCCGTTCCATTTTGCCCCATTTTTATTATCGTCTTAATACTTTAAAGGGGTGAAAAAAATCTATTTTTTGGTACAAAAATAGTGGAAAAGTGTTGTCTATTGCGACATGCAGAGCTCCCTGAATTTCTGAAATTATTGATTTTTCTGCACCGTCTCCCACTCCGTATATACAGATTATATGCTCAATTATATACGTCAATCACATAAGTCAAAATCTATGGATAAATGGTACATAGTTCATAAAAACTGAAAAAAAACACACATTCTTCCGAAGGGTAGTAAAAAAAAAAATTCCGATTATTTACGTGGAACTACTCGCAGTCCAACCAAATGAGCATTCCGTTCGGGGAAAGAAGGTGAAGAAATGTATCGAGCGAAAAATAACATTCTTTCTTGCGATATGACTTCTCAGACCCAATCGGGACGCTTTAACATGCGATAAAAACCGATTCCTTTTTTTCGTACGCGGAATCGATAACTCTCTCGCGCGCGTATAGCTACCGAACGTGAGAGTATAAGCATAAATAATTCGCGGCAACATCGAGCCGCTGTTGCCAAAACGTCGGTATTACAGTATCATATACGCACGGAGTCAATCCGCGCCAATATAGTCCTCGAACTATGGGAAAAAAAGCCGAATCACGGAGTCAATTGCGGTTCTCCAAATTGCCTCATGACTCGCGGAGTTTTTGTTGATTGTCGAGCGGTTTACCTTTCCTCGTGGCATTGCATGCACTATACGATGGAACAGTGGGAGGGACAAGCGTATAATAATTGTTTCTCCGTGCATCTGTGTCTATGGAAAATTCCCGATTTTTTTTTTTTTTTTTTCGTTACAACTCGTAGATTGCACTCACTTGGACTTCTTCCAATAGGTTCAAACTTTTTGCGGGTAACAAAGCGTTAAGTAAAACGGCGGAATGACGTAATAAACTTCGATTAACCGTTGTCGGGGCATCCGGTCAATGGACCCCGATACGAATCTCGTTTTATGGCGTTTGCAGTCGAACGAAGAATTTTTATTGCAGCAGCGACCTTTGCGAGAATCTCTTTTTTGTCTCCGCGGATTAAAAAACTTGGTTCCCATTTTTTTTTCGATCGGAAATCAATAAAAAATAAACCGGAAATAGTTATTGCATCGTTTATATACGCGTTTGTGAGCTGTGGTTTAATTCTAATACGCCAGTAGTTCGAACTATAGACGGTACGCGAATCGGCAACTGCAGCCGCTATGAACAACGAATAATTTGCGTGAAAAAAAGGAAAAAGGATTACGAACTTTTTTTTTTACCGATTTAGAAAACAAATCAAACACGTGCCAAGAATTCAATACATAATCACGTGATTTCCGAGATATCGTAGTCACCAGTTTTCGATATATTCTCGAAGTCATCGGTTCTCGAAATTTGGATTATAAAAAAAATATAATTAAAAAAAAATAATAAATAACTACATTTTTTTAAAAGTTTATAAAAAAAATACGAACAGAGATCGAAATTTCTCATCGAAAAGACCTGATTTCCCTTTATACTGCAAATAAATAAATTATTTTTATTACACTCGCAATTGAAAAAAAAAAAGAAAAAAAATTGATTACATGCAATACATAGTCGGGAGATTTATTAATTCCTGGAGGGTAGAAAATTCATATAAACATATGACATCGCCGATTAAATTTCGAAACTTCTCGATTTCCGTCGAGACTAACTTTTCAGTCCTTAAAATTTTTTTGTTTCAGGTAAGAAAACGATACCGTGAGGGTCTGCGGATCAATATTCCTCAATAATGATACCAAGTTAGTAAATAAAACGTTATATACGCTGAAGGTATATACAATTCTCAGACCGAAAGGTTATGTACCGTTTATAGAATACGTCTTATTTATATACATATATATAGAATGCGTTATATACAATTGATATATAAAGCATAAGCAGCATATATATCATATACGGGTTATGTATATATCGATTATATACATATCCTTTATTTATAATTCGTATATAGTCGACGCGCAGCTTGTTACGCGGGGTCTACAAGGTGTTAAAGCGTCTCGAAGGAATTAAATTCTGAAGTCTTTCACTGCGTCTTTCTTGCGAATACGCCTCGAGCTTCAAATGTTGACGAATGTAACGAAGGAATTTGTGTCTAATTAACCCACTATGCCACTCGCAATGCCTGCCGGGGAGGGAGGAGGGGAGGGGGGTGCGTGCGCACTGTGTGGCAAACTATTTCTGAATCTCCGGATGAGGTACCCGCGGATGCCCGCGAGACGTGAACGTTATTTCGTTACGAGAAAACAAAATTATGGTACTGTATAGACGCTGTAACGAGAGGCCTTCGAATACCGCGAGTTTAAGTCCGCGCACGTCCGGATTGTCGTTAAGATCGCGAGTAACGCGCTGATTGGTGTCCGCCAATTCAGCTTCTGCGGCTAAATACTTATGCGCCATTCAATTACGCGATGTTTCGAACCGACTGACGCTATACGTCTTGCGTTCTAAAACGTTCGGCTACGCGTTGCACAATTTTTTATTTTATTTTTCCGCTAATAATTCGCATAATCGGCATGGAATTGCGACAATCGGCGATTGGGACCATTTTTGCCGGCAGCCGAAACTTTTTTTATCCATCGAATCGGACGAGTTGCGGATAAACAATATGAAATTTATTTATAGGTTATAATCGATATATACTGTATATATCGATTATATATACACAATCTATTAATTAACAAACTTATATACAAGTTATACATAGTCTACAAATAACTTTTTCGCGTATCGGTTTGACGTGATGAGACACGGGGAGACGTGACGTTATTCGCGTTTATTCCGCTCGACGGATTTTCTTCCGTTTATCGATCTAAAAACGTCGAACACCTTGTAAACCGGTAGCGGACAATGAATCGATTACATCGACAACGATTCTACGATCATTACGAAGCCTTTCAATTCGAATTCCTTTCGGTAATTCAACACGAGCGACGAGCGTTTTGAGAAAGTCGCGAGTCCCGGATACTCGGAGAGCTTTTTTTTTTTTTTTTTACGAAAGCTCTTGAAGATCCGGCCTTTGTATACCGATAGTTGTCACTTAATCGGTCGTAATAGGTATCTCGGACACGTAGCCGAATCAATGGGAGAGAAAAAAAAGAAAATTGCATTGATCCGCGTATCTTGACGCTCAGGGAAATTTCACGGAAGTAGTGCCGTGTTGCACTTGGTATTCTCGCGCTAAAGTGAACCGTTACACGATCGCGCAATCTATTTAACTCGAATTATTTGACTATCACGTGCGAATGGGTAGCGATGTTTTTGCAAAGAGCAAAACCAAACGCAGCGATCTACTTTCCGCGGTCTTCCTTTCGTTTCGCGAGACCGCCAATTGTCTTAATAATAGGTATATTGCAACCGGATGAAATCGGAACAACGTGGTCAGCATGCGAGATACCGACTGAGCGATGCTATTGATCCCCGCGGCGAAGTGGAAACGAAAGTAGCCGCCGATTTTACCCGCACTACCCTCGATATCTTCGAAAAATCGGTAATCGCGACGAGTCTAATTTTGGAAACAATCTTTCTGCCGGCGATCTATCCTAACTCAGTCGATAACAAAAACCGTAATCAACTTTCTTCGATAATGTTAAATTTTCATGAGAAAAATCGAATTATTATCGGTAACAAAATTGTCAAATGAAGATGGCAATGATTTGTATTCACATGAAAATATTTAAGATCCCTGAAAAAATTGATTACAGTTTTCGTTACCGACCGGCATTTTTCGCGATGCCGCAAGCTTTCGCGGGAAATAGCATAATCGCTTTAAATTGAGGTCATTTCCGATAAAATCAGAGACGCTATTCCGCGTCGTCACGTGTCTTAATGCCATCTCGAAACCGTCGCACGCCTGTGACCACTTGGCACGTAACGCTAATGTAAACAGGGTGTCGTTTCCAATTGGATTGTCGTCGCTTAAGCGATTTCGATCCTGTTGCATGCTTCCTGCATAATCGATTACTTAAGTTTCAACAGGAAGAACATATTATAGAACTCGTTCGACCCGTTCGTACTCATTGGATTTTCCCGATTCATACCGCCCCCCCCCCCCCCCCCCCCCCACCCCCCGCACGTCACGGAAGAAAATACGACGACTCTCCGATCTTAAGGCAAATCTGCTTTTCGAACAAAACAAGTTTCACCTATTCTTCGGTAATCGAGATCGCGAAAAAAAAAAAAACAAAACAAATTCGTAACACCAAACGATTGCAACGTTCGATAGTTTTTCGTTTTCGTTAAATTTTTCGATTTCAAAAAAATCGAAATTTTTCTTCCGATAGCTATAGAACTTTTGAGTATTGTAAATAAAATGATAAAAATAATAATAATGATAATAATAAATGCGTAATAATTTTTTATTAAAAAAATTTACTTTGGAATGGTTACTTCGTTATTCAAACATCGTGAAAATGTGAAATAGAAACATATTTTTTCATTTTTCCGTTTATTGCCGACAATGATATATTGCGATAGAAATAGTCGTGAAAATGGCTTTGTACCGTTTAATCGCGATACGGAGATATATTTCGGTGAAACTGACCACCGAATCCCCTTAATGCGATACCAATCAGTAGTGGTAGTGGCAGCAATAATAAGCAGAACAGCAACAGCGGTATAAACAGAACGCTGGATCCGTTTTCACTCCTTTATCCGACCGTCGTCCGGAGATCTATTTCAGAAACAATATGCCGTAATCGAAGCAGGTACCCCGCGTCCTATAGAATAACTAACTATACACATTGAGAAAGCACCGCCCCGACGGAGGACAGACCGCCACTCATTTTTAACCCAGTTTCGCTAATGACGCGTCCCTCTCAAGAGTATACTTCGCCCGCTTGCGAAACATCAATCGTCCTGACCGTAGCCCCGCGCCGCAACGAGCAGCAGGTACCTTCATTTCGATTAATCATTATCTGTTTTGAATCAATAATCCGAACGATTAGGAGTAATTCGTGAATTACCGACCACCGGTAAAATATACATATACATCGCGGCACGTGGGCGCCGATGATCGGTAGCTTCGGGAAAAAACTTGAGAACAGTGTCGATGGAACTTTTGGCAATTGTTATTCGGATTAAAAAATCACTTTGAAAATAATAATAATAATAATTACAATCGATATTGACAAATAATCAGCGATTCGGCGATAACCGATTTCACGATCGTCGATTGATACAAATACGCAAAGTAAAACTCGAGCGTTGCGTATAGGGTTAAGGCAATTGCCGAACCGATTATGACGATGGAAATAAACGGGTCGTGACGTTTAATGATTGACATGTAGCGGCGATCGGCATTTAATCGCAGTATAATCGAATCTCAACGTAACCGATTTTTTGTGTTTGGACAGGATAATCGGTACGATATTAATTAGGCTAAAATTGTGACTCTCGTGATCGGTATGACGCGCGCCGCGCGCGTTAGTCCATACCGTTGTGGCAAAAGATCGTATATTATAATGCAACTGGGGTACCTACGCGATCGTACCGATCAAGAGATGGCCCTTGCGAAACATTTCCACCGAAACGATTCGACACTGTGGACACTGCGAACGCGCGTAATTGAACGTATAATTGGCTCGTGAGTGCAAGTTACTCCGTAATAGACGACTGTCGTTCTAACGATCGGTAACTCGGATTCGGCGCAATTCGATCATTTGGCACCCGTGGCGATCGCGAATCACCCTCGAGTCACGATTACTTTGAGGGCAATAACTACGAAGCCTCAAAAAGCCTCATGATTTCGCGCGGCTGTCCCAATGTTGGTGTAACCAGCGAGATATTATCTTCTAACGATTTAGTGACACACAAGTACCTATATACAATTTTTTTAGTACGCGAAAATTATACTCTCGTCGTATACACGTATTTCATAGAACGGGACGTATTCGTCACATGGAAAAAGGCAAAAAAAAATTTAAAAAAAAAACATTATTATTGTTATTATACGTTTTTCATACCAAAACTCATAATAATAATGTTTTTTTTTTTAATATCTTTATAATTCGAAAAAAAAAAAATCAATATTATCGTATTTTTTTATTTACAAATTAATTTACATCGATAAAAAAACAAATAATAATATGTGAATGCAGTATTTTGACATCGAAAAAATATCGGAGTACCAATTTTTCAATCGATTTTTACTGTCGATATAGAATATAATAATTCATCGAACGGCACGTAGGTGTGGATACGAGTATCCGTCACGGGTAGCATGAGTGGGTGCGCCATAACTCGTTCCACTGTTGTTTTTTTTTCTTCACGTACTTGCAACAGTCGAGACTGAGCGATTTTTTCGGTGAAAGTAAAGGCGGGGCATGCGACGAGAACGAGATCTCTCGAAATCGGTGGGTCTGACGAGAGCGCGCGGCGGGTTATGCACAATGTAACAAGATGACGATCTCGGCACGACAGCGAAATCCAAGATCTACTCCCATTACGACATAATGTCCGGTGACCGGTGTTGCGCGTTCCCATTGCACGAAATCTCTACACGGCACCGATTGTGGATGGTATTACGTATCGTAAATCTGTACAACAGGTGTCGGTGCCGACACGCGGGATACCACGTAGGAGGCGATCGTATAGCTAGTAAAAGTCCCTCACACACGCGAATAACTTTTTTTTTTTTTCGGTGTCGAAAATATTTATGAATAAAAAACGCAAAAAAAAAAAAATTACAAAAAAAAATTATAAGAATAATTATTCATAAATATCAATATCAATTTTTTTTAATAATAATTCATTTTTGGAATATTATTTTGTAAAAGGTGTCTACAGAGTCTTTCATTTTTAAGATAGAAAATAATAATAATAAATATCGAGTCAATTTCGCTGTGGAATAATAATAATAAATTTTTTTTCAAAAAATTAAAAATTATTAAATACTAATAAATATTATTATTATTATTATTCCACAGCGAAATCGACTCAAATTAACGAATATTGATATTAATATTTATTCCAATATTAATATATTAATGTATGTAAAAGTAAATGAGACAATTATTGGTTTAAAACGTCAAATTTTAATTATTTTTTGCCGATAACTGTTCAATTATTTTCTTACGATTTAAATAGACGATTTTTTTTTCGCCGATGCATACAAGTTTACGAACTAAAATCAACGGGGATAGGTGTCCGGAGGCTGAGACGCGTCCGGCCGCCGGACCCGTTACCTTAGTATACGTTCGATACTCCGCTGGCAAGTTCCACCTGACCGAGCGAAAGTTGTAAACAACCGACTTGTGCCAAACGATCTCTTTGCACACGCTATACATACCCAACCGCTCGTTCGACGATTTGTCAGCGGCTGCACTTCGCCTACGCGATAATCCCGAATATCATCGTCAATATTAATAATCCGTCACGTAAAATTTAACGCCGCGACGAGGAAGCGATATGCGACTGGGATATAAAAAAGAAATTCCAAATTCCTCAACGGCTTATCGTAGTTATAAAAATATTCAGTTCTCGCGCGACTCACATGAAAAATCGGATATCGTAAAATAATTCCACGATATATCCAATATATCTTTACGAAAAATGATATATTTGAAATATTTGTCCGAAAATATATATCGCGGAGTATTTTAAAAATTTATATTATTAATTACATCGAAACGCTAAATTTCATATTTTTCAAAAAAATTTCGAGAAAAGTTCAAAAAACGCGTTAAATACTTAAATATGCCGCTTAAAAAAAAAAAAAAATTTCGTTCGAAAAAATAATAAAATTATATGAGTTGAATGCTATAAAGATATTTATACATTTATATGCAATTGTAATAATAAAAAAATGTATATCCGCGTATCCCTGACTCGTCGCAGCGAGCGAAACCTATTCGCGAGACCAATGAGATTTAGAAAGGATCATGGAAATCGTCGACGTATCTCCCTGTCTTTTAATGTTCATTCCCGGCGTTCCTCTCATATTTCACTTGTTCTATAGCTCTATAGCTTCCGATTCCCGAGAGTCCCCTTCCCCGTTATCAGCGAATAATAATTAATAAACCGGCAGGCAATCGGCGAATCTCTATTGACAATAATTTCACTCGGCGAACATCGAAAACTAATGTTCGCGCGTCCCGGACAGCCGCATCGAGATAACGTGACTGATATATCGCGAACGAATTCAACGCGGTGAAAGATCGCCGCGAAATTCCCGAAAAAAAGATCAACTTTCGGAGTTCTTCAAATAATTTACTCGGCACAATCCGCGATGAGAGAAAGTTATGTTTCGACGATCCCGAGTCGTGAAGCAAACCCCACCGAAAGAATGTTTTAATATGGCTACAGAAACAACCGGTTACTACATATGATTAGTATTTAATAAGAATCTACAGCAACATACATCAGCCATTTACTTTTTTTCGTTTTCACATGGAAAGTTTTTATTAATGTTTCCTCGTTATTGTTGACGTTGGTTACAACAAAAGTATATACGCTGACGGATGTCGATTAATCGCGAAGCAAAGTTTGTAGTTGTTAAAAAAAAAAAAAAATGTAACGCAGTCGGTAAAGCAGATTTCAGTACCTCAATTTTTAAATACGCTAATTTTTAAATTGCTATCATCTCGACGAGAAAATTTTTGTTCTCCGGGGTGTTATCGTAGGACGGCGAAAAATTAATAAATAATTCATAAAACTTCCCGCGCGTCACCATCAAAATGAAAGATCGCATATTATACCGTAAAAAAAAAAAATCAACACTTTTTTTTTTTTTATGAACGCACCGTCCGCGCCGCTCCCATTTCTATAGCATATATGTAATCCGGAACAGGTTTATCGCACTTATTATTCGCCTTGGACTTGAACGGCATATTTCCGCCTGACTGACCTTGTAGAACGTTATGGAAAGTAATGTCATACGTCGGTACCGCATGCGAGTCAACGAGGAATAACACGTGACTAAGATAACGAGATAGAAAGGAATTGGATGTGAGTTTCGAGATGCCAAAAATAGTCAAATGTCTATAAAATTGTTACCAATATCGACGATAACAATAGACGCGACGGACATTAACGATAAAAAAAAAATTCTGAAAATCAGAACGAATCGATTTTGAATCAATTTAATTAAAATCGCGTCAATCTTCGATTCGAATACGCAATTTTCATTAAACTCCGTAAAAAAAAGGGATAAGAATATCAAATTTATACACAACGCAAATTTACACAAGTAGAAAAAAATATTTATTTTCACGTCAAACTTACGCTAAAAAGGTACATAATGCAATGATTTGTGTTATATACACCGCGAAAAAAATTCACTATAAACAATATCATAGTCAATAATAATAATAATAATAATAATAATAATCGATGTACGGGAATTCTTGACTAAGTATAGTAAAAAATCGTCATAATTCGATTCCCCGATTTCGTCAACGAAAAAAAAAAATAAAAAAATTTCAACAAATTTTGATTCTAAAGAGTATTTTTAGTTGAAATCGGACAATTTTTTGATCATTTTTCCGTCGGAACAAAGTTGTCGATTTCCAAAAATGGCAAAAAAAATTGTCGAATAGAATGCGTCGTAATGCTTTTGTCATTAACGCAACGATATTTGATTTCGTCGGGGAATCAAGATACGCGAGAATTCTTCAATTTCAAAATTGTCCGCAATGATTTTTCGCGTTCTTGATAATGGCGCCGCCGAAGACGCGAACCGGTGTCCTGGTCCACGAGATGAGCATAAGATCGCCGCCGATCCGGGGACTTCCGCGTCCCCGTTCACAATTCTCATAGCTAATTTCGACGAGTTGCTGACCCAACGGTTTAACTCCAAAGCCTTGAATTACCGGATTTCTACCGATTAAGTTAGATCGACGCTTCGTTCGCGTTTCTCCATCGACGCTGCTGCGAAGTCGTGAATCTTGATTCAGGAAATCGGCCGAAATGGTTTCGGCATAACTGGGTGCTGTTAACGCTGTTCCTTCGTGTCCACGACGCACGAAAACGGCTCGAGGAGTGTTACGCGATCCGTAGGATCTCAGCGGTCTTCCGGTTCTGTATTCTCTTGAAAGCCCTTCCTTGATGTATGCACTGTCCTCGAGATTGTTCATTTCGAAATATGCTACAGAAGAATCGAATGCCGAAGCCAGAATGAGATTGAAACCCAAAACAGCGCCTTCGATACCTTCCTCCAGACCCTTATCAAAGTCCGTGTATTCCTGTCCCAAAACTATGTCACCATTGGCGGCTATAACATGGCCTGCCATCTGCAAAAACAAAATATAAGCGTTACAAGCTCCCGATGCAACATGTAAGAGGTCTTGAATCGGAAGCGAAAGGATCGGGTAGAAGATACAACGAGTTAGGCGCACGTGGATCTATACTCATGAGATCGGTAAGCAAAGCAGCACCTCCACCTACATTTCGGCTCTTTCACTCGCTTGCGAAAGCCGCCAAGTGCAGTTTCGTTCTCGCGATAATGCAGGAAACTGCAGGAATGCAGTCCCGTTGTCGATCGCCTGAGAAGCGTTCCTGTTTAGCGGCTCTATTCTTGAAAGTTGTTTGCACCGCGCGTTTGTATGTTTCATCGCTAATGACTTGACGACACACTGCATTTGGATGCTAAGCAGTTGGTTTCGATTTCCGTATCGCGACCGATTGGTTTCCGAGCAATTTGAAAGTTCGATTGGGGAGCGATTAGCTTAGATCGGATCATTTGGGATTAGATTCCTATGTCCTGTCTATTTAAATAGATCGATCGCGAGGCTGCGATATAGTTGACTCATAGACACTTTCACGGGAAGCCTTCACGGTCACTCGGTTCATATAAGATCCAATCTCCCGAAATCCAGTAGACTGACCATTGGGATATAGAATTATCGTCACAAGCGACTTTAACCCCATATACAAAGGTTCGATTCTAGCGCCGCCACTTTCGTTTCGTTTTCGCCGAAGTAAAATGAACGCAGCAAAGAATTAAAAAAAAAAATTGGATTCCAGAAACTCCCAACACTTTTTCAAAACTAAAGAGTTTCTATGAGAAACTGGAAAGAGAATTTGGCATCATTATTCTTAATTCCGGAACATTCGACAGGTTTTGAAAGCTTTCAACGCCACACGTGGCTATGAGAAGTCCTGTAGCTTCATCGCCGTCTAACTTTGCCAAAAAAAAACATTTTTCAATGTAATTATAGTGAAGTCGAAACGCCAAAATGTAGGAAAGATCTCTATCGAGATGCCGCACCGATACGGTAAATATTATAGAAGTTAATCGATGTTTTAATGAGACCTAAAACATCGAAGTCTTCAAAATTCAACATTTTCTTGAAATCACTTGGATTCACCAGATCTATAGGCACTTTACAGGGTTAATCGATAATTATCACAAGTAAATTACATAATTGAAAATAGTTTTTCTTTTGTTACTTATCGTTAATATACCTTCGGGTAATATCCATCAATTCTCTTCTCTCCATTGATCCACAAAGCGTATCTGCCGTTCTGGTTGCTCCAACTTTCGCAGATGTGGTACCAACGATTCTCCTGTATGAATACGGGATGGGAAAATATTTCGACATTGTTGATCTCGAGATGAACATTGAGTCCGTATTCCGATATCCACGCGCGGACGAGTCTCTCCTTTTCGTTTTCTGAATGATGCGAAAGAGAAAAAAAAAACAGATTTCTACAGAATAACTTAATTTGGCAGTACATTTGATTAATTAACCGTATGTTAGACACATTTGTAACTCAGATAAACACTACACAACAATGTCCTTGTTGATCGACCCAAGAAATCCGATTGCGCAATGAAAAACAAGAACGAGATCTTCAATCATTGTTGCGTTACCACTCCACTTAACGCTCCGTCATTGCGGAATGTCTTACGCCCGTGAATTTTCATTACAGGCCTCTTATGGAACTCTTTTACGGAGACCTTCGAAACGTACTTGACGCAAAAAAATTCTTAAGCAATTATACGACTACTTGTAATCGGAATTGACTAACGCCAACGCGTTAAATTAGGATAATGATCTTCAAAGGCATATCTTCGAATTATTTTCGACGGACAAAAAAAAATACCTAAAAGAATGCAAATATCTTTCGGACGGAATGTCATGTGTGAAATGTATTACATATTCGAAAGGAGGGGAGTAGAACAAACGCTCGAGTTGTTTTAGGGTTGCGTGACGGATAAATAGAAATGCAGATTGCGTTTAACGGCGTTGAGGCGTGCGCACACGATTTATCCATAGTTAAACTATATCAACATAGTCGAGTGAACACGCCTCGGGCCAAGTTAACCGATCTTTCGCTCGGAGCTAATTGGCTAAAAGTAATGAACGCTTTTTTTTTTTATACAACTGCGATACATCGAGGTTACCGCGAGAAGAATTATAACAGCTCGCAATGGTATTCGAAAGTAACGTCTCCTTCGTTCAAATACCGAAAAAAATAGCCAATGAAAGAGCATTCAAAAATTGATCGGTCCGCTCCAAAAATTGTTTAAAAAAATATATTTCATTGTATTGACACTAAAAAGCGACGTTAATAAAATAAAATTGAAGAAATAAAAAATTAACGAAATACTAAAAAATAAAAAGCAAATAAATAGACTTTTACTGAACGGTAGATATCTTGAATTTTACAAAAAAAAGTAATCAATAAATATTGAAAAATAAAAAAAGGAAAGAGATGAAAGCCGCAAGAGTAACCAGAAGACTATTTTTTTGCATTTGGTAACCGCCAGTGGAATCGATGCGTCTAAAATTAATAAAAGAAACAGAACGGGTTATTCAAGTCAATAACAGTGACGAGTCGTGAAAGATATCACCTTTTTTCAAAATTTATCTTCGATTTTTAATAATTACGTAAAAGTGACAACTTTCTCTGGCGGATTTCTCGTGCTCTGCTTTGAATTCGTTGCCATTATGCGAGAAAAAAAATGATAACAAAAAATGAGTAATCTTCAACGACTTGTTATTGTTATTCAATTGAATAACCCATTTCGTTTTTTTCTTCTGGATGCATCCTTTCGACTAAAGAGCGGATACAGCGACAAAAAACGACTCACGTTATTATTTTTCAGTATCTAAACACACATTTTTATTTTTTTTCGTGAAACGCTGAATACATATACCTTTCACCAAAAAAAAATCATTTACCTCCCATAGTTTTTAATGAAAAAAATGACTTAATTTGACTCGGATTGCAAATCGTCAATATTAAGAAAGAAAGAAGTTTAATTTTCCATTTTTTCTCCCGAAACTTAATT
Organism: Cryptus viduatorius; assembly: GCA_964006125.1. Taxonomy (NCBI): domain Eukaryota; kingdom Metazoa; phylum Arthropoda; class Insecta; order Hymenoptera; family Ichneumonidae; genus Cryptus; species Cryptus viduatorius. The sequence goes on from OZ023226.1 coordinate 7,424,780, forward strand.
CTCCACCAAATAAAATGGTACTTTCAGTTTCGAACGATGTTTCCATTTAACGCGTTAAAGAATTTATTTTTGCCGAGTGCTTGAAAAAAAACTCCTTAACCAGTCGCATCTAATGATATGCTTGTCGTCTAAAGTCACGTTGTTCGTCTGTATAACCAAACCATATTACGCACGAGTGGTTTATCCCCCCTAAAATGGTTACAGCTCCGTATAGTTGCAACGCGGCAACCCAACAATCCGCTGTATGTCTGCGCCTTTAAAAGCCTCTCATCCGAAGCAAATAGTCACGAACACCACCACCTCCACCGATTCATCCACTTTCCACTGCGTACGCGTCTCGAATGTGTCGTATAAAACTCATTGCAAGAAGCGTATGCAGGCTGCACGTTCAACCCAATCGCTCAGTTACCCGAAGGCACGGAATTCCCGTTTATGCATTATTTATAATTTCTACTATAGCGCACATTTATTAAGCGTACAGTCATGCATGCGCGCTTACTGGAGTACGAGAAGATGGAATGCGGGTAGGTCAGGTTTGTGGACTTGACCCACACGCAGAAAGTAAACTCTTCGATCTCAGGTACCGGCAATTCCCATCGAAGAAACTAAAAAAGAAAAAAACCAATCAAGAAATAAACACTGAAGCGTTAATTTGTCTATTACACACGTAATTCCAGTAAATTTAATATATAAAAGAGCAAGTCGCGCGATCGCATCGCAAAAATAAACGATTATCGATTATAATTCGATGTTAATAATGGAGTAAACGGTAAAACTTTAAATTAAATATCTGAAAAACTATGGCGATTAGAGTCAAATAATCGCACCGCTTTAACGAGATTATTTCAGGGGACATGAAGCGCATAGGCACAATCACCAGAAAATATTTTCTGAGCGTCTGCGCGTGTCTGAGTGTCTGAGTGTCCCTGCGAGTGTCTTCACTTACAGACATAGAAACTGTGGAACACTCGTTCCGATGTGTGTCTGTGAGTGTTTTTAGGAGTGTTTTTCGATGATCGATGAGTGTCAGCATCAGAGTGTGAGTGTTAGTATGAGTGTTCGTAAGTGTCTGAATGTCTGTGAATTTTCTGTAAGGGTTTGTGAATGGTTCCGTGAGTGTCTGTAGTCGTAGACGCTATAAGACACTCGTTCCCTTGAGTGTCTATGAGTGTTTATGAGTGTCTGTAAGCGTTTTTAGGAGTATTTCTATGAGTGTCTGTGAGTGTTGGTATGAGTCTTCGTAAGTGTTGGCATGAATGGCTGTGAGTGTTTGCATTAGTGTCTGCGAGTGCCGAGCAGTGTTCCTATGAGAGTCTGCGCGTGTCTATGAGTGTTCATACGATTATCTGCGAGTGTCTATGAGTGTTTGTATTGGTGTTTGCGTGTTCCGAACATCGTTCGTATGAGTGTCTGCGAGTGTCAATGAGTGTTCGTATGCGTAACTGCGAGTGCTACGATTATCCTATAAGTGTCTCTGAATGTCTGTGAGTGTTTATGAGTGTTCGTATGCGCAACTGCGAGTGCTACGATTACCCTATTAGTGTCTCTGAGTGTCTGTGAGTGACTATGAGTGTTCGTATGCGTAACTGCGAGTGCTACGATTACCCTATTAGTGTCTCTGAGTGTCTGTGAGTGACTATGAGTGTTCGTATGCGTAACTGCGAGTGCTACGACTATCCTATTAGTATCTGTGAGTGTCTCTGAGTGTCTGTAAGTATCTATGAGTGTCTATGAGTGTTCGTATGCGTAACTGCGAGTGCTACGATTATCCTATAAGTGTCTGTGAGTGTCACTGTCGTGTGAATATCAATCGTGAGTAGCCAACGCTCGACACGACCTCCTTATGAATTAAATCATTTTTTATATACAAAAAAAATTACTTAATCACTAAAATATTCGAATGTTCTTTATAAATATAACATCCACTGACCTGAATATATCCTCTCTGTGTCAGCAAAGCTTTGTGCATAGGAGTGACATTTTTCGTTCGTAAGGGAATAACGATTTCCGAACTTTTCGGGAATTCGATTATTCCGGTTTGCGAATCTCCGTTTCCCAGACTCAGTAATGCCACTACGAGTACCGTTATCGTAGCCGTGACCCGACATCCTGATGCCTCTCCCTGCATTGTGTTTCTCTGGTATCGACTGTTGCCGCCGTTACACACTGCCATCGATTTCTCAACTGTCTATTTCGATTACTTCTACGCGCATTCGATGTTATCCGGGAGCCTTTTCGCGATGTTTTTTTTTTTTTTTTACACTTGGCGCACCGCTACTCCCCTGTGCTCACCGCATCACCGCCGGCGTCACTCGATTTCTTCGATTCCGATCCCCGACGACGTCAACCACAACGACAACGGACTCTATACGACGATCGACGAAAGGCGAAGTGTCCAAACTCCGGGGGAGCGCGGACCGTCCGGTCGAGCGAAGCGAAAAAGCAAATCGGTGATGCGGATAGGTCGTGCCGCCGTAACCGCTCGAGTAACAATATCGAAATCGGTGCGGCGACGGGAGACCTTACCTCTCCGTGGACTGCGGACCTGTACCTCGATTGATCAGAGTTTTGTGCGCGGTCCATGGGGGATCGGAACCCCGGTGGCGATCACGCTAAATTATTTGCGACTGACCTCGCCTGCGATCCGGAGGCGAAAAATCTCCTACCGGTCATTTATCGCTTAGTCTCGATCATTCGGATGATATATTTGCCGAGTGCCTGTGGCCAACGGGGGAGGGGATGGGGATTGTGCAACTTACGTCGTTGTTATTTTTACGCGATTTTTACGACCCTTTGCGTTATTATCGCCAATCCGGTAAATCTTAGAGTCCGAAATCGATATCGTGCTGACAAAAAAAATACGCTCGTCTTTCGACACTTTTCTGCATCAAAAATATTTGAATTTTTTTTTATGCAATATATTCAAATAAAAGAGAAAAAATATTCAATTTTGTTCGTAATTATTTTTGCGATGATAGAATTGAATAAATTAAATAAAAAAAAACGAAATTCCTAAAAAAAATTGCGAAGTATTATTGTACGAACGCTGAGCACGTGGCGATTGCGCGTCGAGAAGATAACAATCTGCACGTTCTTTATTGACCTATGGCTCCGTAACCTGAAGCGGATTGCACGAGTTTCGTTTTCGTTTTGCTTAAAAAAAAATCTCGTACTCGTTCCCCGAAGTTAGCGGAGCACCGACCCTCCTATTCGACTGTCTACCTGCTGCAGTTACAATATACATATACGCGCCGACCTGTGCGCGAGTAAAAACTACGCGAGATAATCTCCGTAACGTTTTAATAAAAACACGCGAGTTTAATCGAACTTTGTCCGATTGAATTGAAATTTCACCACATATTTGTGTTTTTATGGTAAAAACATCGATCAACACGAAAAATAGACGATGTAGTCGAAACATACGATAAACGTATAACTTTCAAAATTACTTTTTTTTTTATCGACAGTTAAACTCGTCTCGAAATCTTTGCAATCGTAAATTTTGATGCAATGTCTATAAATTAAAAAAAAGTTTTAAAAAAGTTAGTCAATAACAATAATGATGTTTCATAAAAAATACGTTTACGAAAAGTTTCACTTTTCACTGATTGGATTTTCCTATCGATTTTCGACGCAAAAAAATAATAATGAAAAAAAGAAAACGTTTTTCCGCGGCTCAGTGACCGAGTTAGAAAAAAATTAAACTTCGTTTATGCGGTGATTATTGACATCAAAAGATCTAACCGTCATCCGTATTTGTGTCCCGGCGAGTTGCTTCGTTATGCTAATGCCTTACTTTTTTTCCGGAATGTCGACTCTGGTTTTTTTTTTGCCATTCTATCGATCGGTGAAACAATCGCTCAGGCAGCTTCCCGTCGAGTATTCCGTGGAAAAGCTGGATAGCAGTCGCCGTTTAATTGTCGCTTCTCGACGTTTTTTCTCTCATTTTCTCTCTGTCGCGATGTTTTTTTTTCTGTCTTTTTTTCACCGCCGGCTCCTCAGCATCGTCGGAAACATCGATCCGGTAAACCACCGCCTACTTACACAGCACGCATGGCACGTTTCACTTTGCACAGTCGACTATTCGCGCGTACCGTACTATACACTGTACACAACCACTACGCGTAAATATCGGTGTTGCTGTAGTATAATGTTCCACAACGTCACTGCACAGTGCAGACAGAAGTCCGACGTTTCGCCGGAGGTTCCGTGTCCGCTGACACTGAATGCCGCGTCCCCCGTGGTCCTAACTTCGCCCGACCGCGTTATTCCGAAGCATCGCTGCGGTCGCGCCGGCCCGTTACCGATTCCACAACAACGTTCGATCGTTTACGTAAGAAACACACGTGATTATTTCGATTCGCGTTTTAAACGTGTACTGAAATTCATCGTATCATCGTTGCAACCACACGAAACTTTTCCACTTTCGTTTCTAACGAGATCCACGCATTACGAAATTATTTAGTCCGAACGCCGACGTAATTTTATTATTTCATAACCTTCGCCCGGGACGAGTCTCGGATGAGGTTATGAATATTAATAAGTTGATCGCAGGTTAAGTCTTCTTTCGCGACGAGTGTTAATTAACAACAAATTTACCATATAAGAAAGTTAATAGCCGACGAAACGTGCGAAAACAAAGTCACATTATACTCGGAGACTCTCGAACGATACGCGCATTCGTTACAACGCGTCTTCGTGAAAACTCCGCGTAGCGCGCGAGAGTCTGGTAAAATTCGCGAAGCGGTCGGTAAAGGAGTGGGGGAGATGCGTGTGTCCAACGGAAAGACCGAAAAGAACAAAACGATCCTTCCGTACAGTCGCCAACGATTAATTTACCAGTATGCGTGCAGGAAGACCAGTTTGAACGGTATAAAAAATACAGAGATTTCCACGCGTAGTATAGTATCATCGTGTATGGTGGCACGTGACGTACGGTGTGCACACTTGCAAAGGATATCGTACTCTCCGCGCACTGGCGATTTCACTGAACGCGCCATATGTACATACGCGGGTTTCATTTTCTCTTAAGTGACATTATAATTCCTGATTCGTGATATTTTCAATTCTGCACTCTCGCGAACTCGTTACAGTCGAGGGGTTTGTTTGCTCTGTTTGAGAACGCGGTACGTGACCATATCTCACGGATGGCAGTGAACGAAATATTTCGATAATGAATTTGATTAGTAATGAACAGAATGATAATAATAATGATTATTACATAATGATAATAGTAATAATACTGATTATTATTATTATTTGTGTGCGTTAACCATCATACGGTTAAGTTCTTGGTTTTTTGCTCAGTTTTTACGCGTTTTGCACATCGCGACCTTCGCGCATCCTTGGCCGCGGGGTGTATATAAACATTTACGCAACATCGTCACGTTTGATTAAGGCAATGGGGTAGCGTCCGGGTCGTAATCGACGATAAATCACAGGGAGAAGCGATCGCAATATATCTGTGCCGATGTCTATCTATATATTTATCGTATCCGCAGTTCGAACGATACAAATTATTATGCGATTGGCGTGTATTCGCGAGTGCACGACTGTTGGAAACTCAATCGAATATACTGCACTGTATTTATTACCGCAGAACAATCTCTGGTCGTTGAAGAGAATTGTCTATACACCGTGTATTTCAGCGTCTTTTTTTTTATAACCTTTATTACCGATCGAGCCGAAGATTATTAAATATCTCAATAGCTTTCAGTACACTCGCCGATGTGGGAAAGAAAAAAAGGAAAAGATGTTTCTTGATCAATTTTTTTATTAGAATTCAGTGACTGAATAAAAAAAATAGGTACGACACGTGCGCGTAGTAAAATGAGTAATGTACCAATATCCTTAACAATAAGTGCTTATTGCGTAAAAAAAACAAATGTTTCGTAAAAAAAAGAAAAATTGACACTAATGTACATAATTTATCGGTAATTTCGTTGCGCTCGTTGCCAAAATAATAGTCTCACGGTAATAAAAGACCGCGAATATTTCGCGAGCCCCCATCGGACACGGGTTTTTAAGTCGAGGCGCGTTAGAAATTCCTGCGAAAACATGAGTTCCACAGTCATCCGTTGCTTACGCTTGTAGTTTTTTTTTTTTTCGGAGATCAACTAACGGTCTTATTCCGCCACTCCTTACAGTGTTAACGATCTTTCGCGACGTTTCAAGTCAGATAAGTGGCGCACGTTCGTCCTATTTCTGTCGTAAGAATCGCGCGAACCACCGCGTGGCCACTCAGCCTCGCTCTCGATGTATAGAAATTCCACTTGCTTTACTTACCGACTTCCTTGTAATTCACGTTTCATACGTCGCGCGGTGCACACGGGTCACCCGTTTTTCTCGAATTTCTTTTTTTTTTTTTTATTGTATTTATGTGACAATTCTTTTCTGGAATCGATGCAACGGCATACAGCGTGCGTCGAATTCCTTTGGCGATCGAAAAAAAAAAAAAAACCCGAACAATTATACAATCTGCCGCGAAGGGTATAGCGAGTCTGGATGAGGTTAGGACCTGTCAATTCATTAGACGCCATTTTACCATATTAAGAAAACGCGTGCGATCGCGTGATGTTTGAAAATACGTTAGTTGGCTGTTGTTCGTTGTAGAACAACGAAATCGACTTTGTTTTTTTATCGTAAAAAAAAATATATAGATACATATATATCTATATATATATCCTAACGTATCGGTCGCTATTTTCAATTCAAAGCCTCGTTAAATCAATACCCTCTCGTATAAAATGATGCTAACCTCGACGATCTGCGACTGCGTGTCCGGCGCTGCTTGCGGGAAGTCGTTTATTGAAATTAGAAAAAAAAAAAAAATACAGTATGCCGAGTTGGTTGGGAGGGTTAAAAAGTGAGCGTGCGATCGCGGAGCGAACGGAAACGTTAAAGTGGGATCGCGGACACGTGCAATCGAGATGCGATACAGAACGCGGAGCTTTATTTTCACAAAATAAAGACGATTTCGATCGCGATACTTAAAAATGAGAGTAAAGGTCAACATAACCTTAAAAAAAAATAAAAAAAAGTACAAAATTATACAATTTTGTTCGAAAACGGAAGGAGGGATATCGCACTGAAAAAACAAACGCGTCTTCGTCTGTTAATTAATACGAAATCGAAGCATCATCCACGATGAAAGTATTTTTTAAGGTGATGTACAAAATGTGAAATATACTCGTTATTGAGTCGGTAACATTAACTACGATACCAATTTTCTAAAAAAAATATAAACATTTTTTTTTTATTTTTTGATAGCATTTTTTAACAAAATGATGTTTAAGGTGATATGAAATAAGTGGAAAAGAAAATCGTTACGAAATTTTTTTTTTCGAAACATCATCGACCATCGCGGCGAATTTTGACTGAGAAAATATATGTAATCATCTATATCACGCACACCTGTAGCGACAGTGGTAGAGACGTCGATATTTCGTATCGCCTTAACGATTTTTTCCCTCAAAAATTATCGCGCCATTACTGAGGCCCGCAATTGCTCCGATTTTCGGCATTCGATTTTCGCTCTTTCGTTTATTCTCGTAAATTTCCGTAATCGGAAGTTATTCTCAGTCGGTAATCGGTTATCAACCGCCATTGGCTCCTCGTTTAGTTTACGGAAAGCCGAAAAGTCAAACATAAGAATGTACACATTTTGATGCGTTTTTTTTTTCTTTTTTTTTTTTTTCGTCGTTTTAGACGGCCAAAAACTCGTCTTCCGGCAGCAGCGGTTATTACGTCGGAAGCAGCAGTACACTTCCAAGAAGTGGTCCCCTTATGCGAGCGTACAGTCCAGCGGCTTCGGCCGTCGTCGCGGGACCCAATGCAGCATCGACACAACCGAAGACCCTCGGTACGCCAGGTAAGAAATACGTCTCTCGTCTACAAATACTTTACCTCTAACTGCGCGCTCGATAGCGCGATTACTCGACTATCGATTTCGCGCGCAAGTTAGTCGGACGAAATAAACCAATGTGCAGGTATAATGGGTTCTCGTGTGATTGTCCAATGTTCTCCAACTCGTTTTTCCGCACCCATGTCGTAATGTTGCTAAGTCAACGAAAAAAAAAAAAAAATGCATGTCTACGCAGCACGCCGAAGAATTTATAAATTATATCGAACTTCCGAAGTACAGTTTGCTCCTCCGATAGTTAAAAAGCAAATTGCGATCTCCCATTAAGAATATTTGTGCCGAGATTGCGTTTTCAATTTCCGATGAAAAATCGTCAATTCGCCACCGCAGAAATTTCGGAAATCCCTCGTATTTTTTTTTCTATTTTACCGATTTTCCGCTTCATTAGTTTTTTTTTTGTGGGAATAATGCCAACAATGCTTAAAATTGAACGTTTCTGTCGGTTTCCGGATTAAATGTTTTTTTTTTTTATTAAACGTTTTTCAATTTGTCTATTTTAAAAAATGTTCGGTTTCGACGTTTCGATCCAAATTTAGAATAAACAATTTTTAAATTTTTACCATTTTGATATTTTCATCCGAATTTGGAATAACAGTTTTTAAATTTTTACGATTTCGATGTTTTCATCCGAATTTTGAATAAACAGTTTTTGAATTTTTACGATTTCGATGTTTTCATCCGAATTTTGAATAAACAGTTTTTAAATTTTTACGATTTCGATGTTTTCATCCGAATTCAGAATAAACAGTTTATAAATTTTTGCGATTTTTGGTGATGAATATCTCAATGAACGTTCCAATATTCTGCCTTCGATCCCCGCGACTCTCTGTCCCCCGTGTGCGCGTTTTTCTGTCGTTGATTGGATCAATTCGTTCACCGGAGAGGCCTCGGAAGCCTCCGTTCACCGGTTCGCAACTTTGGCCCAAATATCCTTAATCAGCCATCCTTTTCCTTTCTCCACATCCGAACACTGATGCATGCGCGACCAATCGACTCTGCCATATACGTGAAAAAGCCGATGCCTTTCGGCAGTTTTAGATCGAAAACACTTAAAATTATTATAAAAAAAAAAAAAAAAAAATGCGATTAATATAAAAATTGTCAGAGGTCGCGAGGAGGAATTCCAACTGTAGTCGTAGGAAATATTGAGTTTGCGGCATGAATTTGCATAGCTTTTTCTTAAATTTTTTTTTTTAATCTTAAGTTGCGTCTTACAAATTTAATTCGGCATGAGCTTTTTTTCAACATCGTAGAAAACATTGGTGAATATTGTTTCGCAAATAACCCGTATTTTTGGAACTTTGAGAAATGGCGTTGCGTTGGAACACCTGCATGTCGACATTTTCATATTTTTTTCTTTCGTCTCACACCGTTGCGCTTTTGAAAAATCATATAATCGTAAAAACGGAAACCTCAAAGCGAATAAAAAAAAAATCCCAAAATGAGGCAAAATATTTTTATATAAACGTTTTTTTTATATAAAAATGTATTGCCAAAAAGCAAATTAACGCGTAGTCGAGTTTTTCACGTACTTATTAACTTATCGAAGCTCTTAAGAACACCAAAAAAAAAAAAAAATGTCGGGAAATGTTACAAAATATACTCCGAATACTTTTTTTTATCAATTTTTGTTTTGAAAGTCAAATTTAAAAAAAATGTTGCGGTAGAGACAACAAAAATAAAATTTTATCGGGATTATTGAACGTCGAATACTGTTTCGATAACAATCAAACGGTTCGCCGCGTTCAGCGCTCTGATTAAAGCAATAAAATTATGATGACCGAAAATTCTGCACATTTTGGTGCGCGCCATTTTTTTTTTTTTTTTTTTCGTCTTTTTTTGGAGTAACTCGCCGTTTCACGGATCAGCGATAAATTCTCATTGCCACCCTATCAAAATGCAAACGAGTTGAAAAATGAACATATCGATTAAATCGGTGGTGTGGGTTCGCCAATGTAATTGCATAATCGTTAACACAAAATGAAAGCAGAGATTGTTGGGTTGAAAATTAGTAACCGGGAGCTTCGTGGGTCTCGGTACATAGTACATTGCTTTTGGTTTCAATGGTTGGATAGGTGGTGGCGGGGTGGCACCAGCCAAGCCGCTTCGCAGCTACCAATGCGGTAAGAGTCCCCTCGGCAGCCTGGGGGGCTCGGCGCGCTTCTCTAGAGACAGCTCGGTGTCCCTGTATAGTATACCAGGTCAGTAGAATCCTTAAGTTAGGCAAATCGACGAGAATTTTTTTTTTTTACGGATCAACCGATAGAAAACGGTACGGTACGAAAAAAAAAAAAAATCGATCGATCGATCGATCGGCTAAAAAAAAAAATTATTCAGCTGTATAATTTCAATATTTTCAACGTGTCATAAGGTCGCAGAATAATTTTTCAAAAAAAAACAAAGAAAAAAAAGGAAACTTCAAATTTGAAGCGTTTGCAACGCTGTACACCCGAACATGAAAAAAAATATATATTGTGACATAAAAAAAAAATGGTGCTAAAAATCATAGTAAAAATAAGCTGTTATCATTATAAATTTTACCTGATTTTTCAATCGTGAAAAAAAAAAGAAAAAAAAAAGTTTCATCGTTAGCAATTCGATCGTATAGTTGCCGCGTAAGTTGCAAAAAAGGAAAAAAAATGAATAATGATAATAAACCTATATAAAAATATACGTTTTATTCTGTATAAAAGGATATTATTGTATACTATAATATTATTATATTAATAATAATTATATTTAGTTCGAGTTGCGCGATTGAAATTTAGAATTTTTTTTCATCGAGAGATTTCGATATGTAAATCGGTAAAATCGGCACCCATGTAAATAATATAATGAATCATCCAAGTAAGTTCACGTAGAATACCATAATTTGTATCTTGTTGGATTGGATTATTATTCGTAGTATGAAAAAAAAAATCATCCGCATTTTATTTTTTTCCGTAATAAAACGTTGTGGACGTTGTGGATGTGGGGCCCTTAATTACTTCGATTATTTCCCCATGAAATAGATACGCATGTTTCAAAATTTTTTCATTTAAAATTGGAATATTGACACGTAAAATATGGTGATGGTAATAAAAAAAATTTTGTAGTCCAGTAGACATTTGAATTGGTATACAAATTTCTACGATATTTGACTTTGTAATTAAACATTTTTTTTTTTCGTTTCTACGACGTGATAAATTATTATTGCCTACAAACGAAATATTTTGTTACTATAGAAAAATTTTGAATATCCGGGGCGCGAATAATGCGAATATCACAATTATGGATTTTGTATTTTATGTATGAAATTTTGTGTTTTACACAATACGAAAAAAAAACGATAAATCATCGATTTAATGACGTAACTTTGATCGTTTTTGTAATTTAATAAAAATAATCAATAAATAATAATTTTTTTGATATATTAATATATTGCAATAATATATCGCATCGATATTAATATTATTTTGATTAAATTAAAGTAAATCAATTGATGAAACACATCGATAAAATTTTCAACTAAATGATTTTTTTTTTTTTTCATTGATAACCGCCCCCGGTAATCGAAATTTTACTGTATTTATTTTGTATTCGACATGCGCCGTAACGCGATGTGACAGCGAACGAATGCGATTAAGTGTAATATCGTATACTCTTTAATCGTCGGATAAATTGTGACACTGTGTTACTTTTGTAGATCGATACTGTTAACTACATGCGTATGTCGTCTTGTGTTGTAAAAGCGTAAGACATTAATGGTAACAGATAGACAAGCGGACACTTTGCGGAGCGGCGGGCGGGCGGTCCGTCTAAATGCGTTGTGTAACCCGCCGCTTTAACTACTGACTCGAGGGCACTTGCTGTGAAATTACATAAATGAATAATTTGTCAGATCGGCTACACGGTGAAAGCGGCTACATGAGCAGCCCGGAGAGAGGTGGCGGTGCCGGGACGGGATCCGGAAGGTATCCTGGCGCTCCATACAGCACCGGCAGCAGCTATGAGGAGCCTTATTACTCGCAATATTCGGGAACCGTTACCCCCGTCATTGACGAGGAAGCGAGGTAAGATGAGTTCGAACAAATTTTATCGATCCCCAACTTATTCCCAAAAAAAAAAAAAAAATTAATCTAAAATTTTATGGTGTATTCAGCATTATTCGTTGTTTTTTTTTTTTTTTTTCATTGTAATCCAAAAATTCATAACATCTTTAATCTTCCCTGACGAGAGTATTAATATTTTTTTGCACCCCCTAATTTTTTTGAGTGAATTAACAATTTTTGTGTTCCAAGACTCTGCGCCGATTAATTTGTAAAAATCATGAAGCGTGTTGAAGCTCCAAAAAAAAAAAATAAAATAAACAAACGCTTTTCAAATGATGTAACTGTATTAAAAACAAAATGTAATGTACATCTTAGATCCAGAAAATAATCGCACTGCACTGAAAATAATGATTCATTGGGAGAATTTACAGTTTTTTGGGGGAAAAACGATCTTTTGAATGAATAAAGATTTTACCAATTAACTATTAGTTCTCTCAACTAATATTTTTTTCAGTGGACTTAAACACTTTTTTCTAACTTCAAAATATTTATAAAGGAAATTAAAAAATTCTTCAACAGAATTTTCTTAAAGGCGAATTATAATTTTCATGAAATCGACAGATCAAGATTTACGATGCGGAATCTATTTTTTTTTTATTTTTTTTTTTTTTTGAAAATTGAGTCGACAATTCGATAGCTGATAGTGTGGGTGTGTGTTTGTTGTGGGTGGTGCAGTGATACGGAACTGTTGGAGGAGTCGTACACACTTTACGGTGTCAAACCGCCTGGCCGTCCGCCGTCAGGTCCCCCGAGATCCCCATTTCCTCCAGGAGCCCCCGCTCTGCCTCCCGGGCAGCCGTACGACGTCACTCGGTATATGCAATTCAAATAAAACAAAAAAAAACAAAAAAAAAATGTCAACTGCTATGCAATGCCTGTGACCTTTACCCGAGAACGAAATTTGTTGCTGCTTCGTATCGTCTTAAAGTCGCCTGCGCTTTTGCTGCCTGAGTCCTTCTTCCATTGTGCCTTTTCGCGACTAATAAAAAAATTATATATTTTTATAATTTTTTTTTTCATTGCAAACAATCATAACGTATCCGGCGGTAGGTACAAACCCTCCTGAAACGGCTTTACACGCTGTCGTGCATGAAGAAATTACAAATGCGGCATAATTAGTGCGAATTTCTCGCATTCGCAGAGAAGGATGTAAAAAAAATAATTTTTTTTTATTATAATTTTCTTAACAAATAAAACGATGTGATAGTAAGAAACGCTTTTAGCTTTAAACTGAATGAATTTGTCATTAGTCCGATGTCAGAAGGATACTTATCGTATCGCGTTGCTAATGCCAAATTTTCGTTTCGGAATTATTATTAATTTGAATTAAAAAATTGTGAGGATAAAAATACAAAACAAAATGCAAAGAAATCAGAAATAGAACTCAAATAAAATTCAAAGAACATCTAAAAAAAATGCAAATACAAATTGCAGGGATCTAAACAGATCCCAAAAAAAGTAATAGACTACGCGAAAGTTCGACATATCGCGGTAATCAGTGAAAAATATTAAAAATGACGGAAAAAAATCGATTGTTGTCATATTATTGAAGTAAAATTGAAACACACGTAGTGCCGTCGTGAAAACTGAAAAAAAAATCTCTAAAATGTGGAGATTTATGTTTCGGACAGTTGCAATTAATTCGCCGCGCTTCCGATGACCTTTTTGGTATTAGCAATTGCGATATAAAAGTCCCGACGTTTCGACGTTAGATTAGACGACGAGAATTCGTTTGCGATACAATAGACGGAATGAAATGGCGCATGTATAGGTACTTAGCATTCGCACAAAAGGAGCATCGATATGCGAATCGCGTACGCGACTCCGACGCACTTATTGTGAATGTCGTATAAACATAAATATCGTCATATTAGATCTTGAGAATAAAAAAACTGGTATTATTGTGTCGTCTGCACTGTTCGTCTCGTCTCGATATTATTATATTTTCCAGAGAAAAATAAAAATTCCTCAAAAATCTTTCGCAAGTCATCAAAATACACGTTTTCGTTTTTCTCAAAAAAGCGAAAAATTTTTAGAAATTTTTTTAAACAAAAAAAGAAATTCACGAAAATTGCTGTGTCTTCGTTCAAAACTTTAAAAAGCACGTGCGAAAAATTTGCATTTTTATTAAGGGGTAAAAAAAAATTTAATCCTAAAGAAATCTATTTTATCGACGGGGGTTGCGTTGATTTCACGATAAGATTTCTGATACTATCGAAAGCTGTTTTTAAAATTAATATTATTGAGAAATTTCATAGTGAAAAAGACAATTCGATATGAAAATTATTATTTTTTACATCGTAAAGGAAGTATATCAATGTTAGAAATATTTATTAACGTGACAAACATTACTTTTTAATAGGATAAGGGTGGAACAGATGGAACGGCAGCTTGCTAATTTAACTGGTCTCGTGCAAAAGGCTCTAACCCACGCCCCACACACCAGTCCATCGCCAAGGGACTATTTGCAAGTCCCGGCAGGACGTGATCCATACACAAGAACTACAGGTACCATTAATGCCATTACCATTCATTTAGATCAATAATTATACTTATATAGTTCGTATAATAATTAGTAACTTACTACTTACTATAGACACAGTGAAATATCTCCGATTTTACGTTAACACGTAGACATCGCCTCGATGTCTCGATGTGTCGAGTTACCTGCGATCGGAGAAGTTAACTCGACGACTCGAAAAACTTTCAGTATTTTTAAGGCAATGCAAAATCTTCCCCCACGCTATGCGATCTCATCCGGCGCCAAAAACTGTAATCCACATTACTCAGTGACCTAAAAAAAAAAAGGTAAAAGAGAGAAGAGAAAAAATCAAATTATTGGCGTCGCCGTAATTGTTCGCTAACAACGTTATTTGCAATTGGCAATAATTATTATGCTTCGTAGAGGGAGTGAGGAAATATCAAATTTTGCAATAAAAGCAAACCGATTGCGACGCTAAATGAGATATTAATTAAAGTGGAAGGTTCGGTTTGATGGAATTAAGACAAATTGCCTTTCGACACTCGAAACGTGAATCTTCGAGATTTTCGTAACGATTAGTCTTTTCGTAATCTCCAAGTGAATGTGATATTCGAGACATTTCACTGTACATCTCTCTACATAAGCATTGCTAACGATACTGTCACTCCAGTGAATGACGAAGTAATTTTGTTTTTTTTATGTATTCTTCAGAAAAAGTAATACCATCGTATCTATTACTAGTGTACTAATAACATTTTTGAATAATACTCCGTTTTCTTCTCTGTCGCTAATTAATTTTATATACCTTCGATACTACTGAGACAATTGACAAAAAAAATATTAACAATGGACATTACTTTCTAAAATATTTTCGAAAAATATTGTTGAGACTTATGACTTTAAAATACATTTTTAAAGGGTCTTCACGCCACAATCATCGTAGTGCACGATACTATCGTGGATCATAATGGTTGTTAGTTTTGTATTCTTTCGTTGCTTCGACTATTATCAATAACCAAAATTATCACTCGTATCCTATATTTTCTTTTTAACGAAAAAAAACATACGTATTATTTTTAAAATACATATTACACATCTCGAATTTGACGGGAAAAAATATGCGAAATGATGGAATTAAGAAGAAACGTTGAAAAATATTTATTACGAAAGTAGAACTATAAACTTCATTTGCAATCATAGAAAAAGTCTATTATTGTCCATTTATCTTCTATTCCGTAACACAACGAGTTATCATTTTACCAAAAGCCAAGCAGTGGTATGCATTTTAAAGCTTTGGCAACCTATATTATTGGAAATTGGAACGTGAAAATCCAAAAGGGTTTTTATTTTTTTATTTTATTCTATTTATATAGGTTGCAAGAAAATTGTCGCCTCTGGCGACTTAGTATATTATATCTGCACACTGAAAAAAAATTTATCTGCCGGAAGGACTAACAATTACTTGGAATATTTGTTTTTTAAATGAAAGTTAAGTTTATCGACACATTAAAAGAAATTTCTCGAGAATGTAATGTACCGATACTGGAAGTTTCTATGCACATTGGTACATTCAATTTATCATACAATTTATGATGAAAACTTAATGTACGGTATTCAAAACTGTAAGCGAAATTATATTTTTAATAATTTACTGTAATTTTATTGTGAAAGTATTTTAAACCCAATAATTGACTTCAATTTCACTGGCAAAGTATGTCAATTTTTCATCACTGTTGTACATTACCTTTAAGGATGATAAGGATTCTCAACAAAAAGTTTAATACGACGAAAATTTCAGAACTTCGCGATACAGTAAAAATCTGAAAAAAAAAAAAATTACACGTATTAACGATGTTAAGAATATTGATTTTGCATAATGCAAAAAAAATTATTAAGAAATAAGTAAATACATAAATTGCTAAAGAAACAGACAGTGAACGTTCATTTTCAGATTTTCATCGTATTGATAAGTCTTTGAAATTCTCGCGAAATCTTATTTTTGGTTCAGAAAGTACCTGTGAAACATTATTAATGTAACTATTTATCTGTGAAAATTTTCTAATTTTTTTTTTTTTTTTTTTTTTTTTTTTAAGAGCGAACAGACTTTCACCTCCATAATTGTTGATTCTCCGGACTGATAATTTTGTTTTCAGTCTATAAATTTGAATAATATGATAGAGAGAACAGTTTATATTGAATTTATAATACCAGTACTCCGCTCCTGGTTCTGAAATTTCCTTAATCCTGCTGTACAACTGCTTTGTTATTCCGTCTGACGCACACCAGGCGCAGGGGATGAGTTCGACAAACACTCAAGTTCCAGCTCTGCCTCACTGCCAGGTGTGTCATTTCATCTTCTATCTCTACTGTCTATTATACACGATGGACGATAATTGCAAATGTGTCTATTACTACTCGCTGCTATATTTATCATTAGTTGTTCGCAATCACCTATCATAAATAAGTGTGTATCACCTACCATTACAGATGACTCATACTTAAGGACTGACGTTAAGCCACCAAAATTAGGCAAAGGTGCGGCTTAAAAAACTTTTCCACAAGTCGCACGTTTTATCGTTATATTATTTTTTTATAGCATTCGCTGTCTTTTTATTTCATATCGCGGCTTCTAATTGCCAATCGCACGTATCCGCGGTTATTATCATTACCACAATGCACGAGAGTAGTTTATATTCATCGCAATGAACTTTGAGCACCGAGCACTCGCGCCTTTACATCGCACATTAATAATTACGGCCTTTCGTTTCGCAAAAAAAAAAAGAAAAAAAAAGAAATAATGACAACGACTAGAAACGAGAATTATATACAAAAAATAATTAAAAATTGATCATTTATTGAAGGACTTTAATTACTTTTCTTTCTCAGAATTCTGAATTCCGGAGGCGTCGATGATTCGCGTGAAATTAAATTACCGATTGAGTTACCGTTTAAATGTCGCACCATGCAAAAGCACTTGGATGTTGTGATTGTTTTTTTTTTTTTTTTAATTAAAATTAAACCTTTTCTCGTTTTTATATTGAACGAGAAAATTATCGCGAACAATTTTAAAATTTCATTTGAAAATAATGTTTTGCAGACAAGTCGGTGTCCTTCGAAAAATCAGTATCCTTCAGCGATGAGCCACCGGACATGAATTCCCCCAAACAACACTCCCCGCAACATGCAGGTAATTGCATTAAATAAATACCGAAGACTCTCCGCCGATGCGTATAGGCAGCAAAATTATATTCAATTATAAGAAGATATAGAAAAAATGCTTTCACGTAGTTTAACGAAATGGCGAATTCCTTTTTTTTCACTATTCGAAAACACTCATCAAACAGTATATATATACTAACCGCACTAACCATACTAATAAAAATTGCGAATGTTATTTTTTTATTGTTAAAAAAAAAATATATAGCCTCTGATACTAACAATCCTATCGATACAATTGTGCATTGCAAACCAGCGGATACAAAGCCCACGAAACCAGCTATAAAATCGTCGACATTACCTCGGATGTCATCGCAAGGTAAATTCAGCGTTTAATCCGTACTGTCGTGTTTTTCTGTTAATTTTTTTTAATAGGATTCATGATGGGGTTGGAATTACGTTGAATAAATTTTAGATACAAATATTCTCTATATTGACGATTTTTTTTTTTTTTCATAAAAGAAAAATTACCGCTGAAAAAAAAAGATTTTCAAGAATTTCATTCTTCAGAAATATTGTCTGAATATTTACGAATTTATTTCGTTTTTCTTCAGACTACCGATTGGTTACTGTATTACGATTTTTACTAATTTTTGTTTGTCACACGAATATTTTGCAAATCAATAAACTAATAATTTTTTTTTTTGACAAATTACAGAACGTGACAGACACAAACCTACTCCACCACCGAAGCCCGTTGCTCTCGCGGCGGGTCAGTACGTCTATCGCGATTTAGCCCTAACACCGGAGATGTACAATCAATTGAGGGGTTTGCAGAAAAAGGCGAAGGATCTTCGTCAGGAGGTACGAAACTTGCGACGTATGTCACAGGCACAGGCGCACACGGTACGGGAAACCATCAGAGACACTTTCATCACAATACGGTAAGATTTACATGATTTTTTGCAATAACGTGCGTAAAACTCGTCTTTTCAGAGAGGTTTCGCGTGCGTCAAGTGCTCGTTTTCTGAACGCCGTGTGTAAAGTTTCATTTTACGCACTTCGTTTACTTTAGACACTCCTTTCGGAAAATTCGCGCTTTGTCATCGTTTAACCTCCCCGAAGATGACTCGCTTCACGCACTGCCATTTCAAATAATGTGTATGTGTAACTCGTGCGGAAATGTTGTACTTTATGCACTTGTTTCACAATATACTATTCTTCGGGGACTGTCAATGCATTAGAAATTGATTTATTGACTCTCACGCTATCAAACGATACATAATTCACAGAGCAATGCTATTGTCCGGCGGAGACGCGGCTTGGGCGGCGGGAGATACGGAAAAAATGAGATTAAGCCGCGAAGAGGACCTCTACAAACAAGAAATGATTAGGCTGGAAAAAGATCTTACGTAAGTATTGAGAAACTCACTGTAGCGGAAAATTGTCCCTTTGGTTCGAAGGTTTGGTAAAAACATCCATAAAAATGTTCATCCATCTGCCGGTTGGTAAAATCAATTCGTTTTTTTTTTCCAATCTATAGGTACAAATCAAATTAATTTTTTTTTCGAAAGGTATATTTATCGAAAGTCGCATAAAAATAAAATCATCAAAATATATCGAAAGTCTCATAAAAATAAAATCATCAACATGTATTGAAAGTCTATGTCCATAAATTAATCGATACTTTCTATATTTGGATTGCAAATTTTAGCCGATTATCTTTTGAAACGTTGAAGAGTTGACGGGAAATAAATGTTTTCAGAAGAAATTCATTCATTTCATTTTTTTTCTTTTTTTTTTTTAATCTGATTTATTATTTAGACATTCAGAGACTTTTGAATACTTCCCAATGGGATAAAAGTTATCGCATTATTGTTATCCCAAATTTTAGAACCTTCTATACGGTCAGTTCTTTTTTTTTTAGATTTTTATTCTATAAGAAAGTATTGAAATTCTCGTCTGAAGACCGCATTTGGTTGGTAATGTAACAAAATGTGTTTCTTAAAAGCGCGAAAAGAAATGTTTCAAAAAATTCTAAATGCCACTGCAACAAGTGTTTCATCGTTTCGTTATGTTTCAGCGAGCTGGAGAGTACGGTGGAGGAACTACGGGGCAATGTTATAAATCGAAAGACGCGCGTCAACATGTCGGACGTTGAAAAGATGGCTTTAATACTGAGCAAATCCAGGTAAAGTTAAAAATTACCAAAATACAACACACAACATTCTCAAAAAATGTGAAATTTTCTATACCTCATAGTAAAGCATTTTATAAAGAAGAAAATTTAACCGACATGAAAATTTCTTCCATAATAACCAAATACGACTCGCAATGGTTAATAAATTGATTAATTTTAAAGCAAAACCGTCGCCGATCTGAAGGTACGTTTTCCAAGCCTTCAGGAAGGCATGAAGGGCCTCCTGAGTTCCGAAATGGAGAAGGTAGTGCGAGAGGAAAAGTTTCTTAACGAAGAACCCGAACGTTTGGAGTCCGCATTGAGGAGATGCAAGAAACTTACCGGGACCCTCGTTACGCTCAAACGGTACTTCCTGATACACCGATCGAACCTCTTTCATTCAATCAGCTCTACGTAATTGTTTCTAAATAAATATTCCCAATGTTAACTAATATGCGACGATATAGTATGATGGCGTTAACCAGAATAATTTAATTGGTAATTGTTTAGCTTGGCTTCGGTGCAGGAGCAGCGATCACCAAACGCAGCGAGCGTCGATGCCGAAGAAACGCCACCGATAACACCGACATCGGCACAACATTCTAAGGTACCGCACAACCGACCTATGCTGCTTAATTTTTTATCACGTCAATAATCCCGATATACTTTCCTCACCTGTGCGCTCAACACTTTGATGCATGAAATTTCTCACCCCCGACCTCCGATTACTTGATTTAAAGATATATATACATTATACACAAAGAAACATAAACACATATACACGTATATATGTCGATAGTACTTTATCAACGAAGCGATCATCGATAATCCAATTTACTAAATATCTTCTCTCAACGGCAGCTTTTGGCAATTTGAGATAAAAAAGCGTTTTTTGTTGTTTCTTATCGGTAAAATTTTTATAAAGTAATCCCATGCGATTGATTGTTTGTACCGATATCCTGAGGATATTGAAAAATTCTTAGATCCGTGAAAAGAGTTTCATTTTTTTTTAATATCCTTATGTGATTTTTGTTGTATTAAAAAAAAATCGGCTTTTCCTACAATTTCTAATATTGGGGATTTTTTTTTTTTTCATGACCAGAATATATGGATGACTATTAACAACAAATAATCGAATGGGATTAATTATACGATTTTTTTTTTTCAATTGATGACAAGAAAAAAAAACGCTTTTTTGCCTAAAATCGCCGCCTTAAAATCACTGTTTTCACTATAATTCACTTTTATCTATGTCACATTTCACGCTTTGCCAATAAAACACATTCATAAGAGGGAAACAAAATATATTGCACATACATGTAATATTTTCGTGCGGAAAGGCAAAATTTTCATTCGATGAAAGTCCAACGAAATCTCTGGAATCTTTTCTCGACTGACTGCGCTATCTCGTCTCTTTATTGTTGCTACTCAATCCTTTGTATTGGGAATTATCTGAAGGTATTATTGACAGAAAAGAAACAATAGCAACAAAATATAAATACATTTATATATATCTTTGATACAAGCAAATGGGCGATTCCCGCACTCAGTTTACTTCACAAAAAAGTGAGTAGTAAACGGCTGGTATTGCGATTGGTAATTTTGTCACTGAGTAGTTTAGCCGACGAATTTTTTTTCTACGCTTCGTAGAATAATTACTGTCATACGAATAATTATCTACTTTTCGTAACGATGATAAGTAAATCATTTTGTGAAGTAATCTGAATTACCTCGCCTGTCCTTTCATTCCAACATTGCTAAGCGCATGCAGAGTGCTAGTCATACTAAAAATAATATATCAATATCTATTAAAAAAAAAAATAGATATTTTTATATCCATAAACTCGGAATCGATAATATTTTTTTAAACTAAAAAATAAAGAAAAAAAAAACAACACCCTTTGACATTAAGAAATTCTTATACGACTATGAATTCCGGTGTTAAAGAGACAATTATCATTAAATAATATTTGGCATGTGCAAAAAAATGAGTAATCGAGATACTGGCATTCGGTTTCCGTTCGGTCGAGTCTCGTATCAAATAATTTTTTCATTCGTTTGTCAAATTCATTAAAATGTTATTCGAATGTTATTTTTTGTTTTCAAGATTCGATATTGAACGATCCGACTCGACTGGATCCGAAGATCGTTTTCTTCCGCAAACCTTTCCGTTGGAAAACGTTTCGCAACGCTTTTCCACAGCTTTTTATTTCTTAGAAAAATTAGACTCATCAATTATCTCTGTCTTGCGGCATTTACATGCATACATACGGTATTCAAATTCAATTTCACCGATACATTTCTAACAAATACTCTTCTTTTTATTTTTATAATCGGATAACAAGGAAAGAATTCATTTTTGTAGAATTTTCTTTTTTTCAATGACACAATAATTATTAAACCTCTATGATGTTTAACCCGAGGAATTGGCGGCATTCCGATTCGGTTATTCTAACAGTTGTTTCGGCGCTTTTTAATTCTGCGACACGTGATTGGCAATCGAAGGATTATCGCTTTGCGGTCTCTTTATTCCTTCGGAAATGAAAAAAATTCTGTTGCTGTTAACAAATATGGATTAATATTTCTGGAAATAACTTTTGAATTGAATTAAATTTCGTCGGTACCCATTGTTCGTTCAATTTTATTCGGGAATACGAATTAATAACATTAATGTCATATTAAGAAAATTCGATTTTTATCTCGAGGTGACAATATTGTATTTTTTTTTTCTTTTATATGAAAATCCTTTTCTGGAAAGTAATCGATTATTTTAAAGAGCTCTTCTCGACGATAAGATTGAATTATATAAAAAAAAATGTATTCATAAAAAATACGAAATATTACGAAAAAATAAATAAACAAAATGATAAAATTCAAACGCAGACATCTATGGAATGCCGTCGTTTCTTCCCGATGAAAAATCACAAATGACATCGCAAAATGAAACAAACCAATGAAAATTGTCGAAATAATTTGGACTTAAAAAAAATATATAATAGTTATAGATATCGATATTTTCTTATTTTTTGTTCTATTTACTGATTTTCCAAAACTGGAATAAACAATTAAACGAAAAAGCATTGTAAACACACATAAATGTCGACACACCGTGCAGCAAGACAGAAAAATCAGAGACATGTTTCCCCGAATGAACGATTGGCATAGTTATGGTGGACAGATTTCGAATTGGCAACTGAAACGTCGATTCCATTTATGCGTCGCAAATCGCCAAACGAAAAGAAAAACAAAAAAACATGCATTTCCTTTTAAATTTAAGCGACTTGAAGCCAAGTATCACGATAACCGATAAATAGTTTGATAGTACCTAAAAACTGTCTTCTATTGGTTCATAGCACTATTTCTTTAATAAAAAAAAAAAAAAACAAAAAATTTTCCTCTAAATACGAAATCTAATGTAAACCTTCTTAGATTACCATGCGATCACTATTTTTTTTCATTCGTCTTGTCCATTCAGATTTTATTCTGAAAAAAAAAAAAAAAAAAAGTTCAACAATTCACGTACACTAACGCGCGATAATTAGGATCTTAGTTCTTAGTCTTCACATATGTTGTACGTGTAGACTGATTAGCTGATGCTTTGCTCGCAAATTTTTCAATCGATTTCTCCTCTTTCGTGGGGGTTACCAAGTCAGCGACTGAATCGTGAAAAAAAAAAGAAAAAAAAAAAAAAAAACAACCCGCGTAACCAGTATAATCGTCACGAACAAAATTAACATCGAAAAAAAATTCGCCTCGAAGAAAATATTCTGGGATATATATAAATAATTTTATTCCGGACGAAAAAACCAAAAAATATATATATATATGATAAATAGTCTATAACATTGGCAGTAATTTGATGAATGAAGAAATAAAAAATCCATTGACCGAATATCGCAAACAAAAAAAAAAAAAAGAAAAAGAAAAAAACATCGCGAAAAATCGCAGTCACCAATTGAGCGGTACGACGGGGCGGGTTTTGTTTTTATCGTATCACTTGCCGTATCACCAACGGACTCAGTGTCAAAACAATTCCTGCAACTTGTGTTTTATCAAACCCCCTTCTACCTCGATACCCTCAAAACCAGTTCAGTGTTTGCTGTGTCCCGATAGAATAGACAATTTACCATTTAGCTCACGATGTGACAAAACATTTTCCTCCGTTCTTTGGAAAATAAGAATTAATTAGCGTCGACGCCAAAGCATCTTTTCCATATTAAACTAATTTATTTCCGCGTTACAGTAAGATCCCTTAGTTAAAAAAAAAAAAAAAAAAAAATACGAGATACTTGACACAGAGACAGAATAACAGTATTATAAAAAAAAAATTGCATTGAAAATAAATCAAAAAATGCATCAATGTTTTGTCAAATCACTATGTGTTAGTTGTAAATCCATTAAAAAAAAAAAAATGTGTTATGCCTTTTTAATGCATATGCTGTAGCAACAATGGTGATGCATCACGAAAAATCGTTGTTGCCACAAGCAGAGTCTTCCCAATACAATGAAAAATTGGACCAAAAAAAATGAACCGAAAAAAAAAAAAAAAAAAAACAATAATAATAATAATATATACATCGAATATATAAGACCTACACAACAACATACACGAGCACCTGACGGTACAAGTTACTTAAAATACAGAAAAGAAAACCACAGCAAGATACAATAGTGAACGTAATATTAATTTTTATAGTATGGCTGGAAGTGGAGTACTAACTTCAAGGAGGCCATACAGACCAGTCACGAGTAATTTTTTTCATCATATATTAATTCATTATAATTATTATTCTATGCTGTTTTTCTTATATATATATATACAAATAAATATATATATAAATACATATATATATATATTCTTATCGTTCAATATGTCTATCTCATGAATCATGAACGAGTTCATCTTCATCCACTAGAGCTTAAACTATTCTGCAAAATGCATTAAAATAGAAATGAACTTTGAGAATATATCGAAATCGAAATTTCGTCGAACTTTGTCGATTATCATTTTAGTCCATTCGTTTAATTTTTTTTTGTTTTTATTTTTTTTTCAACAAAATCATCGTGATTTTGAATATGTAAATTTGGTCGTTTATTGAGATTTTTGAAAAAAATGTCTTTTAAGATCGTAGAGTGATCGAGTTAAAGATGCGTCAACGTGAGTTTAATTGACAGTATCGATAATTCATATAATAATACGAATTCGTTTGACCCGTTTTTTTTTTTTTTGTTTTTCTGGTCATAACGTAACACTCTTGAAATTTACACCCTGCTTTGCGATAAAGTTTTTGAAAAAAAAATATATATTTAGTTAAAAAAAAATTAAATTAAATAAGAAATAAAACACTTTTTGCTTTAATCGAAAAGACATATTGTTCTTTATCATTCTATTACCATTTGGCAGAATATTTTGAGACTTCACCGATGAATATTTTATACATTACACGTGTTTACAGTCGTCTCAACATATATCTTCATTCTTATTGCGTGCTTGTTCTGAAAATTTGTTTAATTTTTTTCTTCGATATTAATATTCTGAATTTTTACGTTTCGAATTCTTTGTTTTTTCATTTATATATTTTTATAGATTTTTGCGATCCTTTTTATACGCACTGCTATTGAAAAAGATCTTTCTTGTGTACATAAATCGTCACACAGCGATGGGTGTTGTCATTTAAAGATACATGCGTACGAAAGAGTATGTTTATCGAATAGCCGGTAAAAAAAAAAAAAAGAAAGAAAAACCGCAATCGCTTGCTGTTAAAAGGCAACATTTACGCTGAACGAAAAAAAAAAACACAATTTTATTCCAGTGTGCATTCGAAAGAAATCGTTATCGATAATATTCTCGCATTCGTCATGACGCATATACCTGAAATTTCTTGAATCGCATAACTTTTCGTCGTGCAATATATATTTCTCTCCATTGAACAACAAGAATTCTATCGCTGCTGCATTACCTTCGTTTACTTTCTCAAATGTTTTCTTACTTCGGCCTATCGCAAAATTTCTCTCTATCGTTATACATCAATTTTTATTATTGCGCAAAAAAAAAAAATGCTCTGTAACTTCCGCTAATTAATTTTTCAATGATTTTTATTCATTAATAATTTCGATGAGACGAGGGCTCAGGTCGTTTCGCATCGCCGATCGGTTACCCTAATGGACTGCTACTACCGATAACGATAACGATAATTGGTCAAATAGTTCAGCAAGGATGCGCAGCAACCTGACAAAAAAAGATATATATCCATAAATTAATCACAAAACACACGCTCTCCAATCCACTTCTTATAGTAAGGTATCCCGATGTTTAAAGGTTTACATTGGATTTCCTATAATGGCAAATTTTATTCGTGATTTCTGAATTATTGTTAATTAATACGATTATTATATGATTATCGATGCGTTCGAATCTGTTAAAAAAAAAAAACCAAAACTATGTATTTCTCCTTTCTATTATCATCCATTTTTGTAATCTCCGTCATCTCGATAACCAACCAAATTGGCATTGTACAATGCATATGTTTATATACATTGTATACCTGTAGATGGGTGACTAAAAGAAATCTTGTCGTTTTTTTTTCGAAAAAAAAAAAAAAAAAAACAGACGACTCAAATTAACCGATTTTTTTAACCGATATATATATATACGGTGACATTTCTTTTCGCTACACCCTTTTTGTAAAAACAATATCTATTTGTATATACAATAATGCCGTAGAGTAATAGCGTTTAAACACTGTGAATTTAATCATTAATGATATAATGGATCTTTAAACAAACGAATTTTTCTTTCAATTTTTCTTTCATTTTTATCTCCATAATAATTTATCATTTTGTATACTTTAGCTTTTTATGTCTGAGGTTTTTGAATAATGTGTCCAATTTCATTAATTAGTACGTACATCCGTGACATCATTTCACCGTAATATTTGATTTCTGTGTGACCCATTACTATCGTTAAACGTTGGTTTTCGCTCATTTCTTCTATCTGTTTATTTTCCACTTTTTTCGACAATTTTTTTTTACCTTTCCATGTACAGGAAAAAAAAAACCAAAGTTACACTTTTCTTTCTATCGATACTATACTCGTTTTCTGTGTTTTTTTTCTCTCTCTAATTCCATTACTACTGCCTTACTATAAGGATTGGACTGAAGGTTTTGTCTGTGTATTTTTCATTGGCGAAATTTTTTTTTATCGTTTTTTTTTTTTTTTTTTTTTTTTTCTTCTCATGACTTAGAGGACCGCGCATGAGTGGTGATTGCATGTCGCATGAGCGTAATGAGATTTTTAATTTTCATTTAATTTAATTTTTATTCGTGGTGCGAACTGAGCTATCGATTTATGCACACAAAAGTACTTTAGTTCTTACGACCATTCGACGCCCATTACAATTTTTTTTTCCGCGGTGGTTCGTGTATTAATTAATTACGATGCTTAGGTATCAATGATGAGGAATTACGCTTTACATAGTATTTAATTCAACGGGGAAACTTCCCAATTTTTTTTTTTTTCTCTTTGAATAACAATATTCCTCTTGCGATTGAGAAGAATTCTTCATCATTACCTAATCGTCCGTTTTATTCGCCATTTTATTTTTTCATCCGGGTACCCAAAAAAAAAGAAAAAAAAAACGGCACTTGACGCAGTTGTATATAATTTTTTGAATTTTTTGATTTTTGCTTTTTTTAAGTTGACTAATACCGGACAGGAATCGGTGCCAAATGTTAAAGAGCCCCAAATGAGTACAGATTTGTAACATTGCACAACACACAAATACGTAACCGACCACAGGTAACTATCTAACCGAATTTGATATTTATTTCATCTGTTTAATTTTTCCTTTTTGTTTATTTTATTTTCTTTTGTTGTTTCGTCAAATCCATTAGCAACAAACATATATTTTTTTTTTTCACGGCGCCACATATACCGTTTCCGTTTCCCTCCATCGCTGCATGAATGTTTTGCACAAATTTTTGTCGGCATGATAGTTTCAAAAGTTAAATCGAGTCGTACACGAAAAATTTGAAAAAAAAAAAAAACGTCCGTATAACACGATTTTGTTGAAATTTTAGTAAAAAAAAAAAAATGCGCAACTCTCCAAAAATACGAATATTGCGTTTCGAAACGAAAAATTTGTGTGCGACTCGGTGATATTCGTATCGATATTATACGCAGGCAAAATATCTTTCAAGCCTTCTTCTCTCTGCACCATCCGCCAGTATGACAATTTGGAGTATTAAATAACATTAAATCTCTTGGCTTCCACCGTAGTTTCACGACGGATAACTGCAGGGTAGTTAGAGTAATTTTATTCCATTTCACATTCCCAGGCGGAAGAGTTTTTCACGGATTGTATTTAATTTATATATATAATAATTACCCATATATGATCGATGCATAGAGATCTACAGACACTATATATCGACGATATATAGTGTATAAATTGATTACATATTCCCAATTATATATAATCAAACATTAAATAGAAATATATAACAATTAAATATTTTTTTAATAACCAAATAAAAAAATTTATTAATCACATAAAACCATCGAATTCAATATATTTTCTGAATATATTTAATTTCCACGTTGGTATAGTCAATATAAAAATATATACACTATATACATATAATTTACGCTCCTCTATGCTAACAAATGCAAAATTATATATATAAACAATATATACTTTATAAATAATTTTTTCGCCTGGGTCCCATTCGCGAAAAAAACATTAATTTTCCAAATCCCGTCAAAAAAAAACTCCGATATTCCCGGATAAACAAATATTTCCGAAATAGAAGGCTCGGAGATATTCTGACTCCCGAAATGATATGCAATCGATGCAAAAAAAAGAAAAACAATCATATTAAATTCTTCATAAAAAAAAAAAATTTAGATCCTAAGATTTATCGCAACACGAATTAATCACAATATATGTGTGTGTGTGTGTGTAAAAAAAAACAGACAACTGCCCCTGTGCCAGCGGAACGCACTGTCGTGGGGTCAGCGGGCGTCATCGGGGGAGGGACCCACGTTATCGACTCATCCGCCCCCCATCAGCAGCGTCCGGAGAACGCACTCGACGCTCTGTTAGACGAATTGCAAACGTTTTCGAGGCCAGCATCGCAGATGAGTCAAGCATCGGGAATGGGAGCGTCGAATCACATGCCGAATCTCTTAGAAATCGGAAGATCGGCGAGTCAAATCGTGCAGAGTACAGGACGGGCGCCCTGCATGTCGGACATCGGTAGAAAGGGGAGTATAGACTCGTCGACGAGTTTGGCTCTCGTAACACCCGGACACACGAATACCCTTCGAAGATTGCACTCCTATCCTTCGAGTTCCGACACAGACACATCGCCGCCAATAGCGAGGCTTCAGGTTTCCGATTCTGCGTCGGCGAGCGTTGGTCCACCGCCGCAAAAGCCGCCGGTGCCGGAAAGAAACGCCGAATTGTTGCAATTGGCAACCGCTAGAAGGGTACCACCGCCACCGCCGCCGCGCACCAGTTCGAGATCGCCGCTTGCCAGTCCCACGAGTCCCCAATTACCGCCTCGCAATCCAACCGGAACTTTGCGACGCAGTCGCGGCAATGCCAAGGAAAGTGGCAAACCACCAATGGCTTTACCACCGAACGCCACCACCAACGACGAGCAAATGCCACCCAACAATATGCTCTCCACCAGCAATTCCAGTTCCTGCGAGAGCATCAACTCCCAAGAGGGCCTCCAAAACAAAAAGGGACGTCAGGAACAATTGGAACAGAGACATCAAGAACTTCTAAGGAAACAGAAAGCTCTTCAGGAACAATACGCGCGTTTGCAACAGTTACAGAGAAACGCTTCTGGTTTGACGACCGTACCACCCGCTCCGCCTGATCTTCTTAAGAAAACCGGTTCTGAGAGCAATCTTCTCGCTAAAATGGGACTCGGATTGAGCACAACGAGTTCCGGTTCCCTAACGAGTCTCACCATCAAACCCAACGATGGGCCGCAGCAGCAACAACAGCAACAGCAACAACAACAACAACAACAACAACAACAACAGCAACAACCACCTGCTGATCCACAAAACGTCCAGAACGTCAATGCCAATCAGACGACAACGAGCAAAATTTATGAGACGGACATTCTGTGACCGAGAACTCGGCTACTTGGCACGATCTTCGGCTCGAAAGACCGTAAATGGGATACTGCGGCTGCGAGTTAAATTTTACACATCATCGAAGCGCCCCGACACCTTCCCAACGATTGCAGATGAATTGTTGTGTCTGATAACAACTTATTGGACCATTGAGATCCCTAACGGAAGCGGTGCCCGCGAGGCTCGAGGCTCTCCGTGGTTTCCGATCAAAGTGATTCTTTTATTTACACAGTTACAGTTTTTGAAGAGATTTTTATTCCTCGTTGAGAGAATTCTAGAGAAAAAAAAAGGGTTTTCTTCTTCTTTTTTTTTGTAATTTCGGTTTTAGGTCACTGCGTGCCCCGAACCCTGTACAATGATCGTATATAGTGATTGAGATGAAAAAAAAATTTTAACGTCGTTAAATGTTCGATTAAACTTAGCAAAATTTGTTTCCTTCACGATGTGTACATTAATAATGAAAAAAAATGTGGCTACAGGGAGGTGCGATAAATTTGAGAATTTTAGGAATTTTTCTAAAGTAATTAGTATTTATATAACGCGTTCGAGGAAAAAAAATATATATGAAACCCGCTATGCAAGAGATTTAGGCGAATGAAATAACGAAAGCTCTGAATATATATCGATTCGAGGGTAAAGGAACGAGCGCGAGTTTGAATAATTCTCTTTAACCCGTAAATAATACAAAAAAAATAAAAAATAAATAAAATAATACCGTGTCGCGAGGGGATTACAACCGAAATGTAATAGACTCGGAGAACAGTGAGCAATCGTATTTACCCTTCGAGAATAAACGAGAGAGAGAGAGAGAGAGAAAGAAAGAGAGAGAGAGAATCGTGAAAAAGAGAATAAAAAATGATACAACTACGTAGATTTTAGACGAATTGTGGGTAAAGTAGTTAAATGAAAAAACAGCATAGAAAAAAAAATAAAATAAATAACTTGATATCCTAATTGTAAACTTTAAATGACGAATTTAAGAATGAGAAGAAAAAAAATGTAAGCTATTTAAAATTGCTCGGTTTTGGCTGTTATATTCATAAGTATAAATGTCATCACGGAGCAACGCTACTGGGATTTTGTATCGTATAATTTTTTTTTTTTTTAAGTGTAATATCCCACGAATTTAAAAAAAAAAACAGAGAAAAAAATGTTTAATTAAAACGAAACGAAAGAAAAAACTACGGCACCGCTGTCCGAATGCAATGTAATTCGAATTTACAGAGAGCGACGGATAAAAACGGTCGGTGTGTGCAACGCGCGTAAGCCACGACTGACGCTGCTGGACTCCGATGCGAGATCGGAGATGCCACGCATTAAATTAGTCTGGGGGCACTATCGTAATAATAACAGTAATAGTGAATTAATAATAATAAAAAAAAATTAAAAAAAATTTAAAAAATAATAATAATAATATTGATAATATTAATAAACAATAATGAATAAAACGATTAATCCTACGAGAAAATGAAACTCGGATTGACGATACTTTCAGCCGAAATCGGCGGAGGGGAGAGTCTTCCTCGTTGCGAATGAAAAATAAATGATGAATACGTAAAGATATATCTTCGATTGAATTAGTTTCCGCGCGGTTACGATATACGGTGGATGATAATCATTTGATTTCGGTGATTCTAAACCGAAGTCGCGAATTGCGTTAAATTTTCTGCCGACCGATTTTTCGCGGAGTAATTACAGTATTATTCAATGTAAAAGCCACGAGCCAACTGGGAGGATATATCGAGGCGGATTATCAAACTCTCCACACATCCTGATAACCTATTGACGGACACCGATCGGGAAACATATATTTATAACTCTATACAAAACTTATCATTAATAAACGATGGATTGTTAAGAAAAAAACAAACCAAAAAAAAAAGAAAAAAAAAGAAACGACATTAAGAAATATTGAATCAATAAACTCGGGAAACAATTATAATTTATTTAGAACAGAACTATCGTAATGTAATGACTTCGTTTGCAATCGAAAAATTGCTTCGAAATTTGCTACGACGAAGCATTTGGAATATTGAAGAAAAAAAAAAAAAAAACGATGTCACCGAATCAATATATCTCGCATAAATAATAGTATTGTTTCACTCGCCTGTGCCAAGCCATTTGTAGTTTTACTTTAAGACGTATACACGAACCTCGTTGAAATATCTGAATTTTGTTTTTCTTTTATTTTTAACATTTTTTTTTTTTCAACGTCTCCGGTAATATATTTAAGGACTATTTAGATAATATTATATATAAATATACATACCTATGTACACAAATAACGACGTAAAAAAAAAGAAAAAAAAAAACAATGATTACGATGTACACGTATCACAATCGACGACTGAGTGCTATGTATTTGTTAGATTAATATCGCAAACGCATTTCGTGTAAATGATATTGCATCAAATACATTTGTGCATTTCTCGTTTTACAAAAACAACAAAAACAAGAAAAAAAATCAACTTTGTTTCATCCCTCAAATTATTTCACGTCTGAAATGCGTGTGTGCGTCTGCGTGTCTGTGTGAGCGAAGTGGAGAACACGCGTCATCCGGGCAACGATATGTGCCAATATAATTATTAAACGCTTCATTCTAACAATAAACAATCGATTCTTCAATTGTAAAAAATATTTCATCCCTTTCGTCAATATATTTTATACGTTTTTACGCAATTTTTTCGCACCGCAATAATCGTAAACGTATTTAATTAACGAATTAAAATAACTTCGAGTTTCGAAAAATTTGGTGAATTCGTAATTTGTTGAATAGTCGTCATTACTGTAGAATCATTCGAAAATATTTTTTGATGTAATAATGAGAATTTATACGAATTGTTATAAAATTTTGAAGAAATTAAAATTTTTTTTTTCCCATTGAAATCGAAATTGCTATTCAAGATGATTTCTAAATCTATAAAAAAAGTCAATAGACACGAAATTGTGGGGTCGGAAGGCTGAAATGCAATGCAAGGAACAAATGACATAATTTTCAATTATTATTCGAAACAAATTGTGTAAAAATTTTGGAAGAATTTTGGAGTATCGGAGGCGAAGTATTTAATTTAAAGATAATTTTTTCTTTGCGTCGTAATAAAATATATTACGCGAAAGGTGAAAATGTTTTTACAATTAATGAATATTTTGTTTAAGCATTGGATCGATTTTTTTTTTTTTTTTTATAAACGCGATTCGTGATAAAGCGAACGATATTTTGTTAACTCTCATCGTAATTTACTTCCGGAACACACGGGGATATGCAGATATGCAGTTAAATATACAATATAGAATTGCGTCTGCGTTGTTATTTCGTCTTTTTTTTTTTACTTACGTATCGCCCTACGATAATAATACAATACTTTTTATAGAAAAATTCGCGTTTTGCGTAACCAATGAGGAAAACAGAAATTAAAAGGATTGTACAATCAGTGGAGCGAATTTTTATCAAACTTACGGAAACGATGCAATGTCATAACGAATAAGTGCACTTGTACCGCTACCGTGAATCCTCAGACGAATGCTGCTACCGAATGAAACGTATGTGCAAAAGAAAGAAAAAAACGAAAAAAAAACCTCAATTGCTCAAAGAACAATCTTAATGGCGGAATTATTATCAATAATGACACAGAGTACACGTAGATACGAATTAAATCGTAACGGGGGAAGCAATTAATCGAGACGAATAATCGTGCATAAGAATTACAATACAATTTATGTAGCGCAGCATCGATCTCTCGACTTGTTATTTTTGTCGCGTTCCCCTCCAAAAAAAAAAAAAAAAAAAAAAAAACGAAAAATTCGCATTTTTTCAACAAAAAACATTCGTAGATTCGCGAAAAGGGTTTTGAAAGTCTTTCGGAAAAAATTGATAATATCGAAAGATATCGATTTATCATCGCGGAAAGTACCGAACAATTAAAATATCTTTAATTATCTCAACGGGAGATGT
Organism: Cryptus viduatorius; assembly: GCA_964006125.1. Lineage (NCBI taxonomy): Eukaryota > Metazoa > Arthropoda > Insecta > Hymenoptera > Ichneumonidae > Cryptus > Cryptus viduatorius. The sequence continues at coordinate 7,458,714 of OZ023226.1, forward strand.
GAATTTTTATTTTAATCCCGAAAATTTTAATGAGGAATTGTATAAACCGCGCGATTTAGTTTCTCAAGACGATTAATTACGATACCCATTATAAGGATCGTTATTCCAGGAGATCATTTGCTAAAATTGAATTAAACGATCGGATTAATCGGATTAAACGAAGTAATAAGACATATCTCACCACCCGGTAGAAAAATTCGTGATCAGCGACGTTGCAGTCATTTACTTCGCATAATTTTACGATTATAAAAATGATCGTTTCCCATAGGAATGTTTAATCGAAAAAAAAAAATGTATCATATATTTCGCGTGAAATCGTAAATTTACCGGACTCGGCCGATAACGAGAAATCATCCGTTAATTAAGAAACATTTTAATCGCGAAATAGTTTTTAAGCATTTTTAAGAAACACATTTTCAGCGCTTTTTTCGTCCGACCAAAAATAAAATGCGACTATTGCGGCATTAATGGCAAACTCTTTCGTTTAAATAGCCAAAAAGTTCCGGAAGCTCTTGCAAATTATCCCAAGGTAACGATCTATAGTGTAATTAATTTTTCTTCATTTTTCGAACTCCGATCTTATGTTCGAAAAATGCATCAGATTCTTAATTCGAGTTTTAAAATTCACTCCTGTCGAGACGCGAAAAAAAAAAAAAAAGTATCGAAAAATCGATACGAAAAGTCGTCGCGGTGAACGAAATTATCGCGCAAATCCTAATTTACATCTCGACGACGATAATTCTTTCGCGTTTGAGATGTTAAGCGGAAGCGCTGTGTTCGAAAAAAATGAATTCTTCGTGTTTAAAAAACTATGCAATATCGCACAGAAAATTAACTAGAATTTGCTTCTTAGCGAAAAGGAAAAACACACATAAAAGTATTTGCGTATCTTTATGGCCTAATAGCGTATTTAGTATAACAGAAAAATAAAGATATCATCGGTTATTCTTGAATATCGAAATGTCTATGTAATGTGAAATATAGCCGATGCTCCATTAACATGCCTCGCAATAATTTGTGGATTCATTAAGCGCGTCGATATCATTAAATCCGCTCAATCAGCGATACGATTATCGCGTTGAAGTATCAATAGCATCAATTTTTGTTTCTACTTTAATTGAAATAAAACAAATGTTCCATTAGAGTTTTATCTGCGCGATTAACTTTGTACAAAGCTAATTATTGTCCAAAATCCTTAGAAAATCGTCGTAATTCCCATTTTAATTTGTATACCTTCTGCGTCAAGCGATGATGAAAAATTTCGACGAGACACGAATTTCCGCCCCCCGCCCCGTGTACATTTTAAGGATTCACAGAGTGAAATCTCGAAGGAGATTCGTTTATATTTAGTATATTCCAAATAATTAGTGTCGTGTTTTTTTCCAATTTTTTTTCCCGACAAAGTTCTGTCCGCCAAATTGAATTGACTTGTTACATTTGTAAATGTTTGTAAGTAATATATCTAATAAATTAATCACGTAAAGAATCTCTCGAATAATCCCGACAAACCTCGTGAAGCAACGAATAAAAAAGCAAAAAAAAAAATGATTGCAAATATTTTATCGTCGTCCTTAAGGAAATTATCGAACGAATATTTTAACTACGAATACAAATCGAATAGAAATCTAACATTTCTGCAAGTAACCCGACGACTAAAGTATTTCCGCTACGATCGCGAAGCAGCCGACAAAAGATCGAATGATTGCGTCAAAAAGAGTGGCAATTGCCATTCGCTGCATCCCATCAAATATTCACTTAAAACTGTACAACTGTTAATAGTTCTTTATTATTTTCAGCATAAACAGCTCCATCGAGTTTCGTCGTACGGCTGAGATATTTGAAAATCAATGAAAAATCGCTTTTTAAAGTCCGTGCGCTTTTTTTACACCGTCGGCAACGGCATCTCTGGCGGCTCTCAATTCTTTCAATGCGCTAAGCGCAACTTCCAGTTTTCCCTTTATAGGTGACTCCGCAGCGATGTAATCGCGAATAAATTTAATATCATCGCCGTCGTGAGTTATTCCCGAGGACTTCGCATCGGGATGAATCTTATTGTACAGTTTTATCGCGAGAACCGCATCCTCCAGTTTGTCGGCGGTTAAATTTTCGAGGAGAAGATTATCGATGTTTTTCGTCCACACCAGATGAAATACGAGAGGTCCGAAATGCCGCGTCGATCGCAAATGGTCGAAGTGCTTTTCTTTGTTTACCGCTGCGTATACCGTCTCCGATACGCGGTGATACTCCGGATCGTTCGGATCGTACTGCAGACACGCGCGATTTAGAATGAATTCGTATTCCTGCCGCGCCAACAGATCCTGCGATGAAAAAAGTTAAATAGTTGAAAAAAAAAAAAACAATTAGATTATTATGAGTAATTAATTAATATTATTATTAGTTATTAATAATTATTAAAAAAATAATAATAAAAACCTATCAATTCGAAATATTGCGGCACAAAATTATTTGCGTCAAAATAATTATTATTAATAAATAATATTGATAATTTATTATTATTATTTTATAATTTTTTCTTTTGTGCAAATAATTATGTTGCAATATTTTGAACGTTTGACACAAAGAAAAATGAATTTAACCGATAATTTGTCATTAGACTTTTTTCGTTATAAAATGAAATTTTTGTTGGAACATTCGGTACCTTTAGGTATTCATCTTGGAACATTCTTGGAGGGTCCATTTCTCTTCCGTTCATTGGATAATATATCTGATTTATTCGCTGTCTCTCGGCCCATTTGGCGTGTCTTAAAATGCCGTCAGGTTGTCTCACAACGATAAGTCTGTCGTAGTCGCTGATGCCGTAAGTGATATCAGTGAAGACGTAGGTAGCGGTGTCGTAGCCTTGGAGCTCCGGATCTTTGGATAGCACACTGTCTATTTCCGTACGTTTTTTGACGACCGGTGGCATTTTTAATCGTTGCAAACCTCGTTTTTCCGCGTTCTTAATCGCCGTCTGTAATTCTTCATCTGTGAGAAATTTGAACTCCGGATCGCGTGTGCGTCTGCCGTCCTTCCGAGTTCTGAATATCTTCTTGACATCGGGACGCGTCAATGTTTTGAGAAGATTCTGCACTTCGTTGTCAAAGAACAACGGAGCCGGATCCCTCTCGCCTGTCGCGCGACAACAATTAAAACGATAATCGTGCGATTCTCAGTTTCACCGGAGAAAATCGTAATTCTAACCTAAAAATGTTCCGCAGTCGACATTCGAAATTAATGAAAGATAGTTCACGAGTTAGACGCATTTTACCTGTTTCCCGAGTACTCGTGCTGTATTTTGTATTTTTCGATAACAGGTTGAATTGCGCACGACGCAAAATTGCGTATGCGTTACGCGAAAACATTGCTATTTTTTTTTTTTTTTTAAATAGATATTAACACACTCGGCGGTAGAGAAAAGGCACAGAGCGTGCCGACAGACTCAAACAGACCACCGAGAAGGTAGCTCGACGCCTCAGTTCGGCGCAATGTGTATACGAGTTTCACCGATATAACGTAGAACGGCGCCATAGTTGCGCGCGGGTGGGGGCAGCGTATGCGAGGATACGTGTGACAAAGCTTCCCGAAAAGAGAGGGAGGTTATCGAGATGTTGTTCCCCTCCCGCCGTCTTGTACAATGTACAACACATCTGTGCGTTAGAGCCACGAGCGCCGTGGTACAAATCGCACGTAGGCCGCCCGCGCGGCTTTGCGTCTATGCGCGTGTCTATGTGTAGTATAGTATTGTATTTACGTATAATAACATCTAATACAAACGGTTGCCCCATGAGATGCATCCCGTTTGTGGCGGGCTGAGGTTTAGCGCGTGCGCGAGTGGCGCGCGACGACGAAAAATTAAGATGGCCGACGAGGGAAATAAATAGAGCCGCGACTAGTGGAAACAACAAACGGGGTCTGTGCCGAGTTCGGGGGGTCATTGTTGTTTTTCCTTCAACGGCTTATCGGGAGCCGGACGGTAGTGTATTAAACGTTACCAAAGAGAACAACGCCGCGTGTACCTCGCTGGTCTGTTTGACCGTGGGGAGGGGGGGCCGCGTACAAAAGTGACGGCCCCCGCGTTGCACGAGCTGTATAGCTCGTATAGTAATAGTACAGTTGTGTGCGTCACGCGCGTGGCGGACCTCGCGTCGAGGTACGCGACGACATAATCAAAGACACACGTCCTGAAAATACACAAGGGAAAAATCGTGGCTATTTCGCCAGTTTCGTTTTGTGATTAAGAAGACAGTACCGAAGAACAGCTCAGGATGATGCGTTCCCGAGACAGGAGAAACCGAGTGCCCCGTTTTCGCCGGCTAGCATAGCTCGGGCTGCTAGTCTCGTCTCACGAACCGCCTGGACCACAGCATGAAGGAGATGCTTGGAGGGTGCTGCGTGTGTTCTGACGAGAGGGGTTGGACCGAAAATCCGCTGGTCTACTGCGATGGACAGGGATGCACCGTTGCCGTGCATCAAGGTTCGTTTTTTCCCACCAACCAAATGACTCGAAGAGCAACAGACCGTCGCACATCGAACGAATCTCACGATATGTACCTTATTTTCCAACCTCGCGCCGCGTTCGCCTGTTTCTTTTTGCTTTCCCGATTAACCAAAATCTCATTATCACCGATAATCAACCAACGATCGTCCACGATGCACGAACAGACGTTATTTACGATACCCGACTTCGACGTTTCGTCGAATTATTGCCGCGAGGTTAGGTTGACCGCGAGATCGTTGTTTATCACTTATCATACTGTCGAGCATCTTGTTTACCTCGTCGGAAAATCGTCCGTTGAACTTTTACTCGACGTTCATCTTTTTTTTTACTCATTTGTTACCATGCGATTCCACATTTATTAATTTTTTTCGCTAAAAAACTTCGATTTTTTTGGCGATTTTTGCGTAACGCTAAATCCATTGAATGATATTGTGCAGTAATCAAATTATTCTAAGCGCAATGACGAGTCTGAAAATATTAATTTTTTTTTTCAGCGTGTTATGGAATCGTAACTGTACCCACAGGGCCTTGGTATTGCAGAAAGTGTGAGTCTCAGGAACGCAGCGCTCGCGTGGTAAGTTTTTTTCTGTTTACGAAGTTTCAATGAGTAATTTTGCAAAATTGCAAAAAAATCAACAAAGTCTATTGAATTATAACGTTATTCACGAATGCAGAGAGTATTTGCATAAAGATGTATTATTGCTTACATTAAAAAAAAAAAAAATTTTATTATTTCATTTATTTATATTTTTTTTTATTTACGAATATTCAAACAAAAAAAACTTAAGCAAAAACCACCACTATGTATATTTTACCTAAAAATAATGAGATTAGAAATAGGAAAAAAACGCATTAAAAAATTTCATAATAATCGTGTGGTTGTAATGCGTAATGTTGGAGCAGCGCTGCGAGTTGTGTCCGAGTCGCGATGGAGCGCTCAAAAGAACGGATCAAGCGGGTTGGGCTCACGTTGTATGCGCTCTTTACATACCTGAGGTACGTTTTGGAAACGTCACTACAATGGAGCCAATTATCTTGCAACTCATACCACAGGAAAGGTTTAGCAAAGTAAGTAAAAAAAAAATACGTCTACAAAAAAAAAAAAAAAACGCGCGAAAATTTTCTAAATTCTTTTTAAATCTTTCAGACATGCTATATATGCGAGGAGCAGGGTAGAGGAAACAGAGCAACAGTGGGTGCGTGTATGCAGTGCAACAAGACGGGCTGCAGGCAGCAATTTCACGTCACTTGCGCTCAAGCTTTGGGATTGCTATGCGAAGAGGCCGGCAATTATCTCGACAATGTTAAATATTGCGGATACTGTCAGCACCATTATTCGAAATTGGTGAGTTATTTCGTCGTAATAATTGTTTATCACAGCCAAAATCTTGAATCGCCCGAAATTTGGTCGAATTTTTCGATAAATTGTATCGAATTTTATTTCGTGTTTTATTTTATTTTTTTTTTATTTTTAAAATTTTTCCCGCAGAAAAAGGGAGGAAATGTGAAAACAATACCGCCGTATAAGCCGATACCGGCGGATAACGGTTCTTCGGATTCGTCGCCGGAGAAGGAAACCGAAACGCCACAAAAGGCACTAACGACGGCGTCGTCGTCGTCGTCGAGCGCAACGAAGCGCAAGGGTTCGAGTTCCAAGTCGACGACGTCGAGTTCGAAGAGCAAGTCGAACGCGAGTCCACCGCTTGAGATAAATGGCCTCGTCGACGATAAAAGCGGAAGCGGTCGTAATACGCCAAAAGATGCCCTACCGAACACTGGAGGATCGAGCAAATTCACGAGTTCGAATTTCGTAGAGACCGTCGTGACGCAGTCGGAAAGTGTGTTCGGCAACGAGCAAAGCGGTGGAATTGCCGCGCCACCCGCGTCTGTAGTCGCGCCGGCGGCCCCCAAGTCAGCGTCCAATACGAATTTGGTTCACAAAAACAGTAACCAATCGAAATCGAGTACATCGAGTTCGTCAAACAAATCTTCGGGTCACACAGGCAAAAAACGTAAAACCGGAGCGCGTACGCCAACGGTGATAGGAAACGACAATTCTAATCATTCTGTGAGCTCAGAAGCGAGCGGCTCTGTCGTCGTTTCCGTGAGTTCTGTCGCCCAACAACAACAGCAGCAACAACAACAATTAGTTACCGGTAACAGCGTAAACCCAACGGTTACCGAAGCTACGAGCCTTAGCACGACGACGGAACCGGAAAAATCTAAAAAGGTAAGACGATTAAGACGATCGGAAAGCTTTCAAAATTTACGAGGTACCGAGAAATTTGTTAATTTTTTATTCGCAAGAAATCGAGAATGAAATATCGTAGAAATGTTCGTATTTTCGGAAACACATTACGGAAACGGAACGAGTTTTTTGTTTTTTGCTATTACTGGAAAAAGTACTTTTTTTTTATTAAACAAATTAATCGACGGGCAACAAAAATATTAATCGGAGGAAAAATTATTGTTTTTTTTTTTTTTTACGAAAAATTTACGATTTACGATTACAGCTTAAAGTCGATAGCCCTCCCGTCTCCGTGCAAAGTAGTACTTCCAATACTCCGGTAACGACGGAGGCAACTACGATGCCGGTAATAATGTCGATAACACAGTCCCAAGCATCCGTCGTCAATCAGTCACCGCTGACCACGACGACGTCGAACAGCATAGTGGTGTCTGTGCCGTTAACCGCGACGACTTTGGCCGTCTCGACGCACAGCGTCGTCACGACTGCGCCGACACTCTATCAACAACTTCAACAGAGTATCATCACCACCGCCGCCAGTAGCGAGCCGCGATCGAGTACAATCGCCAATCCCGAGAGATTTCCCAACGAAGATGCGCCCGTTAAACGATCCCGGTAAGTTTTTCCTTTTTTTTTTTTTTACGAAATACCTTCCGATCAAAACGCATTTTATCATTTTTACATTGATGTGCTTCACGTGTTCTTTTCTTTCGAATGTAAATACGAGTGTAATATCTCACATGCGGAACATTTATAATTTTACGATATTTGCGATAGTTTAAGCAAAAAAAAAAATTCCCTCATTTTTCTCATTTTTTCACGTAATTCGATTGGGACATTCGTTTTCATGTTGAAATTTATTGAATTTCTTTCGAAACTTGAAAGTTTCGATTTGATTCGAACTATCGATAATTTCGACAACTATCTATCACGACGTATATGTATATCAATGACCGATTCTTGATGCCTGTTTTCTATTTCATATTTATTATGATTATTTTCGTCGATAAACAAAAACATGCAACAGACTTCATCTATCGTATCGGGAGAATTTAGCCAATTCGATTATTTATCAGTGGTTAACGTGTCCACAATTTTTTTAATTTTCAGATTCGTTTATCCACGAATCTTAATTCAGTTTTGTTTCCATCTAATTGATCGAATAATCGAACCGATTTACAGGATTACTCAATAAACAGCCAATTGCGATGGCGTTCCAGCGATCTAATTGCAAATTAAATATATTTTAGTCTGCAATTCTGAAAAAAAAAACAAAAAAAATTGCTTTGCTACGGAAATATAATGCCTTCTCCACGTCGCGACGATTTTGCTTAATCAAAAAGAGGGAACGCGTATTTCCGTTAAGCGTTTGATTTTCCCAAATAAAATCAACGATTCGCATCATCTCGTAGCTGTTAAAAATCTGCGAGACATTAACATTTTCGAATAAAGATATAAAATAATTATCGCCGTTGTATAGTTCGAGTATCGATAATATTTTCGTAGAGAAACGACTCTTTATGGCGCCGCGGCGGCATGAATTTGAAATTCATATTTCTCCGTTCCGATTATCCTTTACATTTGAAATTCAAACCTTTAAAAAAGAAAAAAGAATTGGCAACTATTGATTTTTCGCTGTCGCCAATCATCTGCGTCGAGATTTCAGTCAATCTTCAAATTTTTTATCGCAAGTGTTATGTATTATATATAAAATATATTTTTTATCATAAAAAAATATTTTAAAATATACAGACATATATCGAATTTTTTTTCATTCTTTGATGTCGCTGTATATATATTTTTTTATTTTTTTTTACATATATATGTATATATAAAAAACATATATACATGTATATATCATATATCTATGATGCAGCTTCGAGACTCTCGATTATTCCGACGATTTCGAGAGTGCACTGTACTGCATTCAAAATGGCCGACGTGGGGGGTAAACAAGCAGGTTGCTCTAACCTCTTCCGCGATGTACAGTGATATCTCGTTGCGCGATTGATCGTCTTTTTATCATTTAACAAAGTGAAATAAAAGTTAACTCGACGCTCGTGGTTACATCAGAAATCCGTTAATTCGATTCTAATTGTCGTTTCGTATTATCGGCACTCGATCGTCTCTCATTTACGAACGAACGAGAGCTTCGGCCGAAAGAAATGGACTGTTTATTAACCACCAGTCCGCTCGATGTGTATTGAGCACAACAGTTCAATCGGGGTCATCTTTTCTTCTATCAAACCTCCCGATTCCGCGGTTAAATCATCGAATACTTCGTTTTCATCGTTATTCGCAGTGACGAGCCGCTGTTTTTCCGAGGTATTTAGTCGATCCAAGATAATTCACAAGTCGCTATTTTTAAAACACGACTCTTAGGTTATGTTTGTTTTTTCGTTTTTTCTTCATAATTCTCGATATGAAAAAAAATTTCAATTGAATTCGTTTTTGTGATAATGCTTTAAGAAATTAATAGATTCTGCTACTGGTGATAATAATACGATAAAATTCAAGTCTACGCATCTAATTGTCTGAATAACCGCTCCATGGAGACTTGATAACTCGTGCGTCGATATCGCAGTAGAGATTCTTTCAAATCGTTCTGTTTGGTCAATTGCTTTCATCGTCTGAGTCTTGTGCTTTTTTATGCTAACTTTAATAAATCTCACTATACTCTTTAATATCTTATGTTGGTATTTACGCAATTTGATCTTCCGACGCTACTTTTCAGCGGTAAAACAGTATTTTCTGTTCCTTCATAATTGTATCGTAACGTCTGATAATCCAAAATTTTTTACTTGTCGCTATGTTCTTTTGCGGCATTTATCTCAAGGAATTTTATCTTTGGTTTTGTGGGTTTTAAAGAAAAAAAAATATTCATTTTAGACAATAATTAATTAATTTTGTAATCAATTAGTAATTAATCTCTTTACTTACAGATTGTTTTGCGTAGAAAATATAATTTTACATATTTTTTCTGTGCATCAAATGTTCAATTAATTTTATGAACGTCAATTAATTAAAATTAATTTTTTTTTAAATGTTTATAATTGTTAATTTTGTGTGTTAATTGCAGGTCTCAGTCGACGGAAAAGCCGGAGAGAACCCGTAAGCCGAAGCGCGGCTCGACGTCGAACAGTCAACCTGTAACGGCGCCGCCAGTGTTACCCGTGTCTTCGGTAGCTTCGTCGGTATCCAACAGCGCGGTAGTCACGACGTCCAAACGTGCGAGCAGAACGACTCGTCAAACGCCGCCGCCGCCCGTTACGGCGGCACCGGCGCCTTCGATTATTCAAGGTCCAGCGCTGGGAACCGGACATTTTAGCAGTGTGGGCACCGGTTCCGGAAGCGCAATGGGCCCCGTCGTGAAAGATTCGCCACCTAGCAGTCCCGGGTCCGAGAGTATGAGTAGCACGGGACCCGGAAGGAGGAAGCGAAAGAGCGCGGGGGCGGCGGCTCCCGTAACTCCGACACCGTCCGCGTCCAACACTCCCACCGCTTTGTCCAACAACGCCAAGGAAGAGAAAGACGTGAAATTGTAAGAATACGAACAACGCGATCGTTATTCCTTTTTTTAAAGCGTTATTTTCTTTTGCATCTCGTGATAATACCAAAAATCTGATGAATTGATTGGTAGATGAAATTCTCTTTTTTCGCATTTTTTCCGCATGGCAAACGTTCCATTATTTTATTTTTCGACGCCGCAAACACTTCCCAACAACATCAACAAAAAATAACACTTTATTGGTATCGTCTCTATTTTTAACACTCAACTATTCGATTCTTCTCAACATTCCAAAGTTACAATAAAAAAATGTTAAATTGGATCATTGGGAAGATATATTGAGAATCGAAATGAAATTTTATAAAGAAAAAGAAAAGAAGCAGTCAACTCGATAGCCAAACGTAATGCCAAATCATTGTCGAATGAAATCCAACTGAAGAGATCATTCATTAACGAAATACGTGAAAAATTGCCGTTTTTGTGTCTCCGATTCGGTCGTTTGGATTTTTAGTAGCGATTCCTTTACTTTTTGTCTCGCAGGTTTCAAAACGGTGTAAGCGCTCCCCATATGCTTGGGAATCAGTTGAATCCGACGTCGACGATGGCGCAAAAAATGTCGGACACACTTTCGCAGGAATTGGAGGCCCATTCGATCTTCACGGAGGCGAGTAATTCCACAACGAATCTCGTTGGACCGCAACTTCACAGTCGTGTTATCGCATCGGTGAGAAATTTGTACAGAACGTCTATCCTACGAGTTACGTCTTTAAATGAATAAATAAAAAGATTTGTAACTCATCGGCACTTCTTTGAGTACAGATACGATCGAATCAAACGACAGCTCCGGCCCCGTCGTTCTCGTCGGTATTTTCGACGAACAGCAATACCGCGAGCGCAACCGCAGGAGCCCTCGGCGGCGGAGCGATACCTCAAACGTTGGATCAACTTCTCGAGAGGCAATGGGAACAGGGAAGTCAATTCTTGATGGAACAAGCGCAACACTTCGACAGTGAGTTCACACAAGAAAAATCGTGGCGACGATCTTGTTGAAAAAAATTCGGAATCGGAAGAAAAAAGTTAATGAAGAAATTGTCTGCCTGGAAAATTGTCTTCTCGCGAAAAAAAAACAAATTATAGGAGAATCAATGGTTATATTCGTTGAACAAAAAATAACAAACATAAGAAGAGAAGAAAATTGTACCGATAATGAATAAATTTCGGAGATTAAAAAATCGACAAGATCGGTATGGAGATTCGTTTAAATACTGCAAAAACTTAACAAAAATTCTATTTCTTTGCAGTTGCATCGCTCTTGTCGTGTTTGCATCAATTGAGGGCGGAAAACTTGAGACTCGAAGAGCACGTCAACAGCCTCTTGCAGAGGAGGGATCACTTGTTGGCGGTTAATGCTCGCCTCGCCATACCTCTTACGACACAGCCGAGTACGCATCCAGGTGAGTACTGTACATTGACGACGTCGAAAATTATTCTTATCCTTCGTGAATTCCATTTTTTTTTCCATGAAATAACGAGGATTTGGACGTTTTTTAACGCATTAACGACACACTGAAACAATTACGTATGCACTGAGCTTTGAACGCAAATAAAAACGTTTTTCATATTATTCTCAGAATATTTTACATAATTAATTCTTGAAATAACAGATATTTATTGTATCCACGATAATTTAGGAGATTAATTTATGCGGAGACTTGAAAAAAAATGTCTTTATTTACATTTTCAGTAAACAACATACATCCGTCGGTGAATCAGTCGCATCCAAACTTACCGCATCCCGAAGGTCCGCAAGGTGGACTCGCAACGATATCGCGAGTTAATCGCGAATCGCGCGTTAATAATACTTACCTACCCCACTCAAGTTCGGGTGGTCACGCGGCGCCATTGGAAAATGGTCTTCCACCGGATCCGTCGCCACCTGCCGCGGCATCGATGTCGCAGTACCAACAACACAGAGGTTCTTTGGTTCCACCGCAACCGAGTCCAACGATAAGGTATCGCCGATCGTGTTAATTTATTTGCAAATTCAATGTTCTTGTTCGGTCTCAGAGGTGCGATTGCGGCTTTCGTAGGAAAGACGTACGTCTTCGCGTTACCGGATGTGCATTGCCGTAATTCGAGAAAAAATGTCTGGCGCTTTGATTTTAATTATCGAATACAGCGAAATAGAAAGTCGGAGAAATAGTTTATGAATAGTACTTTCAAAAGATCCGGACGTAACAGTTATATTGATCCTAATTACGCAACATGAGATCTTACGATTTTACTTCTGCCATTTTTGCTGAGACTTACGTTACGCCCTCCCGAAAGGACGATAATATAAATTTATCGAAAACGCGATATATTTTTTCCTCAATAGTTTTTTTTTATCTAAAAAAAAAAAAGTTAAACTAATCAACAATTGTAATTTATACCGAAAATAGCTGTTGGAACTCACTGTTTTAAAACTCAACAGGCACAGTCCTGCGGGTGGTGGTTATCATCAAGGACAACCGAGCAATATCGTCTCCCCGGCGAACACAACGAATTCCGGAGTGGTGCGAAATTCTTCCGTCACTCCGGATCCTCTACGGGGTGTACCGAGGTAAGGAGAGTCATCTTGTGTTCTTCATCCCGCTTCTCCACCACCATCACCACACCTTTTCTAAAATGAATCCTCCCGTTCTAACGTCGTCGACATCGTCGGGACTTTCCATGTGATAGTTGAAACTCTCCATCCACAACTTCTCCTACTGTTTCTCGTCTTTAAAACAAATCGCAAAATACCCCCACCGAATCAAGCGACAATTATTGATAGGTCGGTGCAACAGTCCTCAAGCAGTTTCATGTCGTCGATGTACCAACCGACGATGTCCAGTCTTACCAGTAACCAAGTAGGTAGCGTACATAATCTTCACTCACACGGGCCTTCACCTACGAGCCACAATCCCACGAGTAAGCCAAGCTGAAGCTAAATACGGCCACGAAACGGCCGATGACGACCATTTCACGGAAACTTTACGATAGCGGCGCATCTCATCCCGACGAAAGTTTTAATCGCTATCGGATTAAAAAACAACAAAAAAAAGAGGAAACATTGTCCGCATTGTTTTTTCGACTGCCACCGAACATCGCTTTTATTTTCCTTTTTTTTTCTCCCTAACATTCGTTGCGCACTGTTTCACAGTGTTCCGCACGGAATTTATATACCATCGATTGTATATAGTATCTTTTTTTGTTTTTTATTATGTTTTTTAAGTTTTACAACGCTATTGCGCTGTTATTTGCAATGAACAAATCGTTTTCGTTGCACGAGTACCTCGATTCTTTCGATTTTTCGAGTTCTTTGACGATTCAATGAAAAATGAATGTTATTACGCGAAAAATATAAAAAAAAGGCTGAAATTTTGAGAATCGAGGTCTCTCGGTGGCGGTGATTTGTTGTTCCGATTATTCCTCGTTGTATGTAGGACTTCAGCATAAAACTGCCATTAACCCGCAAGGGAATGCGTGATTTTGTTTTGTTTTTTTTTTTTTTCGAACTACGGACTTTGCTCGTTTCCTCAATTGGCTCGTTTGACTCGCTGCGATGAGCTACAATTACGTTATAATGTGTTCCGAAGGCTAAAATGGCATGGAAAATGAGGCCAATTTAGTTTAAGATACAGCGGATCCTCTGAACTATTTATGTGGATTTTTCTTTAATTTTTTTGTTTTTGTTTCGAAATAATTTTTGACAATTTACTAGAAATTAACGAAAAAATTCGTCGCACATTGTTCGCGACAATCGCGATAATCGAAACTCGGTTTATATTATAAAAAGGCTGAATCAGATTTATGTAATAAGATGATAATAAGGAGGCGCAGTTTTTAACGCGAGGCAACAAGATTTTTCGTATAAAGGGAGAAAGTGTGTAAATTGTAACTGTGTTTCCGTATGCCTGACCAACGAATTCAGCGTCGCAGCCATTTCGATTGTCGTTTATTATGAAAAAAAAAAAAAAAATGGTAAACGGTAAACAAAAATTTTACTCCTTCCTGTGCGTTGACTGGTATCCGAGACAATCCAGTGTCGGCGTCGCACACGATAAGCAGACCCACAGATGTACAAATAAAAAAAAATAACAAAACTTTAGCGTGTAAGTTGACCTATCGCGACGAATAGCAATAATACTATAGGTGTACATTATACAATTCACACGATTCAAAACGTCCGTCGGTTGATTTTGGTGCGTCAGGGAAGCGACTCTATGCGTCCCATGAGCTAAAAAAAAAAAATTATTTGAAAAGAATTATTTTTCGTTCGTTTTAAAGCCGTAAAGATACTCTTTACGAACGGAGCGGTTCAATTTTAGAGCACGAGAAAAATTCCTATTCTGGTCATCGGTATGCAAAATCGTGTATTGGATGCTATTTAAAGAATAGAAAAACATATCCGGCGACCGTGAAGAATAAATAAAAAATAAAATTTTATCTGTTTATAACGCATATGAAGTTTAATAATAATTAATAAAATAAACGAAAAAAAATCTGGAATAATTACAAATAAAAATCGTAGTTTCCGTACGCGTCTATTTAATTTTTTTTGTGTATTTCAAATTATAATTACACAATATAAACATTTCGTAGGTGATTAATGCTTTTTCCATATTAAATTGAAACGGAAACTTTGTATCAATTAATTAAGAATTTGATACTTTTGACAAAAAAAAATAAAAAAAATTAACAGCCGATTTAAAATTTCACGAAACTGTAAGACGAGGGAATTTGGACATTTTTGGTCGAAAATCGCGTTTTATTTTTTCCTATTGGTAAAAAAAATCTTATCAAAAATCTCCGTGAAAAAAAAATTCGTGCAAAAAAAGTCAAAATTCCGAATGCAACAACGTGTGGAAAGAGTTCCATTTTATTTAAATTAAACAAATGACTTTTCCTACAATTTGTTACATTTGAACTTCCGTTTTTTTTTTTTTTTTTTCGTAATTAGAACACTGTTAACAGCAAAAAAAATACACGAAATGAGTGATACGATTTTTTTCACCTATAAAAAAAAATAAAACACTTTTTTGCCTGAAATTTCCGCAATTTCCACGAAAACTTGCAATTTTTTTGACAAATAGCCTTTCGTCAGCGAATTCGCGGATTTTGCTCGGGACTCTGGCAGCTCTTTCTCATAATTTATTCACAATGTTGCTGACAAACAAATGTTCGTTTTTCTTCGCCAAACTTCGCCCGGATATCCGACTGCACGAATGAAATAATTTATAAAATCGTTTCTCATTCCGTTTTTTACAAACGGAATATCGATTTTAATTGTTAGCTCCACCGGCGAAGAGTAACAACCCTTACGGAATACGGATAATAAACATTTTTAACCGGATATCTTTCGCCAATGGGCGCCTCCTTTACGCACCACTACCGACATAGAACAGTCACGGCGTTGTACAGTTTAACAAGGCCGCCAAAAACCTGTCAAAGATTTGGCTTCGGTTTTTATACATTGTACATTCAGTCGTTATTATTACGAACACTGCCTTCCACGATTAAGAGCTGTGAAGTAGAGGTTCAGATTAACGATAATCGCTCGTTAACTGTAAGCGAACGCGTATTCGTTGTAATTTCATTCGCCCGATCGATATATAATTTTTGTTTTTTTTTTCGTTCGTTTATTCTCAATCTCATCGATTCACGATGTATAGTCGTTTTTTACGATAGTAACTGAGCATTCGAAAAAAAAAAAAAATACTGAAGTAATTGTCGTATTTGAGATCGGAATGGGATGACGATGTTTCTTCGAGATATCAATAAACGATTAGATGCATTTTATTTTTTCGAAAAAAAAAAAAAAATGAAAGCGTCAACTATATAAGTGGGCATAACAATATTGTAACTAGAAAACAGAGACCGATTACTATGTATATTTGTATGTACGCGGATATCCGTGATGAATTTTTTTAATGCAACAATCATCGATTATCATACACAAATCTTGTACCAATGATACATTTTTTTCGTTGTTTATTTCATCCCTTATCCTTAAAAACATTAATGTCCCAAGTTGGCGATGAGGTAAAAGGGACGAGAAAAATATATTTAAATTAAAAAAGAAATCGAGGTAAATCGTTCAGATAAATTACACATCTCTGAATAGTCTCGAGAAATCGGTTTGCCGTTGCGGAACGGTAAAAATTGGAATAAAAGCCACAAAACGGTACGTCTACCCACGGAATTTTTTTTTTTTTTTTTTTTCGGAGAATTTGGAAGTTCCGTATTTACGGCAACTTAATGCGGATAATGACTTCAGTAATGGAACAAACAGTAATTAAATACGAGCGATAAGCTTCGCTCGGCATTTTGGATGAGTTTTTACCGTTTTCATGTTTGCGGTGTAATTGTAGTGCCGACGCATTCATTCAGATGGGAGGCAACGCGTTTTTTTGATAAACGGATATGCAGTTGTGGATATTGCGATGTATTACCGGCGGAGGCCCACCCGCGGTTTACATCGCCTTACCACCATTGGATAACATGGGTTGCAGTTTTTGTTACCGACTGAACTCGGAACAAAACGGAAATTTAATTAACATCGTAACGCATTAACATTTTCGAATAAAATAGATCCCGTTTTTTACCGACTGAGCTTAGGCTAAATTTCATATATCCTTAAGAGGAGGTGCAATCCCTTCCCTCCCACCCATCCCGGGCTCAGTCGGTATCAAAAACTGTAAACAACTTTTTTGGCGCATATTAGCATTTACAGCTAAACGAAAAGTTTCATCCCCTGCTTTGGGTATGTCCGCAGGGGATGAAACTTTTTTTTCGGCTGTAAATGCTAATATGCGCCAAAAAAGTTGTTTACAGTTTTTGATACCGACTGTGGTATTTCACCTCTTCTTAAAATCATCAAATAAAATGGCGTCCGTACATTTTTGTTACCGATTGGATTCACGGTTGACTTAAAATGTTTATAATTAGCAAAAAGAAATAGTTGTATGCATCGCCGAACTATCGCAACATTGGGGTCAAAGCTCCACGACAAGGACTCTCCGTAACTAAATAAGAAGATCCGGGAAAAAAAAATATCGAAAGCTCGTGAATAAAGCGGTGCAAAGTTCTGAACATTAACGACGATCGTGGGAAGCATCCATCTGCGACCTCGTCTATCTCTAACCATGACAAATCGATATACACCATTGCACTTTTATTCGAGTGTTCGTTTATATATAGGTATATGTATACGAATATGCAGTTGCGCAGTAAGAACGAGTGCAATGACCACCCACGTACGAGCGTAACACCGCAATGAATTATATAACGAATTGAAGCAACTCTCGGGCCACACGACTATCGGTTTCGATTGTTGGGTGATAAAAGTTTTGAGTGGCCTATAGGACGCGCTCCGCGCCGCCAGTACTTCGATGTTTCGCAATACATCCGTGAAATAATAACCTCTAAAATCATCGCGGAAAAAAATAATTTATAGCGCCAAAGTTGCTGATTCGGGACGTTTTTGCACGTTGAGAATTTATTCGATATCTGTTTTTTATCGTATCGCTGGAAAGCAACGCGATTTATTTCGAAACTCCCGACAACCGCGTCTTCGTCCCCGTAACCGATTTCGTATATTTAGCTTGCCGCAGCTCTCATTGTCGCGGTATTAGATCACGAGGGAGCACTCCTCGACGCTCGATTTAAAATATGAAGTAATAGGATTAAACGGGGGGCACGGATCCCGATACAGTTTTTACGGTGGATTAAACTTCGTACGTTCTATCTTTATCGCATTCGCAAATACATAACCCCCATGTGCGATTCTTATCGCGCGGACACGGTCGAGAGGGTTGGATTTTTATATGTAGAATTCAATCACTATATACCTACGTATGTACAACGATAGAAATAAAACTGAAAAAAAAACACATCGGACCATCAAAAAGCAAACGTAAATCGAAAAAAAAAAAAAAAAAAAATGGACACATATACAACGCAATATTTTTTGTTATTTTTTATCTAATAAAAATTAAATTTAATTATTTTTATTTAACTTTTAATATTAATTTTTTTTTTCAGAAATTTGTAAAAAAACATTTAAATGACATATATAAATATTATCATTCGATTACCATGTCATATCATTTTTCTTATTCTTTCCTTTCCTAAACAAAAAAAAAACGTAAGCATAATTTTTAAGAATTTTTGCGTACCATTTTTAATTTTTTTAATAATAGGTATAGGTGATCGTTGCAACAAGTTCGTCGAGCCCCCGTTGGGTTCTTCACTTTTAATGCCATCGCATTGTAACTTTTGCAGCAGCAACGTGGTGGGACCCTTAAATATACCGTTATTCGCAGTGGATGGAGAATTAATACTTTATTTGTGTGTCACTCCAGCTGCGAGGATCAACACAAGTGCTACCCTTGTCAGGGGGGCCCTCCAGTAACAATCCAAAGGGGGTCGGGGGGAGGCGAGGGATCCTGCGAGACCGCTGGGCCATCGTCATCCCCCTTACCCTACTAGTGCACCCTCTCGATCGACGCCGTATTCAATGGCGGGAGTCGATGGTTCGCTAATTTTCACGGCATTATAGTGCCGCATGAGCCGCAACGCCCGAGCCGATTAGTTTCAATTCCATCTCGCAGAATCGTATCTTTTCACACCTCTCATTGCATTGTCGTTGGCGCGGCGTTGAAATTCATAAATAATTATCTCCGCTCTCGATATCGATTGATAGACATAACCTTTATTTTTATCGACATGGTTTCCAAATTTTTCCGATTTTCGGCCCCTCCGTCGCAAAAAGCATGACGCGGATAAATAAATCGAAATAAGTATGAAATCTCTATGGCGCGTCTCAATTAAGACCCTAAGAGGTTATTCCGCCAATGACGAAATTCCAAAAAGCATAAACGATGTATTCTTCGTATCGGCGCGATGGACTATAATCACAAACGCACCTGGCGCTGTTGAACGGTTCGACGTTCAATCACCTGGTCATTATATCTTCCGTCGAATCCCTTTTTCGATGTGGTGTCAAGCGATACACGACGGGACGAGCGGTAACGCATTAGTTTGCGCTTTTATCTTTATCTTTATAGCGGCGATACCACTCGAATGTGGAAAGCACCTGCGTTCATAGAAGAACTTTTCTTTCAATACATCGCGACTCAAAAATACTGCAGGTAAGTAATTCGCGCAGATCGCTGCGTTATCATGCGGTCGATTCATCCCCGTGGTATTAAAACTGTCTGAAGAATTATTCATTGACTGTTCGCAATCGTCGCGATGCCGGAGCCGCGATTACTGATCATGCGCCGTTTCAACGTATTTTACAATGCGTTATCATATAATAAATGGAATTCGATGAGTTAGTAATTACGATCGCGAAATATCGAATGTATCGAGTATACATACCGTGAACTGCGTATTGTATAATATATATTATATACTGTGTAAAACATCGTATATTCTGTGTACTATATATTCTATAGCATACGTATTCTATTCTACATACGTACCACAAGTCTATCCGCAACTTTTCTGGGCCGCCGCGCGGTCAACGTGAAAAAACGTTATCGGTTTTCCGCTCAGTAGGGCAGCAGTCGCCATTTTGCGTATAGTTATTCCGGTAACCGATGCAGAAATACAGGCTGCAATAACTACCGCAGCTAAAGGTGCTCCGGAAATATTTTGGAGCGCGCGGGAGACTTATATATACATGTAACCTACCTAACAGGCAACACATACTAATGCAGGGGAATAGTCCGGCGTGAGCCGCTATCAGCTGTGAAAACACCGTTGTTTATAGACATCGGGTCACAATGAGGTGTAATTGAATCCACATAGTCGAGACGGGGTGAACGTTGCTCACTCGTACCCCCGTCCGCAAGCCGCGTCGGGCCGCGTGCATGCGGTACGCTGCTTTGCTATACCTATAGGTATCTCGTATAATGTATCGCGGAGGACGAGAGCACCCGCGGGAGCGACGGCAAGCAACATCGCTTATCGCTCGTTCAATGGCCTTTTCTGTGCCCCGCCACTGTGCTACTGTGTGTTCTCAACGAATATAAACCCTACAGAAATACGTCCCCTTGTAGGACACGGAGGGGGACCCCAACGATTTGTGGGCAATTAGGGATCGTTTCGAAGCAGGAAAAAGGGCAAGCGGAGCATATCTTCCGCTGACGCTTCTCGATTTCTTTATTGAATGTAGAAACAAGAGTTACTCGAGTACGGTAAGTGCGATGGCGCGCGCCCGTATGAGAAATCTCATCTGGTATACGTGATGACGTATGTTTTCATCGGGGAATAGGAATACATCGCGCCGAAGAGGTTAGGATGCGCTGCGATAATTCTTCAATCAAATTATTTGAATTTATAGAATTTCGTGATTTATCGATTTACATAGTGTACAAAGTTGTTGGAAACGCGCGATTTATTGTTGAAATGCGATTTTACATTACATCGGAACCCCCCGAATAACCGGAACGACTTCGGAATTTCCTTTTTCTTTTGCGCACGAAGAGCAGTCTCGTCACGCGCGCGACAAGTTACGGAAAAAGAATTTATTTTGCGATACTAGTGCGAGAAAGCGGACTTTACGGCGAAGAAGACGGGTGCGGCGTCTTGACAACTGCCGTTGGAAGTCCGCTTTCGCGTACAAGTATCGCACGATACTTTTTGCAAGAATGGCGGGAGGAGTGCTACTGCGTACCTGTCGATTGCCGCGCCACCACAGCGTGCGCGAAGTGCTGACTTCGCGCACGTTACTCTCGTTTGCACGAGACATACACACAGAGATAACCCCGTCCCGTCGTTTGCGTCACACAGAGATAATCCCTTGAAATGCGTAAATCAATCGCGTTTTTTCAAGTAATCAGTGACTTTCGTTCGTTTTTACTTCTTTCGCGCGCGAAAAAAAGTCGGAAAACTCCAGTTTATCGGCTTTCCGGTTAATCGGAGTTCTACTATTCTAACATTACGAATTCACTACCAATTATTATCGAAGACTTTTTTTTCATATAGTATGCATGCATTACCATCGTCGACAGAATCGCGTACGACGAGTCTAAAGAATTCGAATGACGTTAAGAACATTACTTGTCGTATCTGTTCGGTTTTTTGTGTTGGACAGTCCGTGGTATGTACCTATCTACACGCGTTTTCAACACAAGTGGCGTTATATACGTATGACGGTAGTAGGTACATAGCAAAGGGGGAAAAGCGTATAGGATCGAAGAGGGATGGGAGGAGGGGGGGGGTGGAGGTGGTGGTGCGTGGGAAGATTCACAGCCGTCTGCCGCCATTATTCTCGGGGCCTGGCGTCGCGACGCCGCGATATCGACGTTCCGCCCACACTGTGGAGTCGACGAGCGAAAACCCAGTAAACCCGTAAATTAGATACAGCGCTCCGCGAAGTACGCGCAGGTGCGTAGCCATCTTGTATTTTTACCCAGACAAAAGACGCACACGGAAAGCTCGGAATCGCGAGATTTTTCGGAATGTTTTTTTTTTTTTGTTCATACGCGGGAAAGCGATTCCGGAAAATCGATGATTCTCGTTAAGCAAAACATTCATTTCCAACGAACTGTGAATAACACTTTGATTTGCGAGGTAATGAAACCATTGGTACCTAAATCGTTGCGATAAAAAAAAAATTTGAAAAATAAGCGTAAGAATTAGAAAAATATCGGATTTTTGTTATATATCAATTAATATATTTTTACCTCTTTTTACAATTATTTGCCATTGATAAATTACTATACATCGTTATATTTTACGAAACTTTCGTGTATATATGATTATATACATATGACTTTCGTCTCGCGAAATCGGTACTCGAGAAACGATTTTAACGGACGTTTATTATCAAAATTATTACGTACGATTATTAGTTGGGTACTTAAAATGGTATAATAACTATTTAATACTGCAGCCGTATTACGGAATGACTCAATAGTGACTAGAAACGTGTTTTCCGAAATGTGTTCGATGATCGGTAAACATCGAAGATCGGAATGACTAATATTCGAAAATTCGAATTCGGAAAAAAATTACGCGTTCCGAAACTGATGCAGTCTCGACTTCTGTTTTACCGACTAAATTGCATTGAGTTCTTTGATTAGTACTCGCGAATTCGCGGTTTCGCGATCGATCGATTTTTTTCTTAAAACTAAATAACACGATGATTTATGTCTCTTAACTTTTCGGACGATTCGCCGGGCGGAAATCGTCACGACGATTCTACTCGTACGACGTCGCGCTCTTCGAAGTTCGCGGATCCTCGGGCGTCCAAACCTTAGCGAATATCGTGCCGTTCGGTAATATATCGGTTTTTCGGGACCACGATAACGAGTGAGAGATGAATTGATTGCCAGCGCTACCTGAAACAAACGCGTATTTCGACGACAAAAAAGAAATAACAAAATTATTAGACACGTATCGAAGTGAAAGGATAATCGTTTTGCGTTACGATCGACGATAGAGCGTCGAAAATACATCGCGGCGCTCACGAATGCCAATGATAATCGTTGCTACGAACGACGCACCTGTGTCCTTCGCTCAGAGGGTTGATAGATAATTATGATATATCACCGTCATGCTTGGCCCTCGTACCCGGAAGTATCACCGTTGGGTACAATAATCCGATTTTAATTTTGCTGTTTTTCGTCACGCGAATAGTGTCGATGTATATCGATAAATTCAAAAGGGATTTTTTCTTTTTTTTTTGTCATTTCGTAATTTGCAGGGAACAACAAAAAACATTAGCTACACATTGTTAAGGGAAGTGAAAGCTGCGATTTGGGTAATTTTTCGAAACAACCAACGCGTATACGACGTATCCGTTACTATTTTCACGTTATTTCGTTTCGAAAGAAAATATGTATCTATGACACGTATACAATATATTTTCATCGAAAAAATCATATATTACGAATAATTTTTAATATATTTTTAATCGAAAAATTATTTCGCGCATAAATTGATCAAAAGGGCAAAAAAAACATCACTTTCGTCTTTCGCACGAAAAAATTTCATGTCATTCATTTTTTTTTATCGACTGTAAAATGAATGCTACGTCCTTGAAATTCGAAAGAATTTTCAATTTGAACATTTGAAATACTCAATTCATTAATCTTTTTGGAATTTACGCTTCGAGAATTTTTTTTTTCTTGATTTACGTATATCCGACGATAACAATCTGATCGGATTTTTTTTATCGCGTGTTAAAAAAGTACGCATTTTTTTAGTCGCAAGTCGTTTTTTTCTTTAATATCGAATTGTAGAAACATCGATATTAAAGAAACATTGTTTCTTTAAAACATTGTTTCTTTAAACATTAAAGAAACATTGTTTCTTTAAAACATTGTTTCTTTAAACATTAAAGAAACATTGTTTCTTTAATATCGAATTGTAAAGCGACTCAAAACAAAACTTAGACTTGTGTAATGGTTGATCCATTTTTTTGGGGTTTTCGAAAGTATACGTGAATTTTTTCAGATTTTTTTTATAGCACTGAAACATCGCGGAAATCCTAATGGATCGTAAAAAAAGCCGTAAGTTTCTCGCGGAGGGTTAACTAAAATTCGACGATTTTTTTTAATATTGAAAAAAATAATAATAATAATCAAAGGGATTATTCTCGCGATTGGTTTAGTGTTTAATTTCGATTTAATTTCGTTTCCATTTATCGCTTCGTGCATTAAACTCACCATAGACGATGACCTTCATCGCGTCCACGCGACCAGAACAGCGTGACAATGTTCCATTGCCGGTGAGAGTATCATTACCCTTATCAGACCTCAGAAGATCGTTGAGAATCTTTATATATCCTATAGCCAATTTTAACGTGTCGACTTTCGACAGTCTTTTTTCGTACGGCATTGTCGGCAGATGAGCTCTCAGATCCTCGAATGCATCGTTAATGTTTTGCATACGTCTGCGTTCGCGAAGATTCGCATTTTTACGCTGTTGAGCCGCCTGACGCGGCCGTTTCAACGGACCACCGCCGACGCTTCTTCTGCCGTCGCAACTTCGTCTATAATAACGCGAGAAAAAAAAATTCATGTTGAACACCGAAAGGACTTCCAATTTTTTTATTTTTACATATTAAAAAATAAAAATTAAATACTCGGAGTTAAAAGATAAGAAAAGTTTTTTTTTAATTGCGTTCGTAATATAAAAATTTGAAATTCGGAAAACTAATAGTTACGCGAAACAATGTATTTTTTCTTAAGTAGCCGTTCGCCGAACTAACTTTTATTTTTCCCGAATCTTTTTTTTTAGTGCATGAAAATCGTCAAATTAAATAATTAATTACATAAAAAAGTATTCCGCAGGCGATGAATATCTCGATAGGTCGCATACACTTAATACTTAATTTCTGTGGCATTTTAATATTGAAATTCTGGTTAAAAATGTTTTTTGCCGTATTATGCGACAACACGTTGCAAAATTAACTCTTCGAACTGATTTCGAGTCGATCGTGAAAAAATTGAAAAAAAAAATTATATTTTGCGTAAAATGGATGATACATTTAGTAAAATTAAAAATTCAAAAAAAAAATAAAATAATGATGATACCTTTTTTTTATAACGAATGCATGTATAGTACAAAATTCGATCAACGAACACTTTCTTCGTAATAATAAATGAATGATATGATAAATGAAATAATCGTAATAAAAAAAAAGTACGATAAATGAAATAATGTTATAACAAACAAAAAATGCTATAAAACTTTAAAAAATCGATCTAATTAATCAATTAATTATCGAACTTACTTTCTCGTATGATTTTCTTGATCGCTGCTGTAAGTACTGAGATTGTCGCGACTGTTTTCGTCGTAAGGATAAAATTCACTTCCGCTGCAGCTACCGGTGCTCCCGGACGGATGCGATGGTAATTGGGGAACGATGGGTGCGAGGCTCGCGGTCACCGGTAATCCGCAATGCGGAGGTACAGACGGAATCGCCGGATTGCCGAGAAAACTATGCGCCTCGTACATATAGTGCCGATTCATCATATCGAGACCCAAATTATCCATCGAATACATTTTGACGATATTTTTAAAAAAACTTTTCTCACGTCGAAATTTATATTGCACACGAACACGGAAATTTTTTCCGTTCTATCGTAATTAAAAAATGATTTCACTGTTTACATTCTTCGCAACTTAATTACGATTGACTTTGAAATATTTCGTTGATTGCACGAATTTTTTTTTTTTTTTTTTTAATAATTAACTTTTTTTCATGTTATATGTCACTGTTGCTTGTATTTAACGCACGTATCGTACTTTCGATGACGAATTGAAATCTTTGGACTATCGCCACGGTATTTTTTTTCTTTCGCGAATCGCATTTTATTTTTGGAATTTTTTTTTTTTTTTTTTTTTCACTCGTGAATAACGCGAGGATCACCGGAAATAATATTTTTTCAAAGGGTTGAACCGAACTGTATCGCCACTTGAGCACAACACGGAGATTTCACGATTCAAATAGTACGGCACGAGGTCGACGCGTGCCGTACAAAATATCTACAAACAACCCGCACGTGTTTCACGGAAAGTACCCACACGTGCCACACTGATTCTTCGTCAATGAAGCTTTCCGTTTCGTTTACCACGAGGCGTGTACACCAGAGCCCCGATAACGTTGCAACGGCACGTAACACGCGAATCAGGTGTTTTACATGGAAGTACAAATGTCAACATACCGTGACAACGCAAACACTTTCCTGCAAGCGATTACGGCGTTGTCCAGTGCAAACATTAATTATTATCCCCGTTTGCGAAATCTTCTCATTTTCTTGGTGTATCCGATCAGTTGTCAAATAAATTTTTTTTTTGTTCATTAAAATAAGTTTTTTTTAAATATTTTAATTTTTAAATATTATTATTATTATTTTTTAAAATTATTATTTTAAAACCGAATCGTATTTTTGCGCGAAACAGTCGATCGGTCTGACGATTATTTTTACCGTCGATGCATATCACTTTTTTTTAATCATTAAATTGCAATAACTTCGGCGATATATTTATCACAAATCGCGGTGGTTTTTTTTTTTTTTTTTTAATACGATCGAAATATTTCTTCGACGTAACTTCGCGTATAGATGGGACGGTTATCGGTGGAATTGATGTTAAAAACGTTGGTAAGTCTCGCGAGTAACGCCGGGTGAACTACTGTCCGGTAGATTATCGAGGGTTGTGCGGTGGATGTTGTCGCATCACTAAAAACGGAAGAGGTGGAGGCAACGCAGAGGCGGAAAGCGCCACTATAAGGCATGTAGTATTCCCGGGGTCGGAGCCGTGGATGCCGCAGCTACGACGGCGATTCGTCCAATGGGGGGTTGCCAGAGGTGGTGCCAGAGGCCCGGGGTTGCTGGGGGTGGCGGGTAACGCCTATTCATCGATCCGCCGAACGGAGATGATGATGTTCTCGGGGAGGATCGGAGGTTGCGAGGGCCAAGGGCCCGAGTATTTCTTGTTGGAAGTGGAGCGATTCCCGAGGACGCGATACGCGAAGAATCAGAATTTATTAAAATTTATATATATATATATATATACATATATATGCAACACTGCAAAATATTATGACGATAATTTGAATGTTGTAATTAACGAAAAATATATTTTTTTAATTTATACGCACCGGTTATTTATTTGTATGTTAATAAAATCACTGGAAAAATTCGATTATTAATTTATAGGATTTTATTTAAGTTATAAGAGTATTGTGAATTCATCGAATTTATTTCGGCTTTTTCTTAAACAGAAAATTAATTAATTGCATGCAATTGGTGCGATCGGCTCAAAAACAATTATGGGGCGAAATGGACCATTTAAACAAATCGGAATGGATTATAAACGTATAAAACACGTTTAATCCATTTTTAAGGGTTGAAATTGATGAAATACAATAGCATCGCACCCCAACGGATTAGAAAAAAAAAATAGGGTAAAATGGACCAATCCCGCGGTTCAGTAGGTAAAAATTAACTTAAACTATTTATAAGACACGAAATTAATTCTCTACATTCGTTTGATGTGATCAACAAAAAAATGGGGCGCAATGGGCCATTTAAAGGACTTCGGCAGTT
This sequence comes from Cryptus viduatorius, assembly GCA_964006125.1. Classification (NCBI taxonomy): domain Eukaryota; kingdom Metazoa; phylum Arthropoda; class Insecta; order Hymenoptera; family Ichneumonidae; genus Cryptus; species Cryptus viduatorius. Next base: position 7,486,064 of record OZ023226.1, read on the forward strand.
TTGAATTAAAAGTGCTTTATTTTTTTTATCGGTAAAAAGTCGTAATAAAAACCACTCGTAATAATTTATTCGTCCATCGCATCGTCGTCCTAAATATTTAAAAATATCACAAAAAATGTACACTTCTTTTACAATGATTAATATTCGGTTCGGGGATTTTTTTATGTTATAATACATTCGTTGCCAACAACAGATCGCGTGCGATTAGCGATGCGATTTTTTTTCATCTCCACAAATAAATAAATCCCCTTATTTCCCCCCTAAAATTCCACATATCTAAATGATTATTGATTAAAAAAAATTATTTAAATAAGTGATTTGATTGGTGCGTCCCGACTAAAAACGGATATGGCGTAAAATGAACTTTTCTTCAATTGCAGTGAAAATTAACGATTTTTTAAATTGAAAAAAAAATTGAAGCGATCATTTCGTAGAAAAAAAAAATTCTCCGGGAACTCCGGTAAACATTGTAGCAAAGACAATATCAGGCAAATATAATAATTTTTTCATCGTCCTGACTTCTGCTTCGAGAAATATGCAACTATAAACACACCGGTAAACATACTGCCTTAACGCGTATCGACCACAAGTACCTATATAATTATAGGTTTGCATTCACCGGCCAAATGTCACCCGGTGGTGGTTAACCCAAAGCAACCCCTTGCGCACCAAAGCTACGCACGTGTCACGCACGTGTCTACCATTTCCTTTATCAGATCCACAAATTCGTCACTGATTTTCGAACGATGTTTTACTTCCTTTTTGATTCTCTAACCTTCCGGCCATTATACCTGAGAACATTACTATTAATGCCGATTGATATCTCAATTCATCGCTCTGACGAAACAATGCGAATAGTGTCATTTTTTTTTGCTCTTCAGTCAGTAAAAAAAGAAAAGTAGTCGTATGGTTTCGATCAGTAAACTACGAAGACTTGAAAAGTTAGCGCACTATTATTTAAAAAAAAAACTTACAAAAAAAAAAAAAGATTAGCCATCACTTTGTTATAATTTCCAATTTTTTTTTTTTTTTTTCGAAGGTCGGAAATAAATAGCCGTTTCGATTAATCGATTTATAAAAAATTTAATTCTTTTAAACTGTAAAATTATTCATCTTAATAACGAAATATTACGAAAAAAAAATTTCATAATAAAAAAATGATAATAAGAATAAACTGCACAAGTTTGAGATTCATACGAATTTACTATCGAAATTCTCTTTGCACCAATTTTCCGAGTTGGTTCTGCGGAGATGAATATCCATATTTGTATCTAAAGCGCGCACTCCGTTCGCATACATACTACTAACATGTCCCGGGGGAGCCAACCCCGTTGGGAAGCGTGACGACACCCTCGAGAGGGAATCGCGATCGTTCGTAAATCGATTTCACACTTTGGATGGGTATACAGTAAATTAATAGACACTTAGGGACCGAAACGCATTTCCAATGGGTACCAGAATGTAACACGCGTTTCCTATGTTGTGGGGCGTTGCGGGACCAGGTGTTGGACACGGAGAATCCCGGACGGGGTACGAACCGTGGAAAATTCTTTAATTCTTCCTCTCGCGTCATCACAGTGTTCGAAATTCATTGCCGGAAAAACAACATATTCATTTTTTTTTATTCGTGAAATATATACTTCCGATAAAAAAAAATTCCGGTACTCATGAGAGCATCGTCTTTATAAAAAAAAAATTAAAAATTGGACTGTAAAATTACATAGGATTTCAACGATTTCTGACAAAAAAAAGTCCCTTTTCTAAAGATGAAAAAAATCGTATCACTAATCTCATGCGATTGTTTGCTCGTAATAATGTTCCGATGGTATGAAAATATCCGCGGATCGAATTATTAAAAATTGTAGAAGTGTAATTATTTTGAATGAAAAAAAAATGTAAAAAATTATATTAAAAAAAAAAGAACACTTTCCCCACGTCGTTATATTTGGATATGGGGTTTTTTTTTTCACCCTTATGGCACCAGTAACAGCAATCTATCACATGGTATTATTGATAAAAATTGTTTTTATTTATTAAAAAAAAATAAAACACGTTTTCCGACCGGAAATTTCGACCCTTAAGTTCGTTACCTCGTAAAATTTTATTTAACATCCAAATATAATGCCAACGTCCATATTTGGCTACGCAGCGAGGGGGATAGATGCAAAGATTTGCATTTGATCATCGAGATCTTTGAGTTCGGAGCGCCGAAAAATTCTATCGTACAATTGAGAGAAGGTTAATTCATTATTTTCATTTGGGATTACGTATAGCCTATCGCCTATCTGCGTCGAAAATCGCTCGTAGCACATTGCGCGTATGTATGGTATATCGATACGCGCGTAGATGCAGACAACCAGATAAAAGGTACGGGCCGCTGCGGCTGCTGCAACTCGTGGACCAACGTTTCTATTATTCTTTCATTCTCACTCCCCCCGACTCTCGTAATTCTATATATATATATCCTACAATAATATATCGTGGTGATTATCTTTTTGGATTTTTTTTTCGTTGATGAATCGCATAGTACGGCGTGTAGAATAGAATCGAAAGAAGAAGGGGCGGTGTTATATCGCGTGCCGTGGAGTACCATTCTATATTGGATATATTTATTTCACGAGAATTTCTTATTCCGTTTTTCATGCGGTGGCCTTAGTTATAATTTAAGGGTCACCGGGCCATCATAACTCATCGCCTCCGGAGGGCGCCCCTTGAAAAGTTTCGATCCCTAATTACGTACACTTAATGGACCTCGTAATAGGGTTTTGTTTATTAGATATCATCCCTATCCTCGACACTACAAGGGGATGCTGATCGAGGGATGTGAAAATAGTTTCACAATTTTCTCTTATGTAACTGCAATTCATCCATTTTATTCGAATAATTATTCAAACAATTTTTAATTAAATATTAGAATTTTTTTGCGAAGTATAAAATTTATTATTATTATTATTGACGATAAAAATTAATATTTTGCATTTTAATAATAATAATAATAATAATAATAATAATGATAAGTTAAACTTTTTTTAATGATACCTGAACCGAAATTTCTTTTTTATTTCGAGATTTTTTTTAACCGCTCGCGGCTAGAGAATCCATGTGCGGTCTTCCGAGGGTGAAAATGCGGGTTACAAGAGAAGATCTGTGAAAGTGAACAACGCTGAAATTCTTGGGGGTTCGAGGCGCGTATAATCGAAATATAGCAGCTTGTACGTTCACAAACGTTCATCATTCGAAGGGTAATGCGTGTTGCGATAACAAATCGATTTGCGAGGTCGTGGGGCTGAGAGAGAGATACATCGCGCGCTGCCCTGCAGAAGATGAGGTGTCTGCCCCTCCGATTGCACACTGCGGTGCATTGGTGCGTGGAGTGTGTTTTGGGGGTCGCGCCCCCTACGAGAGCACTGCTGTCCGAGGACACCGCAGGGGCACATCCCCCACATACCGGAAACGCTCGTATGCTACGACCGGATGCACAAATGCATATTATTAGACAGGTGGCAAGCAGTGGAAAGCGCGTAACGCATTCTCCGCTAAAGAAATGTATATATATATATATTGTAACGAATATGTAGCTGAGTGTTCGTTGTAACACACGATATTAGATAATAGAGGTTTAACAATACGCGAACGAACGGACGATCGATACGAGATCGGACGTCATGACAGAAGTTTTAACCGGAATTTCAAAGCGAACCGACGTGCAACTTTTCGCGATCGCGACAATTAACGTTTTTTATTATTAATAATATTCGCCCGAAAATCAAATACGCGCATTGTTCATTCGCTCGATCGTTGCAATATGCATATATCAACGATTATGACTCGGCTCGAGAGTTTATACAAGTTTAAAACTTATTTAATATTCCGGATGGTGCGTTGTAGCGATATATGTAATTTACGGAACAATGTATTGCCAACTTCTCCGAACGTTGCTTAGTCAAAACGATTCCCCGAATTCCTACTGCAGCGGGGTGAAACCCTATAGAATTGAGATTCTCGATCTAAAATATGTATACTCGACAATCGATACGTACAGCAATTTACGATCCGTACAACCGACGAATATCTGCCATTTTCTACGGTATTGTGAAAATGTTGTTAAATATCTAATTTTTCCTCGTCGTCGTCCTTTGCGTTGTTTCGCACTTTTTTTAGTGTTCCAAGAAATCATTTTTCTAAATTGGTCGGATTAATTAGCATTATTCCGATGAAAGGTACGTCCGACATTTTTTAAGAGTATCCGTAATTAAACTAACATCTCTATGGTCATTTAAATAGTTTAGTTCAACTTTTTTTATAGGCAATTTCACGATAATAATAAATAAATAATAATAATAATATTTTGATAAATAATATAATGAATAATCAATTGATCATTATTCATTATTATTAATAACAATAATTATTAATGATTCTTTTTTTTGTCAATTCATTCATTCATTTTTTCTCATTTTTTTTTTTTTTTTCAAAAATTGGTGTAATTACACCAATTTTTTCTATATAAATAAATGTAAATAGATAAATAGATGAAAATAGGTTAAATATCAGTTTTTTTTATTAAACTAGCAGGATATTGTGGTTCGCGTGTTCTCAGGAGATCCCAATTGCGGGTAACTAATTCCTCTGTACTTTAGCAAAAAAAAAAATTTCGCCTATTTTTTACTCACCATCCAATATTGTTTTTTTTTTCTTCTGAAATGTGTATCCGACTAAGAAACAACATCCTCGGTAGTATAGTGGTAAGTATTCCCGCCTGTCACGCGGGCGACCAGGGTTCGATTCCCTGCCGGGGAGATTTTTTTTTTGTTTTATTATATAATTATATAACAGTTGTTAACAGTTAACAGGTTATTGTGGTTCGCGCGCAGTCAGGAGATCCTAAGTGCAGGTAGCTAATTCCTCTGTACTTTAGCAAACACTACGAGGTGCTGGGCGCGCGCGCAGTGCGCGCAGCGCTGTCAAATCTCGAACAATCACGGGACGAATAAAACGACAACCATACAAAAAATCGCATTCCAATACTTTCGATACAATTCGATTAAATATCTCCACCAACTTTTTAGAGGCGGATTTTTTTTGTCTATTTTTGGCTCACCATTCAATATTGTTTTTTTTTTTCTCTAAAATGTGTATCCGACAAAGAAATAACATCCTCGGTAGTATAGTGGCGAGTATTCCCGCCTGTCACGCGGGCGACCAGGGTTCGATTCCCTGCCGGGGAGATTTCATTTATGTTTTATCATATAATAATAAAACAGTTTTGCTACGCTGACCGGACATAAAGATTTAATGCAATGCGTAACGTGTCCTCAGTGTGTCTCTCTCGCTCCACGGTGAGCGCCAATGGCGCTGACGCTCTTTTGCAACCTTACGAATTTCGCATCACCTTAGAAAGTATTAAAAGTATTAATCAAGCGCTCCGCGCGTCTGAAACCGCTGCCGAATCTCCACTACTCCGCCAATCCCGCTGCCGTTTCTCTGCCAAATCTCGACCAATCATGGCGCGAATAAACCGACAACAATACAAATACCGAATCTTCGATAGCGAAAACTCGAAAGTCGATATATATCGCCACCAACTTTTTAGAAGAGGAGGAGAAGACGATTGAATGCAAGTCAATGATTATATATATCAAATAATAAATAATCGCAACCGACAAATTTTACAGCACGTGCCGATATTATAAATTTCCAATTCTCAAGCATCAATTTTTAACTTGCTCTTCGAATACATCTATACAGAGTAGAAAATGTCTATAAACGGCTGAAGGTCGCGCAAATTTGGTTAAACACAGATATGATTTCCCATCGCAATAATTCATTAGTAATGGACGTCCGCATAGACTGCTTCAACGTTATTAATCACTCCATTATCAACATTAGAATTTCATGACGTAATTCGCCTATAACGTTTCATTCTGTTTAGCGATTGATGGTACCTGCCGACTAATTAAATAAAGATAATGAAGAAAATCACCGGCATATATAACATACGGAATAAACCATTTTTAGCAGAGATTTTCGTCTTCGGTTTCATACAATATTGTGCATCAACAAATGGCACAAAAAGTACATGACGCAATAACTACGATACGTGCTGCACGTGCCGCAAATATTAGGTTATGTGCTGCGTTTCGTGTTACTCTGTCTATTAGGGCCCCTGAGTCCGGGACTCGCATACGAGTCGCAATCTCTAATTTCGGCCCGAGTTATGCCCTATATTTTTAGTAACTCGTGCATGGAAAGTGGCGCATTCGTGGCAGTTTTGCAGATGAAAGTGGCTGATTTCGTGACAGTAGTGAAAAGTTATAGGTTCGCGTATACGCAATTCGCAATTGGTTATTTTACATCTCTTGGGACGACAAATTATGACTTCACTTTTCATTGTCCGCCCCGAAAAACAGCTACGAAAGTGTCGGTTTCCCTACACTCGTTAAAAAAAGTATAGAGTGCAACTTTAACCGAAATTGGCGATGTTATGCCACGCGTGACTGACGCCCCCGCTACGCTCGCGCGCAACTCTCACGCTCGTCGTAGTCCCCAACTTTCAGCGTTTGTTGCGCAATGCACTATTTTTCGTTTTTTTTTTGTTAAATTTCAGTTTATACATTAACCGATTGAAACTATTAATGAATCAATTCCGTACGAGTGGAGAGTATCTATTCCGGTGGAAAAAAAGTTGTTCCAAATCGGCGAGACGTGAAAAGAAGAAAATTAATTGTTATTGCGAAAACAAGATATAGTGATTAATCGATTGTCTGTTTAGTCTGTAAACTTAATCATTTTACATTCGTCTTGAGCAATCGAAATGTTTGAGGAGCTCAAGCGTTGCTGTATGCAATGAGCGGCGTCATAGATGAACTTCAAAATATCCAACTTAACTTGTCAATATTGAAGCTAAACCAGATGCGCGGAGCGCCTGTGACATAAGAGTGCTTTTACACGGAGAGAACGATTCGATACAATTTACCATATATCTAGTAAAAAACATCGTACATTTCTGGTAGTGCGGCGTTAATGACGCCTCCTGTTGAAAATCACGAAACTATTTTAATTCCCATACAACAAACCATAGAATATGGTATGGTGGTGGTATGGTACGGTACGGTATGGTATGGTGGTATGGTATGGTACCATGGAATATGGTGTCGTATGGTTTGTTTCCCATAGAATATGGTAAAAATTCCCACCATATCTAGTAATTTCGTCGTAGGTGGCGCCACTGTCGAATTCCACCAGATGCCATAGTCACTTTTATTAAATCTCTCTGTGTACTTTAGCAACTCGCAACAATGAGCATTATATACAGGAATAAGAAATCGATTGCCCACAAACTTAATCATTGTTGCAATGGCGTAAAACAACTTGTCGTCTGTTGTTTTTGTTTTCTATTAATTTTTCTGATACTTAATACAACAATGAACTCGTTGCTATCGGAAACCTGGATGTCTCGATTTGAAGCTCGAATAAATAAATAAATAAAAAGTAAATAAGAAAAAACGCAATTCTTGCATGTAAAACTGAAATACGGTTATTAATCGATCGTTAATATTCCGGTTTTTTTAAATTCCATTTCATTCCCCATGCAATTTTGCGCAGCAAAACGTTCGAATACCTGAGCCTTGAAACGCGGTTGTCAAGTCAACATTGTCACTGAATGAATTTTGACATCGAAATTGTCAATATTGAAAAAAAAAAAAATTAATCAGTTGCGCAAAACATGTATGACATAACGCGGATGTACGATACACTGTAATCGATGCTCGATCAACGACACAAATAAATTATCGATTAACGCGCGACTGTCATAACTTTGTTACAACAGTTGCGAATTATCCGTCACGCTTGGAGACTCGACTCATGAATCAAATATTGTTTGGTCTTTGATAATTAAAAGAAGAAAAAGATTATATAGGCTGTAAAAATACTATAGTAAACTTGAAAAATGGAAAAATAGAACCCTATGACGTGATTAGGCTTAAGATAAGCCGAACAAAAGACATGAATGATTCACCGGCGTTTAAATCGACGCGATTACCGTAAAGAAATATGAGTTTGTCGGTTTGTTGCCCTCACCTATGAGGAGGTAAAGAGACGCGCACCTCGTGTCATAGAGACGGTGAGCATTTGCGAAAACTCACAAATGCGAAGCAAACAAAGCCGACGTACGTTTGGGCCTAAGAGTTATTTTATCGAGATTAGGATCAATTACTTCCGGGCCCATCGATGGATTGAGCAACAGGTCGACGAAAAGGAAGCTTTATAGCAATTGTACTCCATCATTCCCAGTCCCGGCTCTTTCGACGTTTTTTTGGGCACAAAAGATCAACAATTTTCCTTGCCCGACTTTTTTTTCGATCTTTTTTTTAATAATGCAATTTTTTGTCTGCATGCGGCCGCACGGACTTAATAAAAATATTATTTAGCGAAAATTTCAAATATGTAAGTTACTCAATTTATTTCATTTATTACATATTTTTAATGTGTTTGATTTATTTGCCTTACGATATTCAAAAACGATATATTTTGGCTTTTAGCCGAAAGATAATACGTAATTAATAAAGAAATGGATGCTCATCCATCGCGATCGTTAAGACATTTTTCTTCCCACGATCAAAATTTATGATTTGCAGCAAACAAATGTAATGGGCGCAAAAAAAAAATGTTGCCTATTCGAGGATTAATGTACCCAAACATTTTGTCAAAGATCCTAACAAAAAAAAATAAAAATATGTATACGATGTTTGCGCAAGTGTTACTTGTCGAACGTACCAAGGAGCGCTCGACGAAATCGTGTCAAACGTTACAAATTGGATGGAAAAATCGTTAATCGTAACACTCAGACAGTGGACCTCGTAACGTTCGATTCCGGGAGCCTCATTCACACGAACGGGTGAGTGACTTTTGTGATTCAATCTTACGGAAAAATGTGCTGATTGCGAGTGGCGATTGTACATAGAAAAAAAATGGGTAGATAAAAAGTCGCGATGTTTAGTGCAGTGAAAAATATTTTTAAATTGTGTGCCTTTCAGAATCGTCGGGGTTCATCTGGAAATAACAATTAATTCATCGAAAAAATGCTGAAGCACTTCGTTGCGGTGTGCCTGGCGCTTTTGCCTTTTGCACAATGCATACAGGTAACGGAAGAAAAATTGATTATTGATATAAGAAGCGGCACAAGATTGTTTTTTGCTCTTTATATAAAGAGGAAATGAGTGCAGCTGACCCTTCCGCACTTATTCTGCAATTCAGGTAGAAATAGCGCGTGATGGCCATTGCACATAAGTTCGAGGGAAATGGGAGAAAATTGCAAACACTTCTCGGTAGTAAAAAAATCTAAAAAAATGCATGAATATTAAAGGCATTGAAAATATCAATTTCGCATAATGATAATTGCGAAATGTTATTAAAAAACTGATGAAAAAAAAAATTTTTCAACAAATTTCCGACAACCCAATTTTTTTTTTTTTTATCAAAATGATTCGTTCATTTTTCTAAATCCGCATGATTTTTCCCAGATTTTAATAATTAATATGAATTTTTTTTACACACTATTTTTTCATATAGAAAAAATGTAGTTAAAGATTAAGATGTGAAAAAATGCATACGTATTTAGAAAAATGAACGAATCATTTTTATTAAATAAAAAGTTAGGTTGCCAGAATTTTGTTGAAATTTTTTTTTTCTATTTGTTAATAACATTTTGGAATTACTATTATTCTAAATTAATAGTTTCAGTACCTTTAATATGCATGGATTTTTTTCGGATTTTTATACTACCGAGAAGTGTTTGCAATTCTCTCTCATTTTCCTCGAACTTATGCAAAATGAGCATCACGCGCTATGTACCTTAAGATATTTCGCACAGAAAAATAAATTGTAAAAAAACGATTTCGCGTTTCGTAGATTCACGAGCATATGACACACGAAGAAGTTCAGAAGACGTTTCAAACTGGACACGATAATGGTATGTCCGATAGCGCATGATGTATATTTAATAAATTTATCTGAATTAACAATTTTTTGCCGATTTATCAATTTTTACTAAATTAGACTTTTTTTTTTCAAATTTGTAGCCTTTTTTGATAGCACGTAGTATAAAAAAGTGTAGGTTCAAAATTTATCGTATAAAAGATCGAATCGCATGAATGATGAATAAAAGATCGATATTTTTTTTTAATGATCGATATAATCGCAGTGCCGGAATACGAAGTGGTGCGGCTCTATCACACATTGCACAAACGCGAAGTAGAAAATAACGCTACGAATATGGTGAAGTGCAATGTCTTCGGCAGAGAATTGAGTCTCTATTTCGAACCCAATGAGGGATTATTGATCGGTGAATCAACGCCGGTGTGGACCGTGGTGCCGGATGCCGGTTGGCCTGAGAGAACGAAATACACGTTACAACGAGACGTAAATATAAAAAAAATACGGAAACGATATAACAAACAAACAAAAATACTATCGAAAACTGATTCAATAACATTTAATTGAACAGTTACTCGCGAGAATCGGTCGTGCGTATCAAGACGTATCGAAGATGTCGGCGATCGTCGCCTACGAGGGACAAGACGGCGAAACACTAATGGTAGGCAATCATCCAACCGAAGTGTCGGTGATTCGTCGAAATTTCAGATTTTACTAAATCGCTGAAATACAGTGTAACCTCTCGTATTTGACGCAATTCGGATATATCGTCAAATGCGTAAGGGACCAATCAGCTGCATGTAAAGACGACGGCAAGCGTATCGCTTAGTCGGCAATTTCCCGGTCGCCGATGCAAGGCGTTAGCCATTACGCAGTGCTCTCGGCAAATACGAGAGGTTCCACTGTAATTTCTCATCGATGAATTAATCGAAGTCCTATTTATTTTAATTATAAATCAAACATTTCGATTATCGAGTTCAATAATTTTTTTAATGATTAAATCGATAATTTTTTGAATTTTTTTTTATCATCGAATTGAAGTTAATAACTGCTGTAAGTGAATATCATGCAGTAAACGAAATTTCAGCACGGAAATTTACTGGACGATATGATAATTCGTCCGTTGCCCGATCGTCTACACGATACCATTCTTAGAGAAGCGAGAAGTCTGGACGATTCTTTACCGAGTGGGATTAGTGGTGATGAAGATTTTCGACGATCGCATCACCATGTTATATTCAAGAGACCCGAACGTGATGTCAAGCCAACGCACGGTGATATAAGTGAGTTGTTAAGTGTTAAAAGTCTTAAAATTAGCGATTAAGCATTATACATAAATGAATGAAAATATTATTTAAATTACAAATAAATCATTTTAATTATCGTAATCGCATGTTAAAGACGTTTCTTTATATTGAGGTTGTCGTTGTCGAAGCGTATCGTCGTTTCGGAATGGGTGTCAGGACCGTACGTTAAAGGGTTCAATCACCGGTATACGCGTAGTACTTTCACACCAAAACTTTATTAACGATATCTCCGAACGAAGTGTTTGAAAAAGGAAAATAAATGATTTACAAAATAAACTTAAATCCTGCGAGACGTTTCTCGACGAGTCCATCGCATTGTTCGCGTTTCATTTTCGGATTGCACTCGATGCGCTTCGCGTTCGTGATCTCCTTCTCGATTGTAATGGAGTCATGCGTTTTCGGAGTCTTTGTTTTCGTTACTGTCACAGACGTGTCTATCGCATACGACGTCTCGAGATTGACTGCCTTTTTTGCGAGCCTCACTTCCGCATTCCTTGCATTATTTCGTTATCGATCGGGATCTTTCGTAGGGCCGCGTAGACGCGTACTTGTCCCTATTTCGTCGCTTCCCTCTCCTACCAAAGTAAAGTGGCTCCATGGTTCTTCCATCCTATGGTGTATGGTTACACGGTCCCGCCATTCTATGGTTCTATGGCTCTATCGTTCTTTTATTCTAGCCTTATGTGGCTCTATGACTCCATGGTCTAATCATTCTTTGACGCTATGGCTCCTTGAAACTATCATTCCATAGTTATGGAATGCTAATGTGGCTCCATGTTTCTACCATTCTATGATTTTATGGAGCCATGCTTCCATTATTCTATGGCCCATGGCTCCATGATTCTATTCTATGGTCCTATGGCTCCTTGCTGCCATGATTCAATGACTCCCTGCTTCCGCCATTCTATAGATTTATGGTTTCACCACGCTATGATTCTATGGCGCCATGCCTCCATTATTCTATAATTGTATGGCTCCATGAATAATTCCCTAGTACCGTAATTCCCTAGCCGTAGCTCCGTGGTTCCCAGATTATATGGTTCCGTCATTCTATGGATCTATCGCTCCATGGTTCCATCATTCTATCGATCTATGACTCCATGGTTCCATCATTCTTTGGATCCATGGCTGCATGATTACATGGTTCCATTATTCAATAGTTCTATAGTTCCATAATTTTGCGATTGTGGTGCCTATTTAGTAATCACACTTTAATCAAATTCCAGGAGTCGTTAAGCGGGAAAGAAGAAATTCCGGTGAGTCGGACAGTGGGCGATCGAAGAGGAGTGTACCAGATATTGTTTATCCAGAACTCTTGCTAATCGTTGATTACAGTCTCTATGAGTAAGTTCTTTCGTTTTTTTTTTTCGTCGTAACATCGGTACTATAACCATTCTTTTATTCATTGCTCAATAGCAAAATCTTCATTTCACAGGACTCTTGGGAAAGATCCCGAAGACGCTACTCGATACGTTCTCGCTTTCTGGAATGCAGTAGACTTGCGTTATAGATTACTGGAGAATCCGGTGATACGTTTGAACATAGCAGGAATAATTATATCTGTGGTGAATATAAAAAAAAAATTCTAGTATTACTTCTTCGGCTTCGGCCGTTGTGCCAAACGGAAGATCATTAAAATGATTTTCTTATTTTTATTATTTTCCCGTCTTCTATAGCAATCGGGTGGCACTCCTTACTTGGAAAATTATAAAAGAGGTTCAACCGACGTAGATGCCGATTTGGCTTTAACTGCCATGAGTACTTACTTCTACAGAGAATCTTACAGATTTCGATTCACAACTTACGACATGGCTGTCGCGATGACTCAGTAAGATCTTTTTTTGTTATTATAAACAACATTTTTTTAAAGTGATGATGCATCCCTATCCCCCCATCTCACGCCCAGTTATTAATGAAAGGTGTTATGAATGCCATTTCAAGATCATAGACAATTGTTTGTCTCCTTGAAAGTAGGTGCAATCCCTTCCCCCCACCCGTCCCGAGCTCAATCGGTATCAAAAACTGTTAACAACTTTTTTCAGGTATTCTGGTATTCAAAGTTTAAAAAAAAGTCTCATCACATGCGGATATCACCGTAGCAGGCGATGAGACCCTTTTTAAAGCTGTAAATGGCCGGTACGCCTGAATAAAGTTGTTTACAGTTTTTGATACCGACCGCGGTATTTCACCTCTTTGTAAAAATACATTATGTTGAATCTCCATGCATTTTTGTTATCATTGTTTTTGTTACCAACGGTGATATTACCTTAAGGCAATGAGAATTACCACAGTCGGTAAAAAAAAATGGGTCATTGATTTTTACGCGAAGTTGATTCATTTTTCGCTATATGCAAAATTACGTTAAAAAAATCTCTTTTGACTTTAAATGATCGGCATTTAACAAAAAAGGATAATCAATCGGTACCGCAAACGAAAAACAACTTTTTTCACGCATACCGGCTGCGGATATCATCAGAGTTTTTAATAAAATTCTTCTTTAAGCTGTACGTATCATTGTGCGTGAAAAAAGTTATTCACAGTTTTTAGTACCAATTGCAGTATTACTTCTGTTCTTAATACAAATTCTTCTCTTCCTGTAGTCTCGACATGTGTAACATGGGTTTGAACGGGATTTGCGATAGATCGACTCTCGGTAAGTTTTTGCCGAAAATAAATTTTGGAAATTCAATCTGCGCGATTTGCTGTTAAAAATAATTATTATTTTTATTTTTATTATTATCGTAGTAATTGGCAAATCAAAAAATTTTAGGCTACGCTTACGAATGGGGTGCTTGCAACAGAAGTCACATTGACATGAACACCGAAGCTGTCGGAATGGTCGAAGATAACGGTGGATACAGCGCTATTATCCCTGCTGCTCACGAAATCGCTCACTTGTTAGTTTTTTCGACTTTCTCAATAACAAAAATTCGTTAGCCACATTTTTAATAACATTTTCGATTTTTTTTTTTTTTAGAATGGGCGCGCCGCACGACGGTTTTGACGAAACTATAAATTGCCCCAGTTGGCATGGATATATTATGTCATCTGCTTTGAATCACGATCACAATAGTTTTCAATGGTCCAATTGCACTTTGAAATCTTTTTACGATTATTTTAGGTACGTGCGCTCCGTATTTCGGGATCGATAAATTGGTATTGATGATAAATGAAACGATATAATTGATGATTATTTTGTGAAACAGTTCGGACGATGCTAAGTGCGTTTACAATAAACCTAAAGACGATGAAGTTGTCGTCCGATTGTTGCCCGGCGCGCTAATGACGCTGGACGAACAGTGCGAAAAGGTTGCGGGTACGAGGGCCTGCGACGTAAGTTCTCCAAGAATGTTTTTTAAAAGCAATAATTGTTTTTTTCTTTTTGCAAAATTGTACAAAAAAAAAACAAAATCGTATCATAAAAAAATAAGATTTCGTGAGAATTTCAAACACTTGTTGATAGTATAAAAATCGAAAAAAAAATCAACTATATTGAAGACATCAAGGATTTTGGTTTTGCATAATAACAATGCCGAAATGTTATCAATAAACAATTAAAGTACTTAATAATTCAAAAAATAGCTGGTGAAACTTTTTTTTTCGTATTTCAAATGAATCTTCCGATTTTTTAGAAACCATATGAATTTTTTCAGAATTTTCGTAAATTTTTGGAAATCTGGTTTTGGAAATTTTTTGAACGCCATTATTACGTAAATTTAATTACAATCGACCCGGAACTTCGCGAATGTACTGTGGAATATCGCTGTGAAAACATATCCAAAATTTGTGCCTTATATTCATTTTGAAAATTTCAAAAACGTAAGATTATTTTGAATAAATTTATATGGTTCCTACAAAATTAATAAATTTATTTTTAATGATAAAAAAGAACTTTGACTCGCTATTTCTTGAACGATTTATTTATTTACTTATTTGATAATAACTTTTTGGCATTATTATTACGCAAAATCACTGTTCTTGATATTTTTAATGCGTTTGATTTTTTTCAGATTTTTACTGTATCACGAAGTAGTGAAATTTTTATCGTATTAAATTTTTGGTTGGGAATGTGCGTGTAATACATCCTTAATTTCAATTTTGATTACTCTGATTTCGTCAGCACGATGAAAAGGTCTGTACAAAGCTCAGATGCTACATTCCCGGAATGGGTGACGAATGCAAATCCGTTGCCGCTGCCGCTGAGGGATCTTCCTGCGGAGATGATTTGGTAAGTTCCTCGAGATTTTTCTAAAGCAGTCAAAGATCCGTTAAGCAGATAATCTCAAAACCGAAAAATAGCATTCCGAATACACGATGATTAGGGACTTTACGAAGCTTTTTGAAGGCAAAACAAAAATGTAATATTATTTTCGTAAAAAAAAAAAACAGATAACATTCTCAGACTATTCGATTTTGTTTTTAAGAGATTAAAAAAAAAATAACTAATTAAGCGAAAAGTTAAAAGTGAACAATGTATTTATTATTAATTATTATTAGCGATAATATTTATTATCATTATTATCAATAATTTTTGTACTCAGCACTCAATTTGCACCTTTGTATCTTCAAAACAAAATCCAATCGCCTGAAAATATTTTTTTTTTCTTTCAAATTTTTTCCAATTTTTCTTCAAATTAATTATACAATTTTTTTTTGACTATGAAAATAAATCGCGTATCTTCGCAGACGATTCTGATTATCGATACTATCCTTATACTATGTGAAATTCCGACCGCAAACTATTTTTCAGCACTGTATAAACGGTCATTGCGTAAGCAGAAACGCGACGTTCGTTCCGTATACACTGAGCACAACGCAGAAACCGTTTCACCGCGGCTTCCGAAGACCAAATTTCGTATTTCCACCGGTAAAGAATCTCACGAACAAAGCTGCTATCGTGGGGACAGACGAAGAGGCGAATGATTCCATGTCAGGTGAGATATTAGTCACACAAAAAAAATAACTATGAAGGAAAATGTTTTGACATGACGCGAGTTATTCGATCGAACAACAAGACTCGATTTTACGATAAATTTTCATTTTTGTTTGTCTTTCAGTGACAAACGACCGATGAGAAGTTTGCGCGCGCGATACGCGCGAAATGACGAATTGCCTGCATCACGAATGTTCCGAAATGTCGCGAACTAAGAATTTATCCAAAGCGGATAAAAATAAGAAAAAAATCGACCCGATCAATGTGTGTATTTGTGCAAAATAAATTTTTTTCCATAATTCAAATGCCTTCCGGTTTATTATTGTTTTTTGAGATAACTACCGAAAACCTATAAAACGATTGATGGAAAGAAAAAAATCTTTGCGATACATCGACGGGGTGTCCCGACGATGATAAGTAACGGAAACGACTTATTTTCCACGGAATTCTTTCGAATAACAGAGCTAAAAGATACGATGAGTGATTTATGGTACGCAATGAAAAATTTGTGATCCGATAAATTGTCTCGATTGTCTTCGGGGCTTCTGGGTACTTAGGGAACATACGTGTGACGCAAAATCGCTCATTGCAAAATGATTCGTCAATGGAATTTGTTGTGTCTCATTCTATTATCAACGGCGCGTCGTAGCCATCAGGTAGATGCAAATTCGTTATTCTCACAATTCGCACGTAAGTGAACCGTTCGCGTGGTACGAAAAATTTTCAACGAATTTCCACGAAATAATTACAGATTCACCGGCTGATGAGCGACGACGAGGTTCGGGAAGTTTTTCGAACCGATCGAAATTCTGGTAGTCAACATAAAATTACCTAATTTTGCGCGGAAAACTCCGTATAGTCAATTTTCAAAGATAAACACGTCAATAAAAAAAAAATAAACAAAAAAAACGTAAACGCCACTAAAAAAAATAAATTTATGAAACTGTCGGAAAATTGAACATCGAGAGTTTCGCCACTTTACTGAGATTTTTATCGTCACTAAGAGTTTCTTTTGTTTTTTCTTTCAAATAAAAGTTCCACCGTACGAAGTCGTGCCGTTGTTACACTCGGAGATCGGCAATAATTCGAAACAGTTGAACATTCACTTGAAAGCTTTTGGAAACGATGTGAATCTCTACCTCAACCCTACCGAAGGAACGCTATTCACGGAAAACACACCGGTGTACACCGTTAGATCGAACAAATCGTCTCCCAATGGATTGGATTATACATTGGTTACCGGCACAGTGAGTATCGCGAAACATACGAATCGATTGTTAATATCGAATTAAAAACTGAGTATTAATATTCACTTCAAATTTTGAACTGAATATTAAAAAAATTAAATAATTCAGATGACGGGAATATTTATCAACATTCAAATTATTTGTATATTCGCAAATATACGAATTAATGTACGAAAAATGTACCCTTCCGGCGATTTTTTTTTTTTTTTTGTAAAATTCTTCATACAAAACGTTTCAGTGAAAAAAAAATCACTTTAATTTGTTTTATAGTCTTTGAGAAAAATGAGAAATTAAAAGTTAAACTCGGTTTTCGAATCTCTAAGTAATTGTAACTTCTTACATTTTTTTTCCCAACGGAATACTGTTGTTCCGTTTTCACAATTTCCGATTATCCGACCGGTGCCGCTTTCGAATTAATACAAATAATCGACGATTTAGTGTAATTGTTAAATTACTGTAAAATAGTAATTAATATTTAAATATCTTCCATATTCACGAGTATACGAAGCAAATAATTCCGATTAAATTTTTAAAAATTTCATACTTCAAGTTTCGTTTGTAGTCTTTTAATAATTTTTTAACAAAGGCGATGGATAAACGTTTCGAGATATACGAGGATCCGAAGACAATGGCGACAATTGTCGCATATCAAGATAAGGATGGAAAAATTCACTTTGTGAGTCGAGAATCTTTGCTTACAACTGCACTTCCGCTTCTCTACATCATCGAGAAGATTCTCATTTCTACATGGAAATCTTAATAATCAATTTTTTTCGTTGTGTAATCGGTTTTTTTTAGAATGGACCTTATGGCGACAATTTTGTTATTCGCACAGTACCGAGTCGAGTTATGAAACTCGTAAGCAAAAATAAAAAATATTGCAATTCACGGCTTTTGCCTCGTGTCTCAGGACGTAATGATGACTTACGAATGGCGGCGCATCACATAGTTATAAAATATACAGTTAGGAAGGATACGGGTGATCTTACGAATGGACACAACGAGATTTTGCGAAAATCTGCAAGAAAAAACTTGAAAAAAACGAGCGGCGATCGTTCAATGCCAAAAGAAGTGCCGGATGTTGTTTATCCGGAGATTTTGGTAATCGTGGATTACGATACTTTCAAGTAAATCGACAAAATACTTTTCTTCACAGTTCTTTCTATTCTTATGATCGATAGATCCATAGAATATTATAATATGCGCCCATTTTTTCTTTTTTCAAAATAATTCCACGCTATCGATTGCCATTTCAGATCTCACGATTTCCATCTCAAGAAAACTATTCTCTATTACACGGCATTTTTCAACGCCGTGGACTTGAAGTACCGAGCGCTGGAGAAGCCAAAAGTGCGGTTTCACATAGCGGGGATAATCGTAGCACTGGTGAGTATGAAAAAAACAAATGAAAAAAGTTTTTTCAATTCTCAACGACGAGTTTTAACGATGTAATTCGATAATAATTTAATCGCGTTGAATAAGCAAATTTTGTTGATTAAGAAAACAAGACAATTTTTTTATCGACAAAAAAAGCCGAAGCGCTAGTCACAGATGTCGGAAACGTTATCAAAATTGAATATCGTTTATGAAAAAAAAAAGAAAAAACAAAAAGAAGAAATCGAAGCAATTTTTCGAAAAAATTTTTTTTTTCTTTTGACGATAATTGATCGACGAGGAAATCTATAAACTAAGGAAATTGTGGAACTATTTTTTAGCGCTAAAGAAACGAATAAAAACCTTTAGATAAGTTTAACTTCGATGCCGATCTCCTCGTGAAGATGTTTTTTGCTGCCGGGATATCCCTCGAGAATATTGTCTATTATCTGATTGCAAAGTCTCTTTCTTCTCGTATATATCCGCGTGTAATCGTTGAGTATCTTTTCGACTTTTTTCTTCTCGGCGCTGAGATCCTCCGTTCCGTTAGCTTCCATAAGACTGTCCAATTGTATCGTCAATCGCTCGGCACATTCCTTCAAACGATCTCTGATTTCGATGGCGTCGTGGAGACTCGGCGTTTGGCGCAGCAAAGTCAACTTTGCTTCGAGATCACGAGACTCCTTCACGACTTCTTGAAGTCGCGTTTCTACTTCCGTCGCGTGGGACTTTAACTCGCGATCGATTCTCATCAATTCGTGGGGATCGGCCGTCGGGTTTTGAATGACGCAATAGATCTTTTGTTTGCCATAAACCTGAAAATATAATCGGACGTTTTATTTTCGATAAATCGCCGAAAAAATCTTTAATTGCGGTAAATCGAAGGCAAAAAAATGTGTTTTTTTTTTTAATATTATGCATCTCTTTACGCCAAATTATTATATAAATTTGAAAAAAAAAAAATAATAACATTTAAAAAATAATAATATATTAATGTTACTGAATTTTTTTTTTATTAAAAGATTTTTTATAAAATATTTATACATTATTTACATAAAATTTTTGAAAATCGAACCTTTACGAAAATATTTTTATTGTCGACTAACTTATCGACGGCTTTTTGCACCTCCGATTTGGAGTATTCGTTCTGAAGATTCGCAACAATGTCATTGACGCTATATGGACGATTTTGAGTTTTCAGATAATCGTAAACCGCTTTAGTAGCCATTTTTTCTCGTAGCTTTGGATCGATCTGAAAAAAAACGTGTAAAGAATTAATACATTTATTTAATGAAAATTTATATATTTTAATTTACAAAAAATGCTTATTACATCTTTTATGTTATTATTATTATTATTTATTTTTATTAATAGATCGTGATATCTTTAGAACTTCAGGACGATATTGTGTTTCAGGACCGGCAGGCGACTCCGTTTTTGAACGAAAAACGTGTACAAGATAATTTAATCGATTCCAGCGCACTGGACGCGATGTGCGTTTATCTTTACGGGGAAAAAAGATTCCCGCGGAATTCTTACGACATTGCAATCACTATTACGAAGTTAGTAAAAATTATTAATATTAATAAACAATTCCGATGCATTAATTCATTAAAAACTATTTGTGTTGAATTGCCATTGACCGCTATAACAAAATTATCTTTTATTTCGTTGCATTTCATTAATATAAAAATTTCAGTTGCAAGTTGCGTCAATGCAGAAAAAATGATAAACAACTTTCTACTTGCGTGAATCTCAGAGGTAAATGATAATTGTATTTTTTTGGAAAAACATTTTTTTTATAAAAAATTATTATAATTTTTTTTAATACAAATATTTTTATAAAGGTATCAGTAAGTATGGTACGGCTTGCGACTGGGATCACGCAACCAAAAGGGTAGAATCCGCCGCTTTGGTCCACGACGCGGGTTTCGACGGAATCGCCACCGCGGCTCACGAAATCGCTCACGTGTTAGTAATCATATTTAACACAGAAAAAAAAAAAAAACAGTTTCGATCGAAAGTCGGATCAAAAGGAGAAACTTTTGCGAATTCGAATTCAAAATTCGCGATCTAAATATACATTATTATTTTTTTTCCATTTTTCAAGTTCGAGACGATTTTCGTGTCGATTCATCATTTTTTTTATTCGTAGATTCGGCGTTCCGCACGACGGCTCGCCGTCTTTGCCGTACGTCGGCGGACCGGGGGCGCAAGATTGCAAGTGGGAAGACGGTTATCTCATGAGCAGTTCGAGACACAATCAAAATGCCCTTTCCTGGTCACCCTGCAGTCGGACTTGTTTCGAGCATTTTTTCAAGTATTATTATTATTATTGTCGACGTCATTTTTTTTGCTATTGTTGTTATTAATTCTTTAATTTTTGTTTCTTTCAATTTTTTATTATTTATTACCGAATTATTGCACCCAAAATATTACCATTTTCGAGTTTGTGAATAAGAATTAAAATTATTATGCAAAATTTCACAAATAAAAATTGTGCATATTTTGGGTTTTGGTCGCATGTTTTGGCATTTTTACTCATAGGAGAGTTTTTTTTTATTCTTCAGAAAACCTCAAGCGAGTTGTATTTACAATAAGCCAAAGGGAAACAAACCGTCGCCAAGACAACTGCCAGGAAAATTACTGTCATTGGACGAGCAGTGTCTCAGAGCAACAGGCGGCGAATCTTGTTGGGTAAGAAAACGAAGAAAAAAATTGAATAAAATCAATTAAATCTTAAAAAAAAAAAAAAAACTGCATAAAATCTATTAAATCTTTTGAAAAAAAAAAAAAAAATTAAATAAAACCTTTCAAACTTTTTGAAAAAAAAAAAATTGGATAAAATCTATTAAAACTTTTGAAAAAAAAAAAAAAAAAAATGTTTGCAGCAAGATGAACGTGTCTGTACTTTACTATGGTGCAAAGCACCCGAAGACAGCGACGATTGTATCGCGAGTACACCAGCCGCGGAGGGCTCTTATTGTGGAAATGGAAAGGTAAACTGGAAAAAAAATTTAAACGCAGCTGCGTACTAATTATTTTCTGATTTTTTTTGCAGATGTGCATTCTAGGACAGTGCATGAAGAAACAGTAAATTCTTATTTTTGTTTTTTGTATAAATGTAGTTGGAAAAGACGTTATGCTTTAAGAAAAAATCAAGAAAATTTTTAACAATAATTCGAAATAAATATATCGACAAGACGACATAATGAAGAAAGACGAGTCCTTCAAACGAAAGTCACAATTTTGACGTAAAACTAACCAAAAACGACGTAAACAATGGTTGTTCGGAAATACGGTGTTCCTTCAGTGTTTCAAATAATATTGTCACTCGGGCTGAGGCCAGCGATGTAGAATTCTATTCGTAACAGACCTTCGGACATTTGGTGTTTACTATCAGCGATAAATTGAGTCGGAATGTAACGATCAAAACAAAACACAGACATACACAACAATTCCGAGCCGCCGGCGGCGTCGCACACGGGTTGCAGCTGGAGATATGCCGTAACGGTAATTTCTTGTTACGGTAATTGACAACACAAAATGACCGTCAGTTTTGCCCTTTCAAAATCTGCGATATGCCATGAACAAAATTTTAATTCACAAAGTGTGAAAATGGGGATAACACGCGCGAAAAACATGCGTAAAACTGTCTTTTACTCACCGGGAAGTCTTCCGTACAGCACTTTCTGAAAATTCTTGAACTTCGGCAATTCACGTGCCCACGATCGTCGATAAAATTTTGAACGTTAATTCCTAATGTATATGATGTTTAAACACGGCGCAACTCGTAAAAAAAGGATGGAAATGAAATTTTACCACACGTTTAATATCCTTTTTCACGATTCTTTCTCTTTGTTTTTTCGTCGCCACAGTTTATGTCACCGACTGTGGTAAGTTATTTCCCATATTTCCGAAGACCCCGAACAGCGTGAGAGTTTCCCTCTAGATTAACGCGTTGTAGTCGCGGGTTACACGGCAGCAAAACCAAAATCTAATAATAAAGGAACACACAGGCGACAGGCCCCTTCCCCCGCCGCAGCTGACCGGTGAATACGTATTTTTTCCGTTATCTCGTTTTGTATCTCTGCCAAGATGGCAGCGCGCAGGGACAACCGTGCTAACCCCGTATCTACGAAAAACCCTCAAAGAACTATAAAAAACTGGATAAAAACAAACGCAAAATGGGAACGTTTAATCGGACTTTTAACGGATCCCCGAAGATTGTCAATCGTCGCCGGATTATTCGTTATTCTCGAAGTTTTATTAAACATCGCGATAATCGAGAATGTGAAGTACACGGAAATAGACTGGAAAGCGTACATGCAGGAGGTCGAGGGGTTTCTCAACGGAACATTGGACTACGGAAAACTTCGCGGTGACACGGGACCGCTTGTTTATCCGGCTGGTTTTGTCTACGTTTTCACGGTTTTTTATTACCTCACAGCCGCCGGAACGAATATCAAATTGGCGCAATACATTTTCGCCTTTTTGTATGTCGCAATGTTGATGCTGGTCTTTCGCATCTACGCGAGAACAAAAACTGTACCGCCTTATGTGTTAATACTCATTTTTTGCACATCGTACAGAATACATTCGATATTTGTACTGCGACTGTTCAACGATCCCATCGCCATGATTCTTCTCTTCGCTGCCATCAACGCCTTTCTTGACGACAGATGGTATCTTGGCAGTGCCCTTTACAGCTTCGCTGTGTCTGTCAAGATGAATATATTGCTCTTTTCGCCGGCTCTCCTCGTCGCTTATCTCAGCAATTTTGGTTTTTTTGGAACTTTGATGCATTTGACGATATGCGGAGGAATTCAGTTGGCACTTGGCGCACCCTTCTTGATGACAAATCCGTACGCCTATATACGTGGCGCCTTTGATTTCGGCAGAATCTTTGAATTCAAGTGGACCGTCAATTGGCGATTTCTCCCCGAAACCGTTTTCGTCAATCTAAATTTTCACGTTTCTCTGTTGATTCTTCATCTCGCTACCGTTGCGTACTTCATTCCCAGCTGGATAACTTACATGAAATCTTACGCTAGAATAAAATATGTGGAAAAAGATCTGAAGTCTCAACTACGAGATGACGAAAAAGTCGACACGTCAACGACGAGTAGACTCTTCGTTTTGCCGTTGTTTGCCGCTAATTTTATCGGGGTGGCGTTTAGTCGTTCTCTACATTATCAATTTTACATATGGTATTATCACACCCTGCCGTACATTGCTTGGCACTCGAATTACGCTAATACTACGAGAATCGTTATTCTCGGGATTATTGAACTTTGCTGGAACACTTATCCCAGCACTGTTTACAGCAGTGCTGCCCTTCACGTTTGTCATCTCGTACTTCTCTATGGATTGCACACGAATCGCGTTAAAAATACGAAATTGCAGTGAAATTGAATAAGTTTAGAATTTTGGTGCGGAAAATAGAACGAAAAAAAATGAGTTTGAATTTTGAGTATAAACTTCGTATTTTCGTTTTGTCGCATTTATAATCGAAGTGTGTATCAAAAATACCAAAAGTTGAGATGACAAAATAAATCGGAGAATTTTAAATATTAAAAACCGGCCGATTTAATATCGATCAGTTTTAGATCGATTTTATATCGATTATTATATTTTTTAAGTGAAAAATTGAAGAAAAAAGATTGAACATAAACACCAATATGCGTAAAAATGTTGATTTGCGAAATGATGTTAAAAAAATCGTGTGAATTATATATCACAGAGAATCGTGTTACTGCCAAACAAAGAAATAGATGCATTGTTACTGTTTTCTGTATAAAAGCTGCATTTTTTAAAAAATGATCATGTAAACGTTAAGGGAATTTGTATCCGACAATATTGCTCAAACGGTCGAAAGAGCGTATAAGGATTGCTTATACACAGCGTATACATGCTCTTCGCAACGTTAAATAAAGAGTCTTCCAGAAAATGATGGTTTTGCAAAATGTAACTATTGTACGATATAACGAAATATACGAGATTTTAATCATTTATATGTATTCGTTTCGATTTTGTTTACTAATTTTTTGTTCGATTATCCGAAACTAACTAACATATGTGTAGCGTTCGATAAAAAAAGAACGAAGAGCCTATTAGGATCATTGCGTGTTCGTGGAAAATGTTTAATTTCCCTTCAAGATTATTTCAAATGGCAATATCGATCACCGAGAACGAATTGTCATATATGTAAACCCATAATCTCTCGAATCTCATATTTCTGCGCGAATGAAGTATTTATCACCGAGTCTGCGGCAACGATTGTGTTCTTTTGTACCGCGAGTCTCCTTTCCGCGGGCAAAACCCATTTTTTTCTCACATGTCGATGTGGTTTCGAAACAGTTTACTATTAAAGTTTTTATATACAATTGCATAGGAGATGAGTACGCGGGAGGCTGTACCACATCATCTTGTAATGAAAATATTAAAAATTTCGTTTTTATTACATTCATTTGTCGTCAAAATAACCCTAATATAAAAAAACAGACGATAGTTCATGAGAAACGGCGCTGTTTAAAATGAGTGGGACGTGCTCGCGCGTGACTATTAACGTGACTATTAGTACGGAGATTAATACGGAGATGCACAACGCTCGGCTTTTGTGACCAACTGAGTGGCGCTAAATCGTAGCGGCGAACTCGGGAGTACGATTTTGTGATCATCGCCTCGGCGAACATTGCAGAGTCGAGGCGAACGTGATTCATTATATTTCAATTTATTATATTTCAATTCATTATATTTCCAAAAATCATTTCGAAGTTCGATTCCGATCGCTTAGCGAACGACTCAGTTGCCAAGCTTCTGAGTCTAGTCTAGTCTAGAATAAGAATTTTGGTCTAGCGCCCTCTGTAATAAATTGACACGCCATCGATATTTATTACTGTTATAATCGTTTATTGTTCAATATATAATGAGACAACTATTTGAGGGTGTCTTATCGCTAGCGCCATGTTGGCTGTTCGCTGGTGTTTTCTACTTCCTCCCGAAGAAAACAGGGGGCGCTTGTCGCCAACATTTGTTTCACATCACCTTAAATATTCCGTTTGATACCCTCGTGCGGTCACGGCCGCGGTGGCGAAATTCGTCACCTCGACCACGGTCAGGACGAGGATATCCTAATCGTGCGTGATGAGAGGTTCTCGAAATCGTGATGGGAATTTTTCCGTAGAAACGGATCCTCTCCCAGTGCGGTCATGACACTTGCAAACACTAGAACGGCAATTATTTATAGCAGATTTTTTTGCATTAAAAAAAACAATTATTTTTGCCATATTTTATTTTGCCACAGAAGGGCTTCTTCTGTTAAACTTGGCATGTATAACTTAACTTATTGTTTTGAATAATTTTTTAATCAGAATTTTTAAGTACCTGGCGTAACTTGTCTTTTTTTGAAAACATTTTTTGAGAAATATGTTATAGAATATCATTTATCCTTACATCATTGGACATTTTAAATCCGATAGAGCAAGTTATTTGCCCTATTGAAGTCAATTCAAAACTTCTACTCTCACAGTCACGACTCTAGATCGAAATTTGTGAAGAGCCAATTCACCAATAAAAATAATGGTAGCACATGCTAATCCTATGCTGAGAATGACAAATGCAAATGCCACCTCGTGTAACTGTATATTTTTGAAGTTCTTATTTTTTATGACTATCTCATCGAATTCGAACTCCGCTAGTGTTGTTTCGTTGAATCTCTCGGGCCAGGGTTTAAGGACATCAGCCTCGACCATTCTTTGAATTACTGTGTTAAATCGTTGTTCCAGGGCCCAATTCCATCGAATATGAAAGGCAATGTAGACCGGGATAAGAACATTGTTACTCACATGCAACTTGAGCTCTCGCGCTTGGTCAATTTTGAAACCGGTTAAAAATCCTATACAAACAGCTGAAGGATCATTCTTGACGTACACAACACAGTCTTCCGGCCGATCAATTTCTATGAAATTTTTTATGACATCTTGATTGTCGATCAAAATTTTGAAAGCTTTTACACCATACATCTTGTATCCGAGACTAACGACGTCGTTCATTGTATTAACACTCCGAAGAGGGATGTGTGTGGTCAATAGAGATGCCAAATTGCCTTGATAAATTCCTTGCAACGTCACAGCAAAAAACAATAAGCATGTTAAATAAATTCTCGTGGAAGTATTGTCCCGTAGATTTGTAAAGGACGTGTCACAAGTGATACGAACAAGATTCAAAATTGCAGGCATCGTAGCTTGTCGTAAAAATATTCGAAGGAAAATGAAAGTGATCAAATAAACCACTCCTATACCAAACCGCGATGGCATATCGACGACACTGATGATTTTATTAAATTGTGTCTTGTGACCTCTGAACTGAGATATCAGGATTACTCCTGTCTGGTCATGAGGATAGGCCATTAAAGAGTGTCCTATATCAATCAAGCAACCAGGAGTTTCTTCTATTTCGTCAAGGGTTTCTCTGAGATGTTCACCTGACCGAACAGTGCGTATTAGTGTTGCGTTCAGCGCGCTAGCAACAATCCTATAAACTCGTCTCAATGCTTTCCAATGATAAGTCGATGTTTGCAAGCTTCCCTTATAAGCAAGTTCAACTTGTTGATAAGCGAAAAGTTTAATCTTATAGCCTGCAAGATCGTGTGTTTTTTCGAAATGAAGGTTCGCACAGATGTCTTGATTCTTTTCATATATCCGATGGAACACAGTGAAAGGATGTTCATCGATTCCTAATGCAACGAAGTATTTTCGCCAGGTGGCTGGCGCTTGACTTGTGTATGGATTGTAATTGTAAATCAATCTTTTCTGTTTATGACGAATGCACATTACGTTCGCATCGAGTATACCCAACTGCCAGCTGACTCCCAGCAACCCTACAGGGTTGCAATTAGGCGAGAAGTCGACTATGAGAAACGAACCTTCATGATTCCACCAAATGGAAGGAACAACTTCCTTTTGCATGAGGTTTATAAATGCTTCCAGTGAATCGACTCCAATTATAAAGATCTGCTGCTTGTATCGAAATTGGCGAAACTGTTGCCGACTACGATACTGATTATTCGTGGTCCTAGTAGTATTATTGATCACAACTACAGGAATTAAGTATTGCACTGCCAATTTTGTGAACAGTGCATCATTCAAATCTCCAGCAAGGACAACGTGATTTATCCTGTCCCCATAGCATGATGTCAAGATGTTGATCTGAAACCCATTGAATCAGTATTACGTTTCGCTCTTTTTTTTTGTTCTTATTTCTCTTTATAAAATCTTGTAAGAAGCCTTACGAATTCCGCAATTCTCAACAATATTTTTTGCAAATTCTTTTGAGATAATAATATTCAGCAACTTTACGTAGTGATTTTCTTTTATCGTTGTATAATGCAGATTTACATAATCAAAGTATATCTACAATTCATTCGTCATACAATTCTTGTGAAATTCGACATCGTGTGAGCTATTTTTCGATAGGATTAAAAATTTCTAAGATATTCATTTTCAACATGTGGAATTACCAAAAAATTGAAATTAGACAAAAAGTTTGTTAACATTTTCAAAAAAAAGACTAAAAATGATTTGAACTTATCATCAGATTATGCATATTTCAGTGAAAGTGTCCAAGTAAATTAGAAGTGTAAGTAACACTAGTACCCCGTGTGTTCTCAGAGCCTATAACTATATTGATTGGAGGTAAACGAATCTTACCACGCCTTCGACGAAACCTGAAGTTCTTTCGTCCAAACGCGGGTTGGCGATAATCATTTTCGTTCGGCACGTGGTCGTCGTGATTAACACTATGAAAATCACCGAAAACTTCGTTAACTGCTGCATGGCTTTGTTATATCGGTTACCAAAAAGAGAGAAAGATGGAAACCTCGACACTGTAAATACACCGGTTGATTAAAGACTGGATGCAATTCTCGCGGCAGCCGCGTATGAATTTTTCTCTACACGCACGATTGGCACATCACGCTATTCGTGCCTAAATTATTGTTGAAGGTTATCGTTAAATATTCTTGTTCACCGTACGATTAATGATTAATCATTTCGAGAGCAGAAAACGGCCACATTCTGACAAAGTAAAAGCTGTATGTGCAAGTAACTATTGATATTAGAGGACGCGCGTGTTGTTTCAAGGAGAATTCGATGCACGCTCGTCCCAATAGGCCATTGGAAAAAAATTACATTACAGCGTGACAATTAATCGATCTATGCTCGTAATAAAACCATGTTGCCCAATGGTCTATTTATTAAATTGTAGACCCTTCTTACACATTTAAAAACGTGTTGAATTTAGGTATCGTCACCATGTAAAAAAATACTTGTATTTTCGTTTAAAAAGTGATTGCAATATTAAAGGTATGGAACACCACGCTTGTTTTCCGAGTGTGATTCCCAACAGTTCAAGTCTAACACGGGGAAATGTTTTTGTATCGCATTGGCGATCGATAAATCAACCCTTTACGTAAAAAAAATTGAGAAAATAATTCAATAAAAATTTCGAAAAGTTCAGATCTAGTTTGAAGAAATGGCTATTGAATGTGACGAAAACACCAAATTGAATTACGCACTGTATCATCATCATTTATTTTACGTTACGTTCTTAGCCAAAAGTGAGACTCGAAGAGAATTTAGACTTCCCGATGGGATAAAACATGAAATAAATATTGTAAGAGGATTTTGCTTGGCCGGTCACCTTCGGCTTGTGCTCTGCTGTTTCGTCGTTCGGCTTCTATTAACGCCCACTCCGCAGCAGATACAATCACTGGATATATGTTCGGATGAAAATCCACTCCTGTTCCGGGTAAAAACGATTTTTTTTTAATATGAAATTTTTTATAGTACCCGTAATAATCGGCGTGTCGATAATTTATGAGGAATGCTTTATAATTTCGCGTTTGGCCTCATTGGCGGAAATATTTCGAATAAATTTTCTCAAAATATATGTAAAAAAAAAAGAAAAAAAATGTATTTAAAGTGATTTTGAAATCGTATCGCATCGTACTGTTTTATTCAACATTACTTGAAGTACTTTTTTTTATAATAATAATAATAATATATAATAGTAGAAAAAAATTATTAATTTACTTAAGTTTCGAACCTTAAATTAAAAATAGAAATGAATGAAGAATAACAATGAATTAAATTACAGAGGCGGACGAGTCAGGTATGAAATACAACGGGGATCCGAAATCTTTCGAAGTTTACGGTTTCGTGCCGCGGGAGTCAATACGATTGGAAGATCTCTCTGGCGACGATTCGCGAATCGTTGTGCCCGATGGAGAGGTACTGAACATTAAAAAAAATAATAATTTTATTTCCGAGTCAATTAATGACCGCAAAAATGCTTAACACAACGCGATCTTTTTTATTATTTATTATAGACGAATGCAACGCCGTTCTACTGTTTGATCCAAGCGATGGTCGATTTGGATCAGGTAGCGATAGTGCGAAGAATTTACGCCTCGGGAGGCGTTCCGAAAATGGGAGTTCTTTTTCCACGCATCAACGTGCCCGGCGAGCCTTGGGTAATAATCGCTGATTTTCGGTTCTTTATATTATTCATATATATAATATTGCAAATTATATAATATTTATTATTATTGTCTATAATTATAATACGAATATATAAGACGCTCCCGGCGCGCTCGCAGTTCTTCTGTCGATATTGTAAAAGTTCGTCATCGCCGCTGCAGCTTATAGAGTTAAGTCCCTCTAAAAGAAAAATATTGTAAGTCACTCTAAGAGTGACTATAGCGACGTGTGCTGTGGCGACGGTTGCTAAGGAGACCATTGTTATGGAGAATGTTGCTAAGGAGACCGTTGCTATGGAGACGATTGCTATGGAAGCCGTTGCTATGGAGACGGTTGCTATGACGATCGTCCACCCCTCGACTCTTGAACACGGCGGCGGCGGCGAAATATTTTTATAATATTGATAGGTAATATAATATTTATAATATATAATGTATATATTACATTATATGAATTTTCATCTACATAACATTTTACCATATCAAAATTTCTATTATTATTCTATTATTTTAATTTACTCGGAACAGTGCATGATACTCATCGGTTTCTTGTACGCCGAGGATCGACGCGTCATACAATCGCGTTCTCTTATCTAAGTTATGAAGAATTTATCGGAAGAGAAAGAGAACATTGTCGGGGACATGATAGACGCGATGATGCTTATGGACTGCAAAGAGTAAGGGCGCCAAAGTGTGTCAAAGTGAAACACACAACTCAATCACAATTAATATCGATATTAATAGTTTTTCTTTGCAATTTTGGCGGATAGCGACGAGGATCGCGAGATCTTTGCTCCCGGTGCAGTACCATCGCCGACACTGCAACATCATTAGAATTCTTTGGCTTTCCGCGCTCTGCATCCCAACGAACCTGTGCCGCCGTTGAGCGAACATTTGGAAAAAATGATCGCACCGCCAGAATCATTGAGGATAAAACAAGAACCACTGCTCGATAAACTGAAAAAGTTATTCCCGATCGAAGAGGAACTGGCATTGTTGAAAAAAGAATCGGAAGCGTGCGTCATGTTTGTCTGTGAATTATTAATAGCATTTCCGGTTTAGCGATTTTTTTATTTCTTTTTTCTTTCTTTTTTTTCCTTGGAAACAGAACGGACCAATTGGCGCTTCCGGTAAAAAAAGATTGAACATAAACACCAATATGCGTGAAAATGTTGATTTGCGAAATGATGTAAAAAAAATCGTGTGAATTATATATCACAGAGAATCGTGTTACTGCCAAACAAAGAAATAGATGCATTGTTACTGTTTTCTGTGTAAAGCTGCATTTTTTAAAAAATGATTATGTAAACGTTAAGGGAATTTGTATCCGACAATATTGCTCAAACGGTCGAAAGAGCGTATAAGGATTGCTTATACACAGCGTATACATGCTCTTCGCAACGTTAAATAAAGAGTCTTCCAGAAAATGATGGTTTTGCAAAATGTAACTATTGTACGATATAACGAAATATACGAGATTTTAATCATTTATATGTATTCGTTTCGATTTTGTTTACTAATTTTTTGTTCGATTATCCGAAACTAACTAACGTATGTGTAGCGTTCGATAAAAAAAGAACGAAGAGCCTATTAGGATCATTGCGTGTTCGTGGAAAATGTTTAATTTCCCTTCAAGATTATTTCAAATGGCAATATCGATCACCGAGAACGAATTGTCATATATGTAAACCCATAATCTCTCGAATCTCATATTTCTGCGCGAATGAAGTATTTATCATCGTGTCTGCGGCAACGATTGTGTTCTTTTGTACCGCGAGTCTCCTTTCCGCGGGCAAAACCCATTTTTTTCTCACATGTCGATGTGGTTTCGAAACAGTTTACTATTAAAGTTTTTATATACAATTGCATAGGAGATAAGTACGCGGGAGGCTGTACCACATAATCTTGTAATGAAAATATTGAAAATTTCGTTTTTATTACATTCATTTGTCGTCAAAATAACCCTAATATAAAAAAACAGACGATAGTTCATGAAAACCGGCGCTGTTTAAAATGAGTGGGACGTGCTCGCGGGTGACTATAGCGTGACTATTAGTACGGAGATTAATACGGAGATGCACAACGCTCGGCTTTTGTGACCAACTGAGTGGCGCTAAATCGTAGCGGCGAACTCGGGGGTACGATTTTGTGATCATCGCCTCGGCGAACATTGCAGAGTCGGGGCGAACGTGATTCATTATATTTCAATTCATTATATTTCCAAAAATCATTTTCGAAGTTCGATTCCGATCGCTTAGCGAACGACTCAGTTGCCAAGCTTCTGAGTCTAGTCTAGTCTAGAATAAGAATTTTGGTCTAGCGCCCTCTGTAATAAATTGACACGCCATCGATATTTATTACTGTTATAATCGTTTATTGTTCAATATATAATGAGACAACTGTTTGAGGGTGTCTTATCGCTAGCGCTATGTTGGCTGTTCGCTGGTGTTTTCTACCTCCTCCCGAAGAAAACAGGGGCGCGCTTGTCGCCAACATTTGTTTCACATCACCTTCAATATTCCGTTTGATACCCTCGTGCGATCACGGCCGCGGTGGCGAAATTCGTCACCTCGACTACGGTCAGGACGAGGATATCCTAATCGTGCGTGAAGAGAGGTTCTCGAAATCGTGATGGGAATTTTTCCGTAGAAACGGATCCTCTCCCAGTGCGGTCATGACACTTGCAAACACTAGAACGGCAATTATTTATAGCAGATTTTTTTGCATTAAAAAAACAATTATTTTTGCCATATTTTATTTTGCCACAGAAGGGCTTCTTTTGTTAAACTTGGCATGTATAACTTAACTTATTGTTTTGAATAATTTTTTAATCAGAATTTTTAAGTACCTGGCGTAACTTGTCTTTTTTTGAAAACATTTTTTGAGCAATATGTTATACAATATCATTTATCCTTACATCAGTAGACATTTTAAATCCGATAGAGCAAGTTATTTGCCCTATCGAAATCAATTCAAAACTTCTACTTTCACAGTCACGACTCTAGATCGAAATTTGTGAAGAGCCAATTCACCAATAAAAATAATGGTAGCACATGCTAATCCTATGCTGAGAATGACAAATGCAAATGCCACCTCGTGTAACTGTATGTTTTTGAAGTTCTTATTTTTTGTGACCTTCTCATCGTATTCGAACTCCGCTAGTGTTGTTTCGTTGAATCTGTCGGGCCAGGGTTTGAGGACATCAGCCTCGACCATTCTTTGAATTACTGTGTTAAATCGTTGTTCCAGGGGCCAATTCCATCGAATATGAAAGGCAATGTAGACCGGGATAAGAACATTGTTACTCACATGCAACTTGAGCTCTCGCGCTTGGTCAATTTTGTAACCGGTTAAAAATCCTATACAAACAGCTGAAGGATCATTCTTGACGTACACAACACAGTCTTCCGGCCGATCAATTTCTATGAAATTTTTTATGACATCTTGATTGTCGATCAAAATTTTGAAAGCTTTTACACCATACATCTTGTATCCGAGACTAACGACGTCGTTCATTGTATTAACACTCCGAAGAGGGATGTGTGTGGTCAATAGAGATGCCAAATTGCCTTGATAAATTCCTTGTAACGTCACAGCAAAAAACAATAAGCATGTTAAATAAATTCTCGTGGAAGTATTGTCCCGTAGATTTGTAAAGGACGTGTCACAAGTGATACGAACAAGATTCAAAATTGCAGGCATCGTAGCTTGTCGTAAAAATATTCGAAGGAAAATGAAAGTGATCAAATAAACCACTCCTATACCAAACCGCGATGGGATATCGACGACACTGACGATTTTATTAAATTGTGATTTGTGACCTCTGAACTGAGATATCAGGATTACTCCCGTCTGGTCATGAGGATAGGCCATTAAAGAGTGTCCTATGTCAATCAAGCAACCAGGAGCTTCTTCTATTTCGTCAAGAAGTTCTCTGAGATGTTCACCTGACCGAACAGTGCGTATTAGTGTTGCGTTCAGCGCGCTAGCAACAATCCTATAAACTCGTCTCAATGCTTTCCAATGATAAGTCGATGTTTGCAAGCTTCCCTTATAAGCAAGTTCAACATGTTGATAAGCGAAAATTTTAATCTTATAGCCTGCAAGATCGTGTGTTTTCTCGAAATGAAGGTTCGCACAGATGTCTTGATTCTTTTCATATATCCGATGGAACACAGTGAAAGGATGTTTATCGATTCCTAATGCAACGAAGTATTTTCGCCAGGTGGCTGGCGCTTGACTTGTGTATGGATTGTAATTGTAAATCAATCTTTTCTGTTTACGACGAATGCACATTACGTTCGCATCGAGTATACCCAACTGCCAGCTGACTCCCAGCAACCCTACAGGGTTGCAATTAGGCGAGAAGTCGACTATGAGAAACGAACCTGCATGATTCCACCAAATGGAAGGAACAACTTCCTTTCGCATGAGGTTCATAAATGCTTCCAGTGAATCGACTCCAATTATAAAGATCTGCTGCTTGTATCGAAATTGGCGAAACTGTTGCCGAGTACGATACTGATTATTCGTGGTCCTAGTAGTGTTATTGATGACAACTACAGGAATTAAGTATTGTACTGCCAATTTTGTGAACAGTGCATCATTCAAATCTCCAGCAAGGACAACGTGATTTATCCTGTCCCCATAGCATGATGTCAAGATGTTGATCTGAAACCCATTGAATCAGTATTACGTTTCGCTCTTTTTTTTGTTCTTATTTCTCTTTATAAAATCTTATAAGAAGCCTTACGAATTCCGCAATTCTCAACAATATTTTTTGCAAATTCTTTTGAGATAATAATATTCAGCAACTTTACGTAGTGATTTTCTTTTATCGTTGTATAATGCAGATTTACATAATCAAAGTATATCTACAATTCATTCGTCATACAATTCTTGTGAAATTCGACATCGTGTGAGCTATTTTTCGATAGGATTAAAAATTTCTAAGATATTCATTTTCAACATGTGGAATTACCAAAAAATTGAAATTAGACAAAAAGTTTGTTAACATTTTCAAAAAAAAGACTAAAAATGATTTGAACTTATCATTAGATTATGCATATTTCAGTGAAAGTGCCCAAGTAAATTAGAAGTATAAGTAACACTAGTACCCCGTGTGTTCTCAGAGCCTATAACTATATTCATTGGAGGTAAACGAATCTTACCACGCCTTCGACGAAACCTGAAGTTCTTTCGTCCAAACGCGGGTTGGCGATAATCATTTTTGTTCGGCACGTGGTCGTCGTGATTAACACTATGAAAATCACCGAAAACTTCGTTAACTGCTGCATGGCTTTGTTATATCGGTTACCAAAAAGAGAGAAAGATGGAAACCTCGACACTGTAAATACGCCGGTTGATTAAAGACTGGATGCAATTCTCGCGGCAGCCGCGTATGAATTTTTCTCTACACGCACGATTGGCACATCACGCTATTCGTGCCTAAATTATTGTCGAAGGTTATCGTTAAATATTCTTGTTCACCGTACGATTAATGATTAATCATTTCGAGAGCAGAAAACGGCCACATTCTGACAAGGTAAAAGCTGCATGTGCAAGTAACTATCGATATTAGAGGACGTGCGTGTTGTTTCAAGGAGAATTCGATGCACGCTCGTCCCAATAGGCCATTGGAAAAAAATTACATTACAGCGTGATAATTAATCGATCTACGCTCTTAATAAAACCATGTTGCCCAATGGTCTATTTATTAAACTAGCAGGTTACGGGCGCGCTGCGCGCCCGAAACCTTCTGTCAAATCTCGTCGACCAATCGCGGCACGAATAAACCGACAACAATGAGCTTCGATATGAGTAACAACAATAAATTCGATCTATTCGATATATATCGCAAGGACCTTTTTAAGAGAGCGATTGTAGACCCTTCTTTTACACATTTAAAAACGTGTTGTATTTAGGTATCGTCACCATGTAAAAAAGTACTTGTATTTTTGTTTTAAAAGTGATTGCAATATTAAAGGTATGGAACATCACGCTTGTTTTCCGAGTGTAATTCCCAACAGTTCAAGTCTAACACGGGGAAATGTTTTTGTGTCGCATTGGCGATCGATAAATCAACCCTTTACGTAAAAAAAAATTGAGAAAATAATTCAATAAAAATTTCGAAAAGTTCAGATCTAGTTTGAAGAAATGGCTGTTGAATGTGGCGAATTCACCAAATTGAATTACGTATCATCATTTATTTTACGTTACGTTCTTAGCCAAAAGTGAGACTCGAAGAGAATTTAGACTTCCCGATGGGATTAAAATATGAAATAAATATTGTAAGAGGATCTTGCTTGTCCGGTCACCTTCGGTCCGTGCTCTACGGGCCGAAGGTGTATCGTCGTTCGGCATCTATTAACGCTTCGGCCATTCGCTGATCACCATACTTTGTGTATTTTTTTCCGTACAACACGATGGACACCTCATTTAGATTGTATAACGCTCGAAAAACCAAGATTTTACAATTTAAGAAATAGACCATTGGGCAACATGGTTTTATTCAGAGCGTAGATCGATTAATTATCACGTTATAATGTAATTTTTTTTCCAACGGCCTATTGGGACGAGCGTGCATCGAATTCTCCTTGAAACAACACGCGCGTCCTCTAATATCGATAGTTACTTGCACATGCAGCTTTTACCTTGTCACAATGTGGCCGTTTTCTGCTCTAACAATGATTAATCATTAATCGTACGGTGAACAAGAATATTTAACGATAACCTTCGACAATAATTTAGGCACGAATAGCATGATGTGCCGATCGTGCGTGTAGAGAAAAGTTCTATCTCTCCTTTTGGTAACCGATATACCAAAGCCATGCAGCAGTTAACGAAGTTTTCGGTGATTTTCATGGTGTTCATCACGACGACCACGTGTCGAACGAAAATGTTTATCGCCAACCCATGTTTGGACGTGTTTAATTCCACATGTTGAAAGTGAATATCTTAGAAATTTTTAATCCTATCGAAAAATAGCTCACACGATGTCGAATTTCACAAGAATTATATGACGAATGATTTGTAGAAATTCTTGGATTATGTAAATCTGCATTATACGACGATAAAAGAAAATCACTACGTAAAGTTGCTGAATATTATTATCTCAAAAGAATTTGCAAAAAACATTGTTGAGAATTAAGAGGAGGTGCAATCCCTTCCCTCCCGCTCATCCCGGGCTCAGTCGGTATCAAAAACTGTAAACAACTTTTTTGGCGCATATTAGCATTTACAGGCGAAAAAAAAGTTTCATCCCCTGCGGACATACCCAAAGCAGGGGATGAAACTTTTCGTTTAGCTGTAAATGCTAATACATGCCAAAAAAGTTGTTTACAGTTTTTGATACCGACTGCGGTATTTCACCTGTTCTTAAGAACGCCAAGGAAAAGTCGTTTGACCCGACTCTGCAATGTTGGCCGAGGCGATGATCACAAAATCGTACTCCCTAGTTCGCCGCTACGGTTTAGCGCCACTCAGTTGGGGACGGCCAAAAGCCGAGCGCTGTGCATCTCTCTACTAATCTCAGGGGTATGTTCCGAATCAGCGCCGAGCGAACTTTCCTCTCATTCTTTCATTCGCGGTAAGACAGAGAGAAAAGTCGCCCGGCGCTGATTCGGAACGTACCCCTGGCGTGACACGTTTGCAATTAAATGCGGGTAAACATTGTACCGGTCGAAGCCTGTTCCGTCAGTTTGCGTCAGTCGCGCGCGTAACCGGCACTATCTCCGGTAACCGGACACATACAGTTTTTCCGCGGTCTATTCGCCTTTTCCGCATTTGTTAACAGTTATCACTTACTAAAAATTATTAACAAACTCAACACTGTGAATCGACTGCAATAATCACGCAATAAAAATGCCTCCCAAAAACGATAAGGTTAAATTAATTGTTGTGAACAAAAAAATACGAAAAAAATTGCGACTCGATCTTTTGTCACGTGAATCACGATTTTCTTTCGTAGGAGGTGGTTTTCTTTCTCACTCATGTCGGCGTCCAACCGAAGAACGTGGACGACGATTATTTTACAAAAGCCAAAGAAGTCATGAAGCTCGTTGTAACGAAAAAGGTTCGTGTATTATCGTCAAAAAAAGTTCATAAATTCGTCGGAATGTTGTACCGTATTTCGGTCGTCGCAGATTTTCATGAGGCCAAAGGACGAAGTTGGAATAATGATTACAGCACCCAGCAAAGAGGAAAGCTCTAAGCTACTTCAACGAAATCAGGTGCCGACTTGGGAAATGGTAGAAAAAATCACTAATCTCCAACAGACTGATGTGCCGTTCGACGATTGGCACTCTGTACTCTCCGACACCATCAAACACATCGAAGAGTTTGTGTTAGTAACACATAGTAAAATTTAAAAATCAATATTTAAAAAAAAAAAAAAGATGCATTTCTTATGCGGCAAATTATTATTAATCGCAGCAGCCAGGCAACGCGCATTGTACTGATAATGCTTTTCAACTTTGATGACGACTGTTCCACCCCTTCACCGACGAGAGTCCAAACAATCATCCAGAAGACGAAGGACTTGGGGATTGATCTCATGTGGATGTAATTGTGCATTTATTTGTTATTTTAAGTTAAGGGAGAGACTGAGCGATTCTGAGAAAAAAAGTGTATTTTTTTTTTCACCAATGATAAATTTGTATGAAAAGAAATTATTATCATTATTATTGCAGAAATGGTTATAATTGATAATAATTAATTAACAATAATTTGTTATTATTATGTAAATGATACATTATATAAGTCATTAGATGTATCATAATAATAATAGAAATGTGATATTAATAAGTTTATTTTTTTTTTCGAATAAGAAGAAAAAAGAAAAGGAAAAATACGATATTTGAAATAACATTTAAAATCATTTTAATGTCAATTGGACTTTACGTTTCTTTATTTGCAGGGGAAGCAAACCGCTGAAAGACTGTTCTACCGAGAAACTCAACAGCAGCGAGAAAATTCTCATGGAAATTCTACAAGAGGTGAATTAAATTCCGTTGATTTAAATCAATAATTTCGAAATTTCGAAAATCAATTTTGACGAAAACTGTGATTTTTTTTGTTAATGTATTTTTTTTTTTTCAGGCCAACGGAGTGTACCGGCAAATAGATCGAACTTTGCCGCAATTGCGATTATTCAAAAAACCCAA
Source organism: Cryptus viduatorius (assembly GCA_964006125.1). NCBI lineage: Eukaryota > Metazoa > Arthropoda > Insecta > Hymenoptera > Ichneumonidae > Cryptus > Cryptus viduatorius. Next base: position 7,525,564 of record OZ023226.1, read on the forward strand.
AGGACGATACATGGCTTGGAAATGCCTTTTCCAAATAGGACCCATGTTCATACCCACCGCTACTTACGTACAAGTATGAGGAAGAAAATAACAGAACCGCATCCGCTGTTTAAGTTGTTTCAATTTTTTTTAATAGCGTTTTTGTTTGTTTCGCAGGCAACGGACAAATTAACGAAACCGCCGTTTAAGAACGTAACAATTAAATCGACTCCTGCACGTGAGAATCTTTCGCCCGAACCGTCAGCCTCCGCTCCGGCAGCCGCAGGCGAAACCAACGACGAACCTAGTGGTTCGCGCCAACAGTCCGAGGAACTGCAACTCGTAAAATACGAACGAGATTACGTCGACAGACACAAAGTCGCCCACTCCGCAGCAGATACAATCACTGGATATATGTACGGACGAAAATTCATTCCTGTTTCGGGTAAAAACGAGTTTTTTTTTTTTTATAAAATTTTTTATCGTTGCCAATAATCGGCGTCTCGATAATTTATGAGAACTCATTTATAATTTCGTGTTTAGCGTGATTGGCGAAAATAATCCAAATAAATTTTCTAAAAATACGTAAAGAAAAATTGAATTCAAGTGATTTTGAAATCGTATCGCATCGTACCGTTTTATTCAACATTACTTGAAGTAGTTTTTTTTTATAATAATAATAATAATATATAATAGTAAAAAAAAATTATTAATTTACTTAAGTTTCGAACCTTAAGTTAAAAATAGAAATGAATAAAGAATGACAATGAATTAAATAACAGAGGCGGACGAGTTAGGTATGAAATACAACGGGGATCCCAAATCCTTCGAAGTTTACGGTTTCGTGCCGCGGGAGTCAATACGATTGGAAGATCTCTCTGGCGACGATTCGCGAATCGTTGTGCCCGATGGACAGGTACTGAACATTAAACATAAAAAAAATACAATTTTTATTTCCGAGTCAATTAACGAAAATCGCATAAATGCTTAACACAACGCGATCTTTTTTCATTATTTATTATAGGAGAATGCAACGCCGTTCTACTGTTTGATCCAAGCGATGGTCGATTTGGATCAGGTAGCGATAGTGCGAAGAATTTACGCCTCGGGAGGCGTTCCGAAAATGGGAGTTCTTTTTCCACGCATCGACGTGCCCGGCGAGCCTTGGGTAATAATCGCTGATTTTCGGTTCTTTATATTATTCATATATATAATATTGCAAATTATATGATATTTATTATTATTGTCTATAATTATAATACGAATATATAAGACGCTCCCAGCGCGCTCGCAGTTCTTCTGTCGATATTGTAAAAGTTCATCATCGCCGCTGCAGCTTATAAAGTTAAGTCCCTCTAAAAGAAAAATATTGTAAGTCAATCTAAGAGTCACTATGGCGACGGGTGCTGTGGCGACGGTTGATAAGGAGACCGTTATTATGGAGAACGTTGCCATGGCGATCGTTGCTATGGAGACGGTTGCTATGGAGAATGTTGCTAAGGAGACCGTTGCTATGGAGACAGTTGCGATGGAAGCGGTTGCTATGGAGACGATTGCTATGACGACCGCCCACCCCTCGACTCTTGAACACGGCGGCGGCGAGATATTTTTATAATACAGAGACATAATATAATATTTATAATATATAATTTATATCTTACATTATATGAATTTTCATCTACATAACATTTTACCATATCAAAATTTCGATTATTATTCTATTATTTTAATTTACTCGGAACAGTGCATGATACTCATCGATTTGTTGTACGCCGAGGATCGACGCGTCATACAATCGCGTCCTCTTAACTCAGTTATGAATAATTTATCGGAAGAGAAAGAGAACATTATCGGGGACATGATAGACGCGATGATGCTTACGGACTGCAAAGAGTAAGCGCGCCAAAGTGTGTCAAAGTGAAACACACAACTCAATCACAATTTCTATCGATGTTAATTGTCTTGTTTTTCGATTTTGGCGGACAGCGACGAGGATCGCGAGATCTTTGCTCCCGGTGCGGTACCATCACCGACACTGCAACATCATTGGAATTCTTTGGCTTTCCGCGCTCTGCATCCCGACGAACCTGTGCCGCCGTTGAGCGAACATTTGAAAAAAATGATCGCACCGCCAGAATCGTTGAGGATAAAACAAGAACCACTGCTCGATAAACTCAAAAAGTTATTCCCGATCGAAGAGGAATTGGCATTGTTGAAAAAAGAATCGGAAGCGTGCGTAATGTTTGTCTGTGAATTATTAATAGCATTTCCGGTTTAGCGATTTTTTTATTTCGTTTTTCTTTCTTTTTTTTCCTTGGAAACAGAACGGACCAATTGGCGCTTCCGGTGTTGAGCGAAATAAAGAAAATGGAAGAAGAACTGGAACAGCCGAAAGATGTCGACGAGATGGAAGTAGATGTGGCGAAGGGACTCAAGAGGAAGTACAGCATAGAAGAAACGGGTACTCCAGAGGAGTCTGATCCGAACCTCGATGATTTAGTGAGTTCTGCCTTATGATTCACTCGTATAATCGTTTATCTTGAATCAAAATTGCAGTTTTTGGTTTTTTTTTTTCAGTTCGACGGAGAAATGAGTTCGTAAACAAAATTCTTTGATGTGAGAGAAACAAACGAATACATTGAGGTCATATGAGAAAATGTTCGAAGAACGTTCTTAAATGACGAAACGTCGAACATTTTGAAAAAAAAAAAAGTAAGAGTGTGTGTTATTATTATTATTGTCATTATTATACATATGTGTATAAACGTTAAAAATGTGTGATTAATTTTATTTGCAAACTTATTCTATTTTATACAATAAAATTTTGAATAAAACAACTTTTGTAATGACTAATTTATTAATCAAGGGAATATGAAGTGCCGCGGTCGGTAATAAAAACTGTAATCCTTTTTTTTTATCGAAACATCACGATCACGAAAAAAATGTCGGCATTGTTAATAAAAAATTAAAAGATAACTTGCAATTTTTGAAAAAAAAGTATTCGCGTTTTTAAAAGCCGAACCAACGAATATTTGATAAAAAATTTGGGGATGCGTGTGTAAGTCTAAGCGAAAAAATAATCATAAATAACGTGCAGATTTAATTTTGCAATCATTTTCTATTACGTTTTCACGTTTTTCCCATCAGAAGCGTACAATGCGTAGCAAAATACACGCGTTTTACGATATCCGTCGAGAACTAAAGATTCCCATGTTTCCCCCACTCTCGCCCTCTTGTTTATCGCGTCGTTGCGTTGTGTACTCGACTTCTCGTCCCCCCCCCCCCCCCATGTGTACTATGTATACCTACCGATAGACGCGCGGAGTAAAACACCGAACGGCCCATGTTGTTTAGACGCGAGTGTTGTTTTTGGTTAGAAAAAAAAGCGCAAACAACAATTAAATTCATAAATAATAAAAAATACACGTAAACCGCGCAATACACAACTAACCTACAATGTCCGACGGTAATTTTATTCGATGTTTCGCGACGACCCGCGGGAATCGTTTTTTTTATTTTAATTTTCGCGTTCCCCGAAATTTTAATACCTCGTGCCGACAGCTTGACAGTTCGAACTACAAAACAAATTAATATTTTTCAGAGGAGGTAATAAGACGACGATTGCTAATAGACGGTGACGGTACGGGTGACGATCGACGAATGAATGTGTTGCTAAAATCATTCGTGAAATGGTCAACGAGCCCCGAACCCGATCAAAGTACACACGAGAGAATGCTCTCTCAGTTAGCGCAGTGTGAATACGCGCAAAAAAAATCGCGCTTCGTCTCGACTATGAGTACCGAAGAGTTGGAGAATTATAAAAAAATGTCAATGCAAATAGACGTAAAGATAGAAGAGGCTATCAAAGACATTGATTTGATGAAAACGGAGTTACAAGAGGCTAAACAAATACGAAAAAACAGAATAGAATACGATGTATTGGCGAAAGTAATAAATGAACAACCGGAGAGAAAGGAGACGAATATAAAATTGGCAACGCTGCGACAAGAACTCGGAAGTTTAAAAGAAAAATCTCAACAATTGGAACACAAGTTGGGAATGAGGAAAAAACAGTTCCATGTACTCATATCGTCGATATTATCTTTACAAGGAATGTTAGATGAATCAGACGAAGAAATAATGGACGTTAGTCTGGAAAATTATGAAGACGCCGATATGTCTCTATCGCCAAAAGTTGCTACATAACGATAGGTATTTTGACAATATTTTTAACTGAATAAAAAATGTTGCCTCTTAAATGGATAGCATAAAAAAAATTGATAATTGTGGAAAAAAATTAAATATACTATTTTTTAATATAATAATAATACTAATATTCGTATTAATTAATATTAATATTAATATTGTTATTATACTAAAATAATAATAATAGTAATATTGTACTGATAACAATCAAAAAATATTGCCGACAAAATTTTCAAAGGTTTATTTCAAAAAATTTTTGATTTCATAACATTTACTTTTAATTTTTTTCAAATTACAATTGGAAACAAATTCCGACACGAAATAATTATGAAAAAAAAAAAAATTACTAATTTTACGGAAAATAATTTTACGAACGCGCTACCGAATTAAAAAAATAAAATACGAAGAAATTTTAGGAAATATCTTAAATTCATTAAATATACATGAGTACTGAGAATAATAAAGAATTTATTTGGTAATTGAACAATTGTACCGTTGAAAGCAGTTGATTTTCCAATCATTTGCCAAATTTCAATTTCAGTTTACTAGTTTTTGGCACGTGTCTGATGGTCAGGGAAATTCGGGTGCCTCGTGTTATCTCGTCGCCGTCTTTGTAATTTTTGGAGCACATATCCAAATTTCGTATTTTTTCCGAGTGTATCGGATCACTGTGCCGCTCGGTTATCGCGTGCAAGTAATCGTGATACAATGTTTCCCGTAAAATCAAAAGGCTTCGGGGCTCCAGTAAAAAACTGAATTCAGGCGCCGAAACGTTTCTATGTTCCTGAAAAAAAAAAAAAACCGATTTATACCAATCGTAATTTTTTTTTTTTTTTTTTCGTGAATTTCAGAATATCCTCACGTCGTCCGTATCGAGACGTTTAGAGAATTCCAGGAGGGTGTGCGACCCGCAACTGATCGTGCTGACGATCGGATGGAAGAGTGGTCCATCCGAATGTCCCTATTAAAAACACCATCTACAACTTTGTATAATTGATAAGAATTTGTACCAAATGTAAAGAAGAATATATCAATCGAATTTTCACCAATGATTACCGTACTCTTACCATTATTCCTTGTCCCGGCAAGTACTCGTTTATTAAAACGTGATTGGGCAAAGCTTTTCCTTCGAATACATTGAGCAATCTTATTTTATCCATGTAAACGCGGAGCCACTGTAAAAAAAAAAAAAAAATTGGCAAACGTTAATCGATTTATTCGCAATGAATTCGCGATCTATTCGATGATACAAATTGCGGGAAAACTAGAGTCGAGATTTTTTTTTCATGATTCACAAATCGTTTATAAGTACATAGCTTTCAAACTGCTCAAACATATCAATCGTATTGTTATAATTCAATTGATACTAATGATCATCATTAATAATAAATGAGAAAAAGTGTATTTCTCGAAGTTTTTTTTATCCCGACAGCAAATGTCGAAATTCCGTGTTGCTCCGATTTTCGAAAGAAAAATAAACACTGTATTCTCATTTCTTATCAGAATTATTATTTTTTATTATGGCTCAGGCACTCCGGCGATTAAACATTGAAAAAAAAATAAATATTGAGTTTATATGAAATCGATCGAACGCCGCCCCCGTGTTGATTCTACGCTCAAAAAAATAATTTTCTACATTTTTGCAATAACGTTGCTGCGTGGTTTTCGAACGATTAAAATTTGTCATAATGCGCGTAAAAAAGGAACAAAGTATTTTACCCGCGGGATCTCTTCGGCTATCATCCCTTTGGGATGAGGAATACCACCCCAATTTTGGAGTCTTCGGTGACTGAGTTGCGTCCATTTCGGCTGAGGAGCACTGTATACATGTTTTATAATATCCTGTTCTTCTTCTTCGGTTATAAATTCCGGGATATATTGGGCCGAAGGCGGCGCCTGTTTTTTTATGGTGTTCGTAACAAACGATTAATGGATGTTTATAAACAACATTACGTATGGAATGACATGCAATGTCTTGTATGTCCCGTGCGATATATTATGATACTATTATGATCGATCGATCTTATTATGATTATTATTGTTTATTAAATCATATTAATTCATAATTGTCGAAAGTTTTTATCGATAAACATTACATAAATAACTAAATAGTCATACCTGTTCAATCATGATACATATGAGTCGGGTCTATGGTCGGGTTAGGTTAGTCGCTACTAACATTTTTTTTCGCGATTGCGTCGTATCCCCCGTATCCCCCGCACGCGAAACGTGGTCGCGGTGGAAACTAACGTTTTTGTACATAAAAATATTGTGGTTATGGATATGACGGTATTTGGTTCGCGATTATAATGAACAAAAATAAAAGCGATTGTGACAAATGTCGGTTATGTTTAGTCGTAGTCGACAAGAACGATTTTACGTCGATATTCGATGACAACGATGAATCTGGTGCGTCGTTAGCCGTGAGGATAATGGTCTGTTTATCGCTTCCCGTGCGTATTGATTTGTCAAAACATTTCCGTCAATCCGTCAGTTTCTCTTTCGTTCGATTCGATAAGTATTCCCTTTTGTTTTACGATTTTCAGATTCAACCGAAAGACTCGTTTCCCCGAAATGTTTGCAAAAGTTGCGAGCAACGAGTCACCGATTTTTACGCGTTCAGAGAAATTTGCTATAATTCGTATTACACGCTGCTGCGAGCCGAAATATCGTGCGACGGCAGCGAAGAAAATTTCACTGACGATGACGAGGGCAACACGACAACTGGAATCGTGAGTAACGGAGTTGACGACGATAAGGAAGATGCGGAAAGCAATGAGTTCTCCGCAGTTTCAGAGTTGGAAAAAATTGATCGCCACTCCGAGAAAAAAACTCAAGTGACATCCGTCATAATTTCGGATAATGACGACGTAACCGAACCAAAAAAATTACAAACCAATTACGTCGCGGAAGAAACAATATCACACAGTGTAGAGACGGAGGAAAAAAATTCCGAAGAAACAAATTTTAACGATGACGATGCCAAAGACATTGTCAAATACAAGTGTTTGGCGTGTGACGAGGTATTTTCAGATTTGGATAGTGCAACGATTCACTGTGCTGTGTGTTCACGCGGCGTTGATGACGACCAATCAGAAGCTATTGAATATCTTGACGACAATTACAAAGACGATAGCGAAAAATTAGAAGAAACAGATAAATTATTGACAACGACTTTAAATAATAAAAATAAACTCGAAATTAGGGACGAAAAAAAAACAAAAAGCGAATCATCGTCGTCGATACGAAATCGAAAAATAAACGATAAGAATTCTAGTCATTCGTGCGGCAATTGCGACGGAGTTTTCTCGAGCGCAGCGTTGTTGCGCAGACACGCGGTAGTTCACACGGGCGAACGTCCGTTTGAATGTTCGATATGTAAAAAACGTTTTTCTCAAGTTGGCCAATTGAATTTTCACAAAAAATTTCACGTCAATCCGCGTTATCGTTGCGATGTTTGCGACAAACCGTTTTTGCGACCGAGCGACATAGAAAAACACATGAGAACTCACACCGGTGAGAAACCTTACGTTTGCAACGTGTGCGCAAAATCGTTCGCGCAATTAGTAGCTTTGCAGCAACACGAGAGAATTCACACGGGCGACAAACCCTACGATTGCGAAATATGCGGCAAAAGATTTTCGCAAAAGGCGAACAAGACGAAGCACTTAAAGATACACAAGGAAGGCGCAAAGCCTCACACGTGTGAAATATGCGGACGGAGTTTTTCCGATCTCGAGGAGATGAACCTTCATCGAGCGGGACACGGTGGGGGAAAACCCCGAAAATGCAATTATTGCGACGAAAGTTTTCGCAAAATGTCCGAATTGGGACAACACGTTAGACGTTATCACACGTTCGAGAGACCGCACAAGTGCGCCTTCTGCCAGAAGGCATTTTTTTCGCTGTACAATTTGAAACAACACGTTATGGTGCACACGGGTCAAAAGCCTTATGCGTGTTCGCGATGCGATTTAAAATTCACGCAAAAAGGCAATCTTACGAAACACTTCGATCGGAAACACGTGGACAAGTATAGCGTTGTTACCGACGGTCAGGATAGTATTAACGATGAAATTTCAATATCGGACGATAAATCGAAGGAAACGAACAATTTTTACGCGTGTACGCGGTGCGATCTGATATTTAAAGAGAGAGAAAACTTGACGGATCATTATCAGCGCAAACACGGTGACTGCAAGACGAATAAAATGAAATATATCGTTATTAAGAGACACGAGACGAACGAAGGGAAGGAAGGAGTTTTTGTATTGGCTGATACTCTGTCGGAATGTATCGACGATCCTTCGTTAATCGAACGCGAGGAAAGTATTCAAGTTGTAATGGGAGAGGAAAATGTTCATGACAGTAATCTACAAATATACGACATAGCTGAATGAAATTTTCTTTTTTTTTTTAGTTATTTTTATTATTTACAAAACCAGTCTCTATACAATATTTTGGGTAAACAAAAATAATTTGTTGAGCGATTGTAGTTTAACACTATAGCGCGAAGGACTATGTAAAAAAAAAACACTTGTCCGAAATTGAAAGAATCGTCGAATTATTTTTCGTCGTACTCTGTCGATAATCGAACGCCGGAACGTCGAAAAAAAAATGGATTTATCCTTTGATCGATTATTATTTTCTATCGAATTTCTTTCAACTTTTGTTTCCTTCGAGACGTTCATCAACGAAAAAAATTCGTTCGAACTTTATTGCTATTTCCTGCGCGATTTTTTCCGAAAATAAAAATATTAAACCGGTCATCGTTTTTAATCGATTATTATTTACAAAGCGATCTGTACAACAAATGCGAGTATAAGAAAGTACTCACTAAAGCATAGTATAGTTAAAACATTGCGCAGCGTAACAAAAAAAAAAAAACAATTGATCAAAACTAAAGTTCAACTTTTTATGCTATTGCAGCCAAAGAAACAATGACGAACTCTCGTTATTGGGATTTTTTCGTAAATCTCAAGAAAACAAAAAAAACTTAGAACTAAACTTTTGCTAACTATTCGTTCGCTAAAAAATCATTTTCATAGTGATTCTTTTTTTTTAAGGAATTTTTCACCGAAAAATAACTCTCCGCGCCTTGAGGCAAAAATTGCAATTTTTTTTTTTACGTAAAGAAAGATTCAAGCCAATCGTCATTGAGATTTTTTGTGGCGTTCTGATAGCCGTCGAAGAGCATATCGTCCAGTAAACTTAAATTCAAACTTTCGACCGATCGACTATCATTCGCTAACGAAATGTTCGGATCTAAATTTACCGAAATTAATGATTCGCCCGCTTTTTTCGGACTGTTACTTTCTACAGAACCTGAGGTAATTATCGGAATACTTTTATCGACTGTATCACTCGCAGCTGATTCAGATGATTCGAGGCGCGTCTTTGTAGTTGATGAATCTTCTCTGTCAGAGTTCATAACGGACTTTACTTCCTCTGCAGTTTCTTCATTAACGGAAACAATTGATTTTTCATTGCATTCTTTCGTCTCCTGAACGTTTTTTCTCAGTGCGCTGAAACTAAATTTTTCGTACCGCTTGCCTTTCGCCGTTCTCCGATTAATCGATATTTTCGACTGTTTCTTTGGTAATTCCGTCGTTATTTCCGACTTAACTTCGTTTACATCATTTCGCGACGTGAATGAATCCCTCTTAATACCCTTTTGCATCGGTGTACTCGTTAACGGAGACGATATTCTTCCCGATCTTTCGCCGAGATCCGCGAGATCGTAGGACAACGTAATGGGCGGAATACCGTCCACCGTTATCGTTGTTGTGTGTTGCTGCTTATGATTATTCGTACGATCGTCAAAATCGCTCGGCGGCGTAACCGGCGCCGCGTCGATCCAACTCTCCGTTTTTTCGATTTTATTCACCTTTTCCTGCTTCGCGATACTCGGAGAGATGAATCTTTGCAAATCGATTTTTGTCTTTGCAATGCTCCTTACGAATGGTACTTTCGTATGATCGGTATTTACAGATGAGCCGATAACAGTTTTCTTAATTTCTAGAGATTTGTCTGTCGAAGTCTCGGGCTTCGGAGATGTGTTTAATACTGCGTCCGCACGATCGTCGAGCGGCTTGGGATTTTTTACGTCGAGTATTGAGGCTTTGGTAGCCGCGTGTTCCGGAGATTTCGACGATCGCGTATTGGAACGAGATGAGGAGGTGCCGATTTTATTGTCGAATAAATCGTCGCCACCGTCGATATCGAAAATACTCGAAATAACCGACGACCCCTGAGCGGCGCTTTCGGAGTTATCTGGACATCGCGAAGTCGCGACTTTGGTACTCGTAGAATTTTCTCCCGCGATGTTCGTGAATTCGCTCGGTAACCAGAGGCCATTCTCAAGGGATATTGGCGCGTAGGAATCTCCGGGTACTGAATTACTTTTTGCGATATCGCTGTTGCAAATCGAAACGGCAGTGGATGTTACGTCCGATAGATCGGTTTTAGTGGACTCCTTCGCAACTCCGTCGCCGCTCGGTGTTACCGGCGGCGTGTAGAGAGACAATTCCGTGGATACTGGAATCGGCCCGATACTCTTTTTTAATTTTCTATAAACTTGCCACTCAAACGACCATTTTTCTCCAACTTTTCTCGTAAAGATACTCGGATTTTCGTATCCGAAGGGCCAAGGACACTGGAATATAATTAAGTTTGCGTCGGTAAAAAAATTCGATTAAAAGCGACGAATCACAATGCAATGCGACGAACGAAAAAAAAAAAATCGTTTAAAAATGTTAAGAATTTGAAAGAACCAAAAATTGAATAGACACTTTTCGATTGAAATTAAATAGAATAAAAACTTTCAAATTAAAATTATATTATATAAACACTTTAATTGAATTAATGACATTGAAAACTGGCAATTTTCTAAAAAAATTACGATTTTTTTTACGTCTATTGTTGGATGTTAAAATTTCGTATAATCGGAATGGAAAAAACTGATCTTTTTATTATACAAAAAAAAAACAAAGAAAACTGATAACTTCAGAGTAGTTTATACCCATCGACAACCGACAAATGGCTGCTATTTCAGCTAATAAAAATTCATTTTGCTAAATTGATAATAATTTTGGCTGTTACGGAGGTTTCAACATTTTTTAAATACAACAGGATTTTTCGATGTTATAAAAATTGTTTCTTTCTGAAGAACAAAAAAAAAGACAAAAAATTTTTTTTTTATTAAATACGATTTCTTCAAATAAAAAATGTGGTTTTTTTTTTTAATAACGAAACAATTTCCCAAAGTACTTAGCAAAAATGAGTTTTTGGCAAATTTCTGGTGAAGGAGACATAATTTTTAATGTTTACCTCTTCGTTTTCGCACATCCACAAGGCTTCCGTCAAATTGACTTGTATAGCTTTTATTTTATTTTTAGATCCAATTTTTAAGCACAATGGGCAAAGTTCGTCCATTCTGTAAAAAAAACATAAATATTATATACGTAACACAACACAATCGAAGGGTTAATATTTATTTATAAAGCATGAAATTTTGAGGTTAGAGCGACGTCGAGTTTACGTTTGACGGCGGAAAATAATAACTCACGTTTTTCTCGCGACACTTCTGAACACCTAGCCGCGGTGTGACGCCTTGAAAATTACAATCATTTTTTTGTTAATCACATTATGAATCGTTATTTGAGAGTATTGTTTTGTAATAACCACGTGAAAAATGTTGTTTTACCGGTAAGACACCGCATAGTCGCGAGCGATGTAGTGAATTTTATTTTTTTTTCCCCCGAGGGCCGAAGTACACCGAATTGTCGCGGGGAGTGGAACGCGTTCTAACCTCACCTGATCGAAAAGCTCCCTACGCGCGACGCGACCCGCCGCGTAACATTGGAGAAGAAAAATGATCTGTCAATTGTGAAGAATTATCTCGGTGGAAACAATTATCAGCGGACATTCATGATTACGCATCGATAACGTTTATCAATTTTTTTTCTTCATTTTCGTACGACAAAGATAAATTCACCGGTTCACAAATGGCGCAAGAGAGCCCAACGATAGGATGGAAAAATGAATTGCACTACAGAAACGTCGCTAATAACAGTAACACTCAAAGCGAAATGTGTGAGTACCTTTTTTTTTTTAAATGATTTCATCGCATTTGCAACACATCAATCGAATTGCCGTCATTTTGTTCAAGCAATCGATTCCTGCAAAGACAGTTCCGACGTGTCACCATCAAAAAGCGATGCTCCGCCAAGTCCCTTGTCGATTCTCTCGCGTTCTCTAAAACGATCGCGCAAAGTTTTCATGGGAACATATACTGAGAGACGTTATGTTGAATGTCTTCAGGTATACAGGTAATTAATGAAAATTTCCAATAATAATAAAAATATTGACTTCTTAATTCTCTCGATATTTAAATTACGACATATATCTGCGGCTATATCAAACAGTATATCTATAAAAATTATATCTCAACGACAAAATTTACGTACACACGTTACGTACACTGTGATTCTTGCCTTTCATTGTTCCAAAAGAAAAAAAAATTGTGGAAAATACAAAGATAGTCAACATTACTTTTTTTGTAATTAAAAATTTGCCTGTGGAAGTTGCTACATTGTTCCACTGTGATAGAGTGTTTAAAAAAAACACTCTATTTTTCGTAGAAATAAAAAACATTTTTACAAATTAAAAAGTACAATAGCGAGATATGTCTTTTTTATGCAACATTACAGCATAAATTCTGTATTATACTTGCAAACAAATTGGGGCTGAAAATACGATTGAATTGTTCATTTTTTTATTTATTTTTATTCAGAGACATAGTTGTTATCGACCAGAGTGAACGCGAACTTATTAAATGTTTGGAGGAGATTCAAAAAGTAGTAGCGGAACAGTACGGAACGGAAAAATGGTTGGGCATAACTTGTAAGTTATTTCGCGATCGTAAAATCCACGAAGTATAATGAATCGCGAAATCTCACCGATTTATCGTATTTATTGTAGACGATGCGAAGGATAGCGTCATACAAACGTACAGTTTGTGGGTCGAATTGGAAAAAATACCACTTGGCAGGCATTGGTTTCAATTACGATCGATAAAAGTTCACGGCAATGCGATACAAGTACATTTGAAGTACTTGCGAATGTTCGAATCTAATGAACGAAAGTCCCTCGACGCTACCGAGTATCCGACGATTGATTATCGAGCGGTAAGTTTGTTCGAATTTTTTCTTTCAAAATAATAGTTATCTTTCGAACATTTATAAACATTGCTAACATAGTTAACGTTGCTAAACATAGCAACGTAACTCGATTATTGCGGCATTAAAAAAAAAAATTCCAGAAAAATAACTATTATACTCCGAAAATATTTTTGTCAATATAATTTTTTTTACTTTCATAATCGGCTATTGAAATTAATTTTGTCTTAAAAAAATTACCTTTTTTCGTATTCACTGAATTTTAGACGATAAATCGAAGTTATTAATCCAACGATCGAAATCTTTTTTTACAGGTGTTGACGTACGAAAATGCGTGCGGCGCATTAACATTTATTGCGGTTTTCGTAATGAGCGTATTGACGGTCATCTGTAACGCCCTTTGGTATCTCGGCGATTATAGTATAAAATTGACTCACGAATTGTCGGGAGTTATCCGCTCCCTGACGCCGATCGCCTTTGGCGTCATAGACTTTTTTTCAAAATGCGTTGGTGGTTTTTATTGGCTGATTTACATGCTATGGAGGGGTAATTCGGTACCCGTTTATCCGGTTAAACCTCCAATACAGGCCTATAGCCGTCGATCCCAAAATTACGGTAGACGATCGATCGCCTATAATAATTATTAGCTAAAAACGCAGGAATTACTTTTTCAGCGGAATCTCATTGGTATTAAATCTTAGAAAAGTCACAATTATCTCTCGCGGGGGGTGGTAATGCTGATTTTTTTTTCGTTAGAGGAATGCAAACTTTGTATAGCGATCATTGTCATATTTAGAAACGTTATCAAGTATATTTATTATCGATCGATCGACAACGTGAAAATAATGTTAAGTTTTACATTGTAACGTCGGTTATCCAATCGGCACGAAAAATAGCAAATCAATTTCTCTGAACGACAATTATTATTCACCGATCGCAACAATGCTTGACAACTGTATTTATTACCGATCGATACCGTCGGTAAATTCTAGACTCCTCGATCTTCAATTGTAATTTTATATATATGTCTATACATACAATAGACGATATTAAACATTGTAAAATAAAAACGCTTGCGATATATATTTTTTTTGTTCGTTTGCGTCAAATAAGCGTTATAATATGAAATATAACTTTGGTCAACGAAATTATGTGTTTTGTTAAATAAGCGAAAAAAAGGGAGACGCGAGGATTTTTTTTTTTTTTTAGTGATTGATAGGAATTATTTAAGAGTTAAAATGCAACAATCGTACATACAATCCATTATATTCATAATACAATTTTGTTGGGAATGATATTTTGCAACGACTACTCGAAAGCTATGGGCTTCAAGGGTAATAGTAGCGCCGCTTTTTGTGTTTTTCTTTATAATATTTTTTTTCTTTTCTCCTGTTAATTCTCACAACACGGTACTCAAAGGCGACTCAACATTCAATTGGTCTTTGTGATACCGATAACACCGCAAGCCAATCGGGCGCCGGCGTTGCCAGTTGTTTTCGAGAGCTCGTGACCTCCCTTTCCCATATCGTCGGGGTCAGCGTGAACCTAAAAAAAGAATAGATAGATTCGTGATTAAAATTCCGAACCGGTTGCAGTTGTTGCATTGCGCGAAGATTAAAAAAATGAATTTCCTTCAATTTTGTTGAATTAAAAAAAAAAATTAGTTTGTTTTTATGTAAAGTAAAAAAAAAAAGTTTTATTTGCTGCCGAATCAAACCAAACATCATGGAAAATCAAATGACGATTTCGGAAAAAAAAAAAAACAGAAATTCATAAAAAATTTTGTTAGGCGTACAAATATTTATATATTATTAATAATTTTTTTTTTATGCAAAATAAAAAGTTTTATTTGTTGCCTAATCAATACGAAAATCGCGAAAAATCATATTACCAGTACAGAACGAAAAAAAAAACAAATTCGTAAAAATTTTGTTGGGCGTATAAATATCGCGGAAAATGTGTAGATCCACTAAAATTACGAAGGACTCGATATGATTTCAACAAAAATTGCGACTTTTTGCAAAAATCGAAAAAAAAAAAAAAATTTATTTCATGGAAGGCAATCATTTTTATTGCCGTTGATATTTTACCACAAGAGTTCTGCCGATGATGCTGTGAGCTCCTTGCAATTGTATCTGCTTGTCGGAAATGTCAACCTTGGCGACACCGTCAGCACCTGCCTCTACATTGCCGAGATCACCAACATGACGTACGCCATCAGTGGGTCCGCCGTGTTCCTTTCCCAATGGGTTGAAGTGGGGTCCGGCACTGGTGCATCCTGTGGGCAAAATAAATTTTTTTTTTTTAATATATAATTCAATTAACGATTTTCTATACTATAAAATTTTCTTATTTTTCAAATTTGTGTAAGACTCGGAAATTTGGATGAAAAACTTCACCTTATTTTTTTTTTTTTTTTTAGAGATGGTGTAAAAAATTTGAATAGAAACAAAACCAATCAACGAATTTCCGAAATGATGTATTGGTTTTGGGAAATTGTGACAAATTCATCGCGGATAATCGCGAAAAAATAATTGCGAAAAAAAAAAGAAATCTCAAGAAATGCACTGTTGATCGAAACTTTCGTAACGAATCCACCTTTCAATCGACCTTATTGTCATGCATAATGTATAAACTTGGTCAATGTTATCAGTTATGCAAGGCGCACTTTAGATGGATTAAATTTGCGGCGTCATTTTAGCGTAAAAATCAATGATGAGGTTGACAATGGAAAAAAAAAACGAATGTGTAGCAAAATCGCGAACTCACCGTTGGTGTTGTCGCCGAATTCGTGAATATGAAAGCCGTGAAGTCCTTTCTTCAAGCCGGTTACCTCGCCGGTGACCTTGACGGGATTCGCGTCTCCCTGTGATTTCCAAGAGAAAAAAACGTCGATAATCGTGACGAACGGAATGTGGAAAAAAATACGAACGAAAAGAAATCTACGATTGTCACGAAAAGTCTAATTAATGAACGACAAAAAACGAATTCATACCGCTTGTTCGAAGTAAAGGGTTCCGTTAACTTCACCCTGAAGTACGCAAACTGCTTTCACGGTCATTTTTGATTTTGATGTATAACTCAGTGGGTTCGTAACGGAGGTTTTATCGAGTGTAAGTTCTCGCGGCTACTGGAGAGAAACGACAAATCAATTCTGAAACTTCGTGCCTTTTGCTGAATCACGAATGTCTCGAGATGCACAAATGCGTGCCGTGTGGAAAAACCGCTCGAAGAAATTATATACACTTGTCTCTCTTCTCTTTTTTTTTCTTTTTTCACCGCTGAAGTGGACTTTAGATCTGAATTTCATGAGATTCAAAGTTATTGCGCAATACACCCGTAAAATTGAAGTCCCTTCTCAGGGGCGGTAAATTGAAAACCGGCCTTATTGCTTGAGCGCTACGAGAATATCAACCTCACCTCATTCGTTGGCGTTCAGGTCTGACTGAGTCAGACTGTATCCCAGCTGTGTCTAATAAAATTCTCTACTTTACATCTTTGATTATTTTGGTGCGTCGTCAATTTTTCAACAATAACCACACGATACTTTGAGGGTAAATGTATATAAAACGCGTTAACAATACGTTTTTTTCTTCCGTGACCGCGACTCTGTGTAATATTGTATCATTGCTATTCGGGCGATCGTACGAATAACAAACATCTGTTGTAAATTTTTTTCATAACCTCTCTGTCAGGGGCGACCGAGTCGTCTCAATAATCAAACGCAAGCGCTAATTACAGTGACGTATCGGGAGTAAATATTTTTGCGAATGTTCTCGTACGACATCCGGATCGTTGCTGCGATGATTCCGGAAACGTATAAACATCGAAAAAAAATCATCGTTTCTTGCTGATACCCGTTGACAAACAGTTTTATTTTTGTTGTGTTATGACTCATAAAATTCGGAGATTATTATCGTTAGAACTTCGATGGGTCCGCCCGATCGATGCGTTACTCCAGGATAACAAATAGTAAAAAAAAATTCTAGAAAATCACCGAGTTGTAAAGATGATTTAAAAAATTTTAAATTGCTAACTTTTGTACAGATAAGTGACGATTCTTTGGAGAAGAAAAAAACAATATTAAGTTGGTTTTGCAATATTCACAAATCGCATCGAAAACAAATTTCAAAACGTTTTACAATGTTTGCCGAAGTTTATAATCGGAGAAAATAACTTGACGTTTTAGTATTCAAAAGGAACGAAATATTTGTTTTACAATAAAACTATGCAAAAGTGTATCATTATTTTTTTTTTATTTTCACAAAAATTTCCTAACATTTAAATATTTATGTCATAAATAATAATAATATTAATATAATCATATTTATTATTATTAAAATTTGTTAATATCTTAATAACAAATTATTGTGAAAACAAAAAAATAACTATATAATTTTACACAGTATTATCATAAAACAGATATTTTTTCCGCGATATTAATAATAATAATAATTATTATTATTCAATTTTTGAATATTTTCGTCATTAACGAAGAGTCCTTTTTTTTTTCAGACATGAGAAATACCGTTGAAGACGATGTTCGAACAACGGCCGTTGCGGTGGACACAACGGAAAATAATTATGAACCAATGGACACCGGTTCTGCAGGTTCAAGCGAAGCGATCGATATAAATCTTCGATCGGTAGTTCAGGGTGAAATTCGGGCTCTCGTAGCCGCGGCATCTTCGATCGACGACGATTCTTATGGAATGAACATAGACGTTCCTTATCGAGACGCCGCGGTCGTCATGCCGAACGACGATCCGCGCGCCGGAAGTCTAGTCGCAGCCGTTCGTCTTCCTGACGACAACGTTGCCTCAGATTTGGCGATAAACGCCGCGATCTGTCTTAACTCCGCGAGCGATGCCGCTTTCACATCGGTAGTAATTTGCGAACCTTCCGAGATTCCTGTCGAAAATTTGGAATCGGTAGAAAATCTCTGTGATTCCGGTTTGGAGAATCAGAATTGTCCCGAAATGCGAAATACCGGCGATATCGAAACGGCGAGATCGGCCGACACGAGCCAAGCGCAGGAGGTTCCAAACGTCGGAACAAATCCTAACGGGAGCAGCGAATGGCCCGGTACCGTACGATCGAAACCCGCCGATAGCTGGGAATCCTTCGCTCAGATCGCATCGCGCAAAGACGACGCGAGCATAACTACTCAAGTACCGGCTATGGGAACTCGCGTTTGTCCCAAAACAGTTAAACGCGCCGGACCCTATATACTCGGACCTCTGATCGGAACCTCGCCGGTCAAAAGCATCGTACAATGTCTCGCGAGAAAAGCCGGAACCGATAAATTTTATACTATCAAAATTTTGACGCTTAAAGACGATAACGAATACGAGACACAGGACGATCGACAGGGTAAAATGTTGCTGCACGCGGAATACTCTTTGCTTAGTCTGCTGCAAAATCAGGACGGTGTCGTTCATCATCATGGATTCTTCAAAGTACGCGATTTTTTTTCCTTTCGTTGTAATTACCGACAAAAATGAATCGTATTTTTTTAAAAATTTTTCAGGACTGCGCACTGGAGGAAAAATGTCTTCCGTCCGGTAGAATTTATACGGGGAAAATAAAACGTCGCCTTTGTCTGGTACTCGATTGTCTGACTTCTCATGACTTCAATCCGCGAAACGACGAACTGCTCAATCTTCAGCATCACGTTATCAGGGAGAAAAAATTATCGGAAAAAGAGAGTTTACTGATATTCACGGATACCGTGAGAATCGTCGCGTGTCTACACAAACGCAACGTTGTTCACAGAGATTTGAAACTTGGAAATTTGGTTCTGAATCGTAAGAATAGAAAGGTGAGAATTTCGACAAAACGCGTAAATGATTTTGATATTAACAGGAAATCGATTGCGCGGTAACTCGCGGGCGAAGGAATTATCAATTCTTTGAAATTCGACGGAATAGAATTATATTTTTGTCATTCTATTACAATTAATAATTTCAGAAGTAATATTTCGAATTCTATTGTAATTTCTGATATTTTTCAACGTATATTTTCAAAATGCAAGTATTCACAATGAGCTCTTTATCAATCATACTAATCATACAGATTTTCATTCGTTAATCAATGAAATTTCACTCGACACACAAAGAATTGAATGTCATTCCGTTTTCGGGTCCTAAATTTTTTCTCCTTTACCATTGATTTTTCACTAACGATAAAACGATATTTATTCATTTATTCAGGTAACAATAACGAATTTCTGTCTGGGAAAGCATCTCGCAAGCGAAAACGATTTACTGAAGGATCAGCGCGGTTCGCCGGCTTACATATCTCCCGATGTGTTATGCGGCAAACCGTATCTCGGCAAACCCTCCGACATGTGGGCATTGGGAGTCGTATTGTTCACGATGCTCTATGGACAATTTCCGTTTTACGACAGCAGTCCGACGCAGCTATTTAATAAAATTAAAGCTGCCAACTATCACATACCAAAGTACAAAGGGCATTCGTCTCTGATAATAATTTTCTTTTTCTTTTATGACCGAAAAAAATGCATAATCGATCGATTGACCCATTTATTAGCGACGGAAGGGTCTCCGAGGGAACGATAAATCTGATAAGAAATCTTCTCGTTCTACAACCGAGTCTACGCTTAACCGCTGTAGAGGTACTCGATTCGTTGTCTTCGATAATCGCAACCTTCAAAGTTCCGACAGTTATCGGTGAAGAGGAACAAGTTGTTCCCGACACGAGTACTCTAAAGGATGAAACGTGCGAAAAGAAAGTCGAAACAACTGAAGTTACAAAATCGCGACCGAAGCCGTTATCCGACTTCTACAAACAAGTTATACTTCAGGTAAATAAAAGCATTTTAAAGCTTGTAATCGATTTATATCATGAAAGTGTCTTTAGAATTTAGATCCGATGTCTTATATGGCTGCGGATCGATAAAAATGGTTTTTCCCGTACTACCAGACTGCGCTGATGAGTTTTAGACGATCGTTTGTCAAATTTATTGATTCTTGTGAAATCGTCTTGAATTCATAAATACCTTGAATCCGAAAAATGCTATGCCGCCGACTTGGTCGACGTAACCGATGTATTTCGAATTCAAATTTACCAATTTCGACGAAATGAAAATTTTCATAAATTCATTGAAATAAAGATCTCTCCATAGTCGGAACTCATCCAAAGTTGTATCGATTTACTTACCGTTGCCGCTGAATTTACAGGAACAGATGCAACAGATGTTGAATCAACAGCCGAGTCCACTGATACCGACGCCGCGACCCTACGGGCAGATACCGGTGCATCGCGTCGACGCGGAGCCGCGGATGTTGACGCCCGCGGAGTTGGAGCGCTTCAAACACCTCATTCCCCGCGACATACCGCGGCAACATTCTCACAATCCAAGCAGACGTGAGAGCACCTCGTCGCGTGTACGTGGAAGCGCGAGATACAGAGCCCCGACGACGTCGAATCAGTCGTTGCAAGCGGCTCGACAAAACCCAAATCTCGCCGCAGCCGCTATAGCACCGCTTCGCGTTTCGTCCGGCGGTACGGGAACTCTCGCCAATAGCAATTCCTCGGAGCCTCAAAACATTTTTCCCGCAATTTCATCCGTTATTGCTACCCGTCCGACGAATCACGTGTCCGTCGCGAACCCTCAGATCGTCAGAAACGAATCCTCAGCGGGAGGAAACGCGACAAGAAATCGAAGCTCGTCGTCACCGTCGTCTAGCAATTCCGCCCTGCAAAATGGTCCTTCAGGATCGAACGGTCGCACTTTCGACAGTGCCGCTGCTTTGGAACGCTTGTACACGAGACTCGGACTGATCGCTCCGGCGAGTCCCACCAGTGCTGCTAATCCGACCGCTTCCACGGAAAGCGAACCCCCAGTTGGTTCCTCGACACAACAAAACACAGGTACATTTTTTTTTGCTACACATTTACAATTAGGATGAGAAAATAGCTTAGTTACAGTTAAAGTACCTACAGCTCGTGGTGTCCATTTCGCATAAGTTCGAGGAAATTGAGAGAAAATTGCAAACGCTTCTCGATAGTCTAAAAATCTAAAAAAATGCATGCATATTACAGGTACTGAAAAGATTAATTTGGCATATTAATAATTGAAAAATGTTATTAACAAATTGATGAAAAAAAAAATTGTTCAACAAATTTATTGTATTTCAACTTTTTGTTTTATGAAAATAAGTCGTTCATTTTTCTGCATACATATGAATTTTTTCAGATTTTTATCATTAGTCTGGATTTTTTTTATATGGAAAAAATTTGTAGAAAAAGATAAAATTCAAACCACAGATAAAAATCTGAAAAAATGCATACATATTCAGAAAAATGAGCGAATCATTTTCATAAAAAAAAGTTGAGTTACCATAAATGTGTTGAACAATTTTTTTTTCATCCATTTGTATCAATTAAATAATAATAATTATTATTGATTTGTTTGATTGATTCATTAATTGATTGTTTGGTCGAATACCTTGTAACAAAAAGAGTACATCGGTCAACTTAATTGTATAGAATTTATATTAAAAATTCGAAATTTTCACACGTATCACAAAATGAAAAAAAAAAAAAAAATCGATCAATAAAATAAAAAACAAAGAGAAAAAATCTTAAATTAAATAAAAATTTAATCATTGTAATGATAATTATAATTATATTGAATATCTACGGGGCGCAACGCGCAATCGTTATTATTTAACATTTAATCCGCGATATCTAATTGGTTACACATTTGCTAACTGCAAAAAAACGCGTTTCTCGTCGAAGACATGTAAGCGACTGACGAAGCAGCCTCTGCAAAAAAATACACATCCGACGCTCTCGAAATTAATTTAATTCGTATCGTTTTAATTACTGTTTCAGCGCGGATCAACCCGTCCGTAGCTCCGTCGCCAAACCCGATAACAGAACGACAACCCGCCGCCCGTTCGTCACCGATGGACATCAGCGACGCTTCGACTCCACAGCATTTTTTGGAGCGTCGAGAGTCCCGAAATCCTCTTCAACGAATAAGATTCGTCGATTCTCTTGGTGCCCACACTGCCGATTCCCGAAATCGTTACGATTCCACGAGAATGTCGTTGGCGATACGCGCGTGGCTACTGTCGACGGCGGGTATACGAAACTTATCGGAACCCAGTAGACCCTCGTCGTCCACGGAGACTAACAGATCGGTACCCGATCTCGAGTCTCAGACGCAACAGAATCGTTTCAAAGAGGCGATTCTCAATCGTCTCATATCCTTTCGCGTCAGAATGCAACAAACGAGAATCGACAATATCGAACGGGAGATGAGTCTTCGCAGTCGTTTGTCAAGTATAATTCCGAATCTCGGACGGGCCGATCATCGCGAACGTTCGTCACCCTCGCGACGACACTCGTCGCTATTCTCCCAAAATCGACACTCGCCATACGTGCCGAATCTCCGACATTTCGTCACTAACAGAAGCGCTTCGAGCGGCAATATTGCCGCACGAAATGCAAATTCTAGCGTTGCAAACAGCAGACTCTCCGAGTCTGTAATCAACGTAACCACCGGTACGGACGCGAGCAATTCGTCGAGCAACAATAACGTCGCCGATGATGCGGATTTGCCGTCGGTATCCGATCCGTCCCTCCGATTGGATAACCGTTCGAGATCTTTGCAACGCTCGACTATTAGTTCCGAACCATTTTCCGCGCTGAACAGAGACTCACTTGTCGTCAATGCGAGAAACGACGAAGGAACATCTGTTTCTCGCGATCGGAGACACTCGCGCAACGAGTCTCGAACCTCCGGGAGAGAAACATCACGAAACTCGCAAAGTTCCAGAGAATAAGAGCTTCAGAGACTCTTACGACTGATCGAATATTTATTTATCTTTTTCTTTTCCGGTTTTTTTTTTTCGAAGGATCAGCAAAGTCGTTCTAAAGTCGATTTGCTTTTTGGTTTTTTCACAGATTTGATAAAAAAAAAAAGGAAGAAAAAAGTTTGGGAACATACAGGGACGTCGATTCGTCTCCGGGATTTTTCGGAAGTGGACGATTATTATTACGGGTTTACGCTTCGAGAGCTCATCTAATATTTATTGCATCGTTTTATTATTATTTTTATTGTTTTTGGACGCAGAAAAGTTGATAATGTGATGAAACAGTTGTGTGTCGATTCGCCGATATCTTTCGCCCAAACAGAGACATCTAAGCGGATTCGTTGAGAATATATGTTTCTTTTTTTTTTCTTTTTTTTGTTACGGAAAATTGATTAAAATTCGGGTTTTATCTTTATAGTTGGGAATGTATACCGGAGATTTCTCTTTGGGAGAAAATTATATTCGTAGTTCTTTACCTTTAGTGTTCGTTATTCGATATCGTATTTGATTCGCTTCACATTTACGTTCGGTGAAAGATTACGAAAGCCGTTGCTTGATGTTCCTATTATTTTGATGTTTCGCTGGGTGTACATTTTAGCGGATACACTATTTGACAATAAACAAACGTTTCTTGTATTAACGGATTTGCTTTTTGCTGATTTTCCGCTTCCTTCGTACCGTCATTTTCAGTTACAGTCACAAATATCGTCAGAACAGCTATATAGTTGTGAAATACCGAAATAGTAATAAACAGTATTACTATTGTTATTTATTTTTATTGTGCAATAATAATAACAATAACAATAATATTTTAAAAAAATTATTGTTATTATTATTATTAATTAGTTAATTTGCGGACAGTTTCTATTTTAGTACTCAAAAAAAAATTTCATTGAAATTTTAAAAACAATATATTAAAGAATAAAACTGAAACTATAAGTACCGAGAATCTCCGAACCCTGAATAAAAACAATACCACGAGGACACGACGACGATTGACGATAATCTATAGAAAAAAAAATAATTATAGTTTTTATTGCCAATCGGATTGTGTCGAAAGGATTAATGTCGTCGTTGGCTTCAATTTCTTCGCGTCGTAGTAAAAAATTGGCATCGACCGCCAAATTATTGATTTCATTATCCGTTTTTTTAATTCGATAAAATCGAAGAAAAAAATTACGAAACGTTGATTCATAAAAGAAGGGTATTTTTTTATTATTTCCAACGAGGACATCGCGGTTATCACGACGTCCGATTGTACATGTAAAAAAATTGTATCGCGCTGTATAAAAATACTTAGCAATTTTGGTAGTTTAGCGCATTTTCTTCTTCTTTCTTCCTTTCTTCTTCGACGGCGTCGCCGCGACCGTCGAAATATCTGCGTCGTCTATCTTCCGTTTCGAAATTTCTCCGTCGTCTGTCTTTCGTTTCGAAATATCTTCTAACGAAGTTTCGGGTCCGGGAATGCTGAATCCTGGAATCTGTTTCACACGCAATACAATAAATGAAATAGAATTTTTTTTAAGTGCTTAACGTTGAAAAAAAATGATATCTTTGTGTTAATGGATTGCGAAATCTTTACCTCGGGTTTAACCAACTTAAATACAAGCTTTTCGTGCTGCACATTCGATCTGTCGAGACTGAGTTGGACGGTCACAGGATCGAAGGAACGAAAGACTATATCGCCACAGGTCTGCGTTTGCTCTTCCTCGTCGTATACAAACGTAACCGCGCCGACTTCTCCCTTTTTGTTCAAATAAAGAGTCCCTTCGAGACCGTATTTCGGTATCAATATCTGCAGCGCGTTTTTCCGCACGAAGAGAATGTAACCGAATTCGTTTTCCACTTTTTCACGGAAGAACAACTGAAGTAATAAAAAACATAATTTTTAGAAACTGTTTTTTTTTTGTTTCAAAGTAAACCACTCGTTGTACTGACGAATTTTCATTGATCAGGCATCGCGAAGATAAACTTTTCTTCGATGTATAATATTTCGTCATTATAATTTTATATTTTTTTAAAATAATTAAATTATTACGAGTAAAAAAATGTGTAATTCACAAAATGCGCTTCTCTGTGGAAAATAACAATTTTTTACTTACATGAGTGTTCAATGCAACTGACGCACGTCCCGCGTATTGAGCCATTCGATTTCTGTAATTGAGATTATGACAGAGCGCGTGACTCTTCTTTTTGTCCAGCAAATCGGGATAAGTCGCATCGGCTCCGATGCACACAGCCAGCAAACGATGAACAATTATGTCCGCGTATCTGCGATAAATAATAATAAATAATAAATATTAACGTAACACTTAACGTCTGAGACGTAACAATTGACATCAAAATAATATAATATTATGAAATTAAAAATACTGACAACATTGATAAATAGTATCGATTGGTAACAATATCTTTTGCTTTTTTGCTGTTTTTTTTTTCTTTCGTAAATCATCAGTTGTTTACCTTCTGATGGGAGAAGTGAAATGCGTATAAATGGGACACGCTAAACCGTAGTGAAAGAATTCCGAGGGTTGCAGCATCCCGGAGACAAAATAAACCGCTTGCATCATACATCGGGTCGCAAGAATTTTCAGCATCGTATTGAAGTACGGATTGTCGGGTTTGTGCGCCGTTTCCAGCGATTTTGCCAATTCTCTGCCCGAACTCGTCTTTATATCAAAGCCCTGAAGAATAAAAAAGATTTCTCTCGCTGTTCTTCCAATCAATTTTTATCTATCGATGTTTGAAAAAAAAATTAAGAAAAGAAAAAGAAGAGTTTAGCGGACCTGATGTTTTCCGGCTTTGATCAACGGATCGAAATTCGCTTGTGGCGGTTCCGGATGTCTCCTGAGCATCGAGCATTCCGGAAATTCTCGAACGATCTTCTCGGCGACCGATATATTCGCCAATAACATAAATTCCTCAACCATAGAATTCGTGTCACGCAATTTTTTCGCCTCAACTTCGATCGGATCGTGAGTTTCGCTATCAACTTGAAAACGGATTTCCGGCGACGCGAGAACCAGAGCGCTGACAATAAATATACAAAAAATCGATTAATGATTCGATAAAATTCAACAAAAATTTGATACTAATGAAATACGATGATAGTAATGAAATTGTCGAGTTTTTTGTGAAATTATTTCGTGAATCATCGAAAGTTCTTCGCCTACCCGTTTTCCAAACGTCTCTTCTTCATTTTTTTTGCGAGGTTATTGAGACCCCGAAGAGACACAGCTATTGCATCTCTCTGCGAGGCATCGTCGATCTTCAGCTGCGCTTCTTCGTAAGTCATTGCGCGACGCGAGCGAATAATTGATTTGAAAAATTTCGTATTGATTATATTCGCGTCGTGATCCATCTCCCAAATGCACGAAAATGCGAATCTCTCCTCCTCGCCGCGCAACGAGCAAAGATTCGAACTCAACAATTCTGTAAAAATCATTGCATTGTCAACAATTTTAATGACGCGGGCGAATGTTTTGTTTTTTGTTTTGGATAAAAAACAAAAAAAAAACTGCGATCGTAACAAATTAACTGTTATCGAGTTGAAAGTCTTCAAAATTCATTACTTTTCTCTCAATTAGCGGCAAATTAATAAATTAATAAAAATAGTAATATTAATTATCAAAAATGACTTTCATTGGTATTAATGACAATCAATTTTATTGATTATCATAAATAATCTATTAATATGTATTTATTTATTTTTTAAATATTTTTGTCGATAATATTTTTTTAAATATATTCAAAGTTTGTAAAACTTCGGTAAAATTAATAAATACCGAATGAATTCATTTTATTATCAAACAAATAATAATATTATTGATCTTTTCATTATTAATTAATTCTGCGATAATTTTATCGGCAATAAAGATGAAAATATTAGTATATTTCGTTCTGATAGGAGTACCGTAACACTTTCGTTTACCTGGTACCATGTCGATTCTCTTATCGACGAGATAAACCGTTGTGGCGCGCGAAGCCGCCTCTTTGTCGATTGCAGTTCCCGGTCTGATGAAGTGCGACACATCGGCGATGTGTACACCGACTTCCAAATTGCCATTATCCAAATTTCGGCAATGCAACGCGTCGTCGATATCCGTACAACCGGGTGGATCCACGGAGCATATATCCAAATGTCGTAAATCCTCCCGTTGCGCCACGTCCTGTAAAAACAAAGCAATCGATTTTTTCGTTTGTTGGAGGCAACAAAAAGCCAATGAAAGCTCTCGAAATCCCGAAGCCATGAGATATCGCATATCGTTCGTTTGTTTTTTAATTTAATTTATTTGTGTCAAAATTTCGAGTCATTTCTCTTTCAAAAATTGCTGATGTTATCGTTTAATAAAAATCTTGCGATTCAATGTTATGCATAAAAGTTGCAGTAAAAGCGACAAGAATTCGATTGAAAAGTTCATCGATCGCCTTATATCGAAATTTAAAAACTCAAAAAACGGTTTACAGGTCCGAAACATCGAAAACTTAAGCGCCGTTACGGTTATAATTATTTCTTTATAATAAAAAAATGTTCA
Organism: Cryptus viduatorius; assembly: GCA_964006125.1. Taxonomy (NCBI): domain Eukaryota; kingdom Metazoa; phylum Arthropoda; class Insecta; order Hymenoptera; family Ichneumonidae; genus Cryptus; species Cryptus viduatorius. Next base: position 7,553,311 of record OZ023226.1, read on the forward strand.
AGTTTTGCTTTGTGTGGCAAAAATGTGTATTTTACTTGAATTCTGGAGATCAATTTTGATATAAATTACTTAATTGTGAAATAAAATTTATAGCCCGCGCGCAGTGCACATCGGATGGAGGTATCCGAGGAACGAATCGATTACGATACAGCACCGGTTCCTACGAAGAATCGCATAGATCACGAAGAAGAAATGGACGATAGCGAAAATCGAAAAATATCGCTACGGGATCTTCCAATTTTTTGCGAAAAATTAGAACATTTTATAAAATACATTCGGAATATTAAAGATTTGCAATATTTGACTTACGACTATCCACAGTAGGTAACGCAGTCGCGACGTTTCATAAAAAATTAAAGTTTTATTCGCCTTTTTTTTCTTATAATAAATATTTATTGGAGAATTTCAATCGCGGAATTTAAATTTTTCACTTTTATGTTTTTTTTTCTCATTGAAAAATGAAAAAAAATTTGTTGAGAAAAATTCATTTACTCGATTACATCGACGATAATTAGTCCAATATATCGGAACGAAATTACTGAGATATATTTTTTTACGCGAATAATTTAACCACAGAAAGGCATAAATTATAAATGCTATGAAAGGTGTAACGTATCCCAGCAAATAATTATCGATATCATCAGAATCGTACGGAATCGTTTTGAAAACGACGTCCTGGAGTTGGAATGTATGCTCCGGGAAATCAATGCCGCGGTGGCGAACATAAACAGGCAAAAGGTTCAACAAAGTTTCATAAAAAAGGAAAAAACGTCTATAAAAAGAGTTCTCAACCGCATTAAGGATTCCGGTAAATAGCGTTGAAAAAATTGATATTTTACAAAATTACAATGAAACGATTATTATTTACGTTATTCGTCGCAGAATCTCGAGAAATGGAAAACGTTGTTGCTTTGTACGATAAAACTTTGTTTTCGCGATGGGAAAGTGCAAAAACCACTCGCAAACCCGAAGTTTTGAAGACTTTGCTGACAGACATAAAGGTTGTAAGAAAAAAAAAAAACGCAACAGCATAATTTCTCGAAAGTCCCAAAAGCGTGCAACATTTTTTTTTCCTTTTTATTTCCCGAAGATGCGTCGAAATGTTTTTTTTTTTTTTTCGTTTCGACAAATAAATATTATTTACTTTTGTATTAAACGATCTGTGGCATAACTTTGTCGATGAGTCGCGATGGCGCGCTGATGGATTACTTTCGAAAAAAACTCGTATGACTCTCCAGTAAATTTAATTGGAACTCAAATGAATTTTAACGAAATGTTTCATTGACAAAAGTGCAAGCAGCTGGCGCTGGAAAATTTGAATTCATTGGTAACTCGAAAGCTTGAAAATCTCAAGGCATTCACCTCGCTAATCGGGACCGGCGCTAAGAAAGACGGTAAAGAAAATTCGATAATCGCTCTACCGTTTGTTCCTTTCTCTCCGACACCGAATGAGCGGAAATCCAAAATTCCTTTACCACCTCCGCTACCACCTCCGCCGACAATAGCTTCGAGAAACAGAACTCAAAGTTTATCGGAGCAAAGAAGACGAAGGTAACTCCAACGACTAATCACGAGGATTTTTGTCAATTATAGTAAAAAAAATAAAGTTCTCTTATAGCTTCGACGTAAAAAATGATTCATTTTTTATCATTTTGTTCCTTTTGTGACGATTATTTCATATTTTTCCGAAATAATTTTTATTGGATTTTCCGTAAAAAAAATGTAATGAATCGACTTTATACGTTTTTTCATTTTCATTGATTTTTCGGTCTTCCGTGTCAATACGCCTTGCAAAATCATTGTAGCTACTATTTTTTTTTTTATGAACGTGATCGATAATATTTTAATTTTCTTTTAGAATCGACATGGAGGACATAAACTGGGATAATATTTACTCTGTTGCAAGCGACATCGATACCATTAATTTGCCAGTAATTCCCTTAACATTCAACGACGTTCCTGATAATTTTTTCGACAATTTCAATGGAAATTTGCACCTCGAACTGGAATCGCACATTTCTAATAATGGTCCGGAATCGCAAGGCGGACTTACGATCGATTTTCACGAGGAAATGCAAACAGTTCGAAATGTTAGTATTGCCTTTTTTTGGTCCTTTTTTTGTTGTTCATATAAGAGTCGTCGTCTCCTCGTGTCTAAAAAGCTATTTTCTTTTCTCCATTTTCTCTAAAATTCTAAATAAAAAAAAACTTAAAAAAAAAACATTTCAAATCACCGAAGAATTTTCTTTTCTCTACAGGCGTTATTCGGTAATTCCAGCGGCCCATCGGAAAATCGGGGACCAAGTAGCGAATGAAAAATATCGAGTTTTTCCCGCTTTCCGGATGGCGATAGTGCGATACTCGTCAACGATAAATTATAACTCACCGATTCCGTGATGGTCCACGGAAGTTTAGGAAGGAAACTCAGCACAGCATCGGAGAAGCGGCTGTGCGGCACGTCGTGTTCCAAAAGAAGAACTTCATTTTCCGTCGCTTTGTCACCGACGTTACCGAGCGCTCGTACGAAGTGCCCGAGAGGATACCTCGAGTTTCGCGGCCAAGAATCGATAGCGACGATTATCCTCTGCGTCGCGAGTGTCTCCGCTTGTCTCGTTTCGACTCGTACTTTTGGTATCTTTCGCTCCGCCGGTACGAACAAATGTCTCACATTCTGACACAGAGAAATTTCGATTTTTCTCAAACCAATTGAAACGTTAAGCTCCATCGCGATTTCCGACTGAATCGCATTTAAAGTTAAGCAATTAAATTACCCCTTTGACCGGACTTGGCTGCAATATACCACAATACTGGCGCCATTTTCGCTTTATGATGCCAACTATTTTGCCCGTTGGCGTTCGTTCAATTTCCTTCGTTGGTTTTTTGACAATCAACTCGGTCTCGTCGTCGAGAACGTCACCCGGATCTTCGTCTCCTTCGTCCTGCAGAACGAGATCGCTTGGTACCGACCACTCGCTCTCTGGTAACAACTCGAGAGCCACAATATCCCCGTCTACGGCTCTGTTTAGACCTTCGTAACTTTGAACCAATATCTAAAAAAAATATCAATAAAAACAATTAAATTCACCGATAATTATGATTTTTTCATATATCACTGATTTTTTTATCCACGTAAAATTGCTAAATTAAAAAAACGGCAGTAATCATAGTATTAATGTTTATAAATTAATATAATTTTGTTTAATATCCATTGATATTAAATCTTTGTTTATTTGAATTATTTCAATTACGATACACTGGCCGAATTAATTAAAAATTAATGAATTGATATTATTGACAAATTAATAATAATTACAAAAATAGAATTAAGTAATTCATCATTTCTTGATTATGCCGAAATATTGTAATTGAAATAATTCAAATAAATTCGACTGTTTTGTCGATAGATTTTTTTTATTCGATTTGTCATACGATGGAATTAATTTCCTTACGAATTTTTCCATTCCTTCGACGTTGACGCTTCCCTCGAGAAAATTTTCTCGGGACGCCAAGAATGTCCCTTGAAGCAGTCTACCGTTCTTGATGCCGTCGTGCAACTCTGTCGGTGCCAAATGACACGGAAATAATGGTTCGCGCGAACCACCCTGCAGCGCGTAACTACGTTTGGATAATTTATCCAACAGAAATCCCGAATTTTCCAGCGATCCGATATATTCCTCCACTGCGAAGGTAATTTCTTTCTTATTTATAGAAACCATTCGTCTGCTTGAGGATTAAAATAAAAATGAATAATTCTGACGAAAAAAAAAACTAACTGTTGACAGCGGGTACATCGTCGGCGATGCATTTCTTTTTGTTATCCACATCGTCGGTCAATAATATTACTTTAATCGGGTCGTTGCTTCTCGACGCCAGGTGAGTGTTGTACCACTTTGCTGCCACACGAATCGCTCTATCGTTTCGATCGTTTATCGATTCCCCCGGCACACGCTCCACATAGGTCTCCCTGAGAATAGAAAACATAAAATCGTATCTAAAATCGAAAATAATAGTTTTTTTTTCACGAAACTCAAAAATTATGAAAAACGTCCGCTAGAATGGAAATGTTTATTCACCATCTGCTATATCAAATTTAATGCACAATTGTCACGAAGAATTACGATAGTCTTATCGTAAAATGCAGTAAATGGTGAAAATCAACGTACACTTGTAGAAAAATTACAATAAATTCATAAAATCAAAAAATTTGACAAATTTTTCGTACAATGTACATTAATTTTCTATCAAAATTGTATATTACCATTTAATGCATATGAATTTCCAATTTCAGTACATTTCAAATTTTTCAAATTCGTTCAAATTTCGTTCAAATTTTTTTAACAGATAATTTAATAAATTGCAACATCCGTCCGCAAGATAAATTAATTATTATTGTCTGTTATTTATTATTTTATCTCACGAAATATGTGACAATTGATAAAAATGGATGTACCTATGATGTTCATTGACGAAAATGTAAAATTTTCGACTCGGATCCGCTATGATATCTTTCAATTTTTTGTAGACATTGGAACTTCGGTGTTTAACTTCTTCCAGTACAGTTTGCGTTACAATGACATTGTTAATAACGTTTTCCTCCAAAATATGTATCTATAGTAAAAAAAAAAGCAGCAAATATCATTTTATATTATATAAACATAATAATCATACAATTTCATTATTATTATTTTATTTTATCGCATTGATCGTTTTATCGGAACTCTGCCAACGCGGAATTTTGTTTAACATAGAAACGGCAAACCTTTTGCTGTGACTATACAATTTATTATACAGTTTGCAAATGACGCAAAAATTTGGAAATACAGTCTTTGGCGATTCATTAAAAGTTTGAAATATCGATTTTTTTTTTTCTTTTTTTTTTTCACACAAAAATACTCACCTGATCGAGAACGATATTTGTATCCAGCATTAAATAATGGGGATAGGGAAACAATGCACTTTTGGCACCGGGATTTTCGTCGCTGAGAAGAACATCGTTTTTTCTGTGCGAACAATCGCTACAGATTTCGGAACCGCACCAAATATCGTCTCTCAGGTAGTGTTCTCTGACAACCTGCGATAAGAAAAACCAATTCGAGATTCATGTATAACCTCGCGATATCACGATGTTTTTGTTCGGACGTTTTTTTTAGCGAACATTAAAGCTTCGTACCTTGAATACATTTCCGCTCTTCGTCTTGATATAGAAAACTTTCGTCGTCGACATGTGTGAAAAATCGATTTGTCTTCAACAATAATAAATAATATTGTTTTATCGCTGAGCATCACCGCACAGTTTCAAAAACGATTGTTCTCTGTATTGGCTTCCGAGAGAGGACCACGTGTGGTGGATCCGTAATACCGACTAAGCTGCTCCGACGATAACAAATCGTCATTTACTTTTTACAACACTTCGATACTACGAAATCGTGTTTAACTTGTCTATTGGTCCCGCAATGTTCCGATATTGTTAATATTTTTTGTCGACATTATATTCCATGGAATCATATGTGAAATTTGAACAATAGAACGCAAGGTAATCATTTTTTCGGGGCTGATATTCGCTGCCGGCCTGCAGCAGTCATTTATACCGCGGCGCGTACCCCCTGTCGTCTATCCTTTTCATTTAACCGCGCCAATCATCTGTGCGACGATGCAATCACTGTACACAGTGTTAAACAACGACCGCAGTCGTCTGTTTTGGAGTCGTATCGTGATGAACTCAAACTTCCATGGATCTGGAATTTGAAGCTTATTATTTTCGAACGATTCTCCAATCGTTCGCAATCTTTCGAGGATTACCTTACAATTTGTTTTTTTCCACCTACGATATTACAAACCGTTTGGATTCATACGACGTTGTTGCTTCGATCTGTGGGGGTTATGAACCATTGAACGTAAACATCAAGACATAGGGTAAGTTGTCACAAGTTTTTACGTGTTAAAAAAAATATTGAGCGAAGATTCCTCCTTTGATTCATTGAAATAAATATTTATTCAACGGGAGATTACCCTCGAAGTTCTTAACGTATGTCTCTCGAGTGACGCTTTCCGAAATAAAAACGATGGAGTGACGCTCCAAAAATGTATTTTCGTCAGTTTATTTTTTTACGTAAAAAAAAAGTTGATCTTCCAGTTTCATACTCTTTTCACCTTAACTATATAATGAATATTTTAAATCACAAGTAAATTTTTCGGCAAACGGAAAAACCGAACAAAAATCAAAATTTATTTTTATTAACGCATAAAAAAAATAACGAAGTTTAAAGGAATTTATAGTAGTAGTTAATAGTCATTTATCGATTAATAGAGTACTGAAGTTTTGATTTTTTTTTTTACGCAACAACCTTTCACACATTTATAGTATCTAAAAGGTAAACATTGTCAGAGGGTCATCAATCCGAGTCCTTCAGCCCTATTGATTATACATTTTTATTATTGACTAATGATTATTTCATTAAAATAAAAAATGTAATTGGAAATTACTATTTTCACGCTTATTATTATTATTATTATTATATGACGCGATACAGTTGTAAAACGGGAGATTTCTGTTAAAATAATAATAATAATAATTTAACGATCAAATGCTTTTGCTATTTATCCAGTTACCAATTTTTTTGTTTTTCGTTGATTTCAGGTATCATCGCTGATTAGATGTTCTTGAATCTCAAGGAGATGCTGTATTAAAAATTTCTTCTTCACCGTTCGTCCAATCGACATCGAGATATTTTTTTTCTTTTTTTTTTCGATCTCGAAGAATCGCGGGTCGATTATGTCCGTCGATATACGCATCAGTCTAACCACCGCAGTGCGTACCGGACGTGTATCAGAAGTTCGGCAATTGATAGAATCGCACAAATTGACTAATTCGTCATTATCAGAGAGTCATTATTATTATTTGCTTCTCGACGCGATTCGTCGTCATCACACGGATATCGCAAAATTGTTAATATCGAATGGTTGTCGTGTGAATGACGAAGCGTCGATATCCGCGACGACGCCGCTTCACCATGCGGTTAAAAGCGGCAAAGCTGAAATGGTGAAAATGTTACTTGAGAGACGAGCGAACGTTCGAGCAAAGGACGAAAACGGAAAAACTGCGTTATGTCACGCAATCGAGCGTTTCGCGGTTGCGACGCGAACGAAAACCGAATTGAAGATAATCACTAAAGTATTGAAAAACAGCGGTACCGACGCCGAGCAATGCAACGTTCTCGTAACTATACGCGATGTGGCGGTGAAGCCGTGTTGCATAAACACATTTATTGACGATCTCGCGAGGGGTTGTTCGATCGCTAACAATATATTAATGAACGGCGCATACATAAGTTGCGTTCGAACGTTTACAGGACGAGAGACTTACAAATCGTTGCATTTTTCGTCGTCCGATAACGGTAGAGCCGAATTAGTTATATTGCTTTTACGAAAAAGCAACAATTATTGTTCGCATACGAAAACCGAGAATAATTTATCGACATTATGTCTCGGGGCGGCGAAGGTAGAGAAAAAAATCTTAAAATTGCTCTTCGAAAACGGGGCAAACGTCGATAGCGAGGACGGTACGGGAAAAACGATACTGCAGCTCGCGGTCGAAGCCGGATGTTCGAAGCTCGTCGAACAAGTTTTGCGTTCTTCTCCCGACGTTAATTACAAAAGCAATCGTAACAGTCTAAAAATCGCTATAACCCGTTTAGCCGGCGAGCAACAACGCGAAAAAGTCGGTTCTTCTTGTTATTCTTACGAAACTCATACGGAAATTGAGTACAAAAGAATAGTCGAGACTCTGATAAAATACGGTTTTACCGTCGAGTCAAAAGACGCTTGGAGTCGGGAATTTTTGCTCGCATCGGTAGCAACCGGTTTCACGATAATCGTTAAGGATCTCTTGAAATATCGGGCGGACGTGAACATGTTGCACACAGCGGCGGATAACAAACAGACGGAAATGGTAAAACTTTTGTTGGCCAACGGTGCCGACGTAAACGGAAAGGACACCGCTGGAAAAGTACCGATTTTTTATGCCATACGCAACGTCGATGTTAACATAACGAAATTATTTTTGATTAACGGAGCCAAAGTAAAGGACAATGCCGATTTATTGAACACGGCGATTATAATGGGCAATCGTGAGATCGTCGATTTGCTTCTGGAATACGAACCGGAAATCGATATCAATGCCGCTGATGACGATGGAATAACAGCTCTGCACTGCACGGCTCTGGATAAACGCGATTCCATACGTTTTGTGTTCGAATCCGATCGCGGCGTCGATGTAATCGCTAAGGAAGAAATCGCTAAGCTGCTTCTCGAGAGAGGAGTCAACGTCGACGCGCGATCGAAAAAAGGAATGACCGCCCTTGCGATCGCCGCTGGAAAGCAGCGAGCAAAGCTTGTCGAGCATTTATTGAAATTTAATGCCGATGTTAATTCCGTAGACGAACACGGAAACGGATTGCTTCACATCGCCGCAAATAATAAGGATCTCGAAGTTGTTAAGATTCTCTTGAAATACGGGACGAGTATCGACGCTCGTAACAAGGATGGAAAAACAGCGCTTCACATTGCATGCGAACACGGAAACGTAAAGATCGTTATGATTCTTCTCGACTGCGGAGCGGACATCAATATCGGAAGTTATCAAAACGGCGATACGCCAGTTATCGGCGCGAAAATAGGTCTCAGTCGCACCCTGAGAAACGACGACGGCTGCACGAAACACAACAACGCAACCGATTATCAAGAAATTATCGATCTCATGAATCAACGTTTGCTGAAGATGATCGCGTTGAGCCAAAATATGAATACGCGAAATCTTCAATGGATCATTGAGAATACGGGAAACGTTCGCTCGACGGATTCGCTAAAGGAGTGTAAAAAGGAAACGGAAAAAATGAAGAACGAGAAAATCGGCAACAGCAATGTACGCTTTTACGATATACTCGCCAAAGGCGTTAATCAAGTCGCGATATACGCGAGAAATGAGAGTATTGTACAAATATTGGAATCGGACAGTTACTATAAAAAATTTCCGATATACTCGAAAATTATTGATATACACTTCAGGAAGGGACAACGGCGTTCGATTCTCTTGAATTCGAGATCGAAAATTCTTCATTTGTCGTTGGAATGTAAACTTCCTGAAGTCGTTATTTGCGAAGTAATCAGCTATTTGCGGAACGACGATCTCGAAAATTTTATCGCTGCTTGTTCCGGCGATGAATTTAGACTCTAAGTGTAATATTTTGTGATATTTTGCAATAATAAAAAAATCTCGTAAGCAAAGCAAAGTATTATTTAAAATTATATATTATTAAAAAAATCGAAGCATATGGAAATTTATTTATATTTATATTTTATAAATATATAAATAAATATATATAAATTTATATATAAAAAATTCGAAGCATATGGAAATTTATATATATAAATTTCCATTTGCTTCGAATTTTTTGCGGCTATATGCAGCGTTGAGACAGCGGCATCCTTCGACAAATATTCTTACCTTCGCGTCAAGTGAATATCTGCATTCCCCATCACTCGTATTTATTGGGGTCGTAATAGTCAGAAAAAGAAGGCTGCGTCGCTGTGAGGTTATTTTCTCTGATTGCGCAAACGACGCGGTGAAAAACGGCGTTATTTCCGCATCACAGTGCGGAATGAAAGTAATGATATCGACACGAAACTCCGCGTGTTTTTCAACTAAACTAAACACTAAAAAAAAGAGCTCTTTCCATACCATTTTCGGTTACTTTAGGTCCGATTGTCGCCATCACATTCGCAGCAATAAAACAAAATATAATCTAATTAAAAAAAAACTTCGAGTAGATCATTTGGTCAATTTATGAGACAACTTTCGAAGTATCAATACGCGGTTTTGAAAAGAAAATTATTCGAAAAGCACAACAATAAAAATGGCCATAAATGGTTTAAAGACATAAAAAAAAAAGTGAAAAAATGTGTTCTGATCGTCAAATTCGGCGCATAGACAATAGCGAATTCGAAAACAAACGACGTAAGAAAAGAAAATTCGTATAACTATCATTTATTTATTTGCCACATGTACATCAGTGTTTCACTATTGTTTGCTTTTTCCTTTTAATTTTTTTTCTCAACATACCTCCGACTTGTTTCGCATAGATTTTCGTTTATACACTATTGGTGATTATGTCAGAATACTTCTTGACTTTACTGGCGATACTCATATCCACGTATTTGTCACCAATCGAAACGATCATACCGCCCATAATCGCGGGATCGACTTTGGCGGTGAGGAGAATAGTTTGCCCCTGAGCCATGAATCCCTTCAACGCAGCCTCGAGTTTCGACTTACTGTCCGAGTCAAGAGGTTTAGCGGTCGTTACTTCACAAACGACTTCGCCGCGGTTAGCAGCCATTATTAGCTTAAAGGCGTTGATCACTTGATTCAACTTTGCGAGACGTCCATTCTCCGCAAGCAATTCCAAAAGATTCGAAGTCGCAGCGTTTAGGCTTATCTTTCCGCCGATTGCCTTGAAAGCTTCAGCCTTTGTTCGACGCTTGATCGACGGATCCTTGATGAATTCGGCGAGTTTTACATCCGTCTTCAGAAGGCCCTGGAGAAGAAAAAACGATACCTTTGTTAGGGAATAATAACGCTGATTCGACGAGAGATGGATTTTTTTCTTAACGAAGGTTCATTCCTCGATTCAGAAACTAAAACTTCGCACCGATTGCTGATATTAGGAGAACATAGGAAACACGGTTTTTAAATCGCATGATACAGAGTTCATTAGATTTCAGAGGATTTCGCATGAAAATATTCGCCAAACTGGAGCGATATTTTTTATTTTTTCATTTAGGCGATAGTTATCGTCGTTGTCATTGAATCTTCGAGATAGTCTGTAATAATTGTACCTGGAATTTGATCAAATCCTTCTCGACTGCGTCCAACGATGTCTGTTTGCTGGCCGCGGAGTATAGAGCGGTCGCGTACCGTCCTTCGAGACCGAAGACCTGTATAGGCGGCTGTAAAATCAAGTATCGTAGTTTAATTTGAATATTATTGCTGTTATTGGTATTTTTTTTTTACACCCGATTACGGAAAATTAGTTTATCTGTTTAGATAAACTTTAAAATTCAGTTGTAACGTCAATTGAATTTTATTAAAAAAAAATTATTTTTTTAATTCACAATATTAAAGATAATAACTAAAAAATATAATAATCAACGATCGATAATTTTTTCTTTTTCTATAAAATATAAAGATCAATTGAAACAGTGATTGAATTTTAAATTTTCACGTATCTATATCATTAATCTTCTGAATCTTTCTCCGGGAAACATTTCTATTTAAATTTCTCGAAAAATACGTTATTTTAATCGATGAACATTTTTAGTTTTAACATCCAACGAGACAAAAGTTATCCAATATAATCGAAAATAACAAAAAAAAATTGGGAAAACCCAATCAGCACAAATATGCGACTGCATGTTATTCAAATTATTTCAATTAAGATACTCAGTGGTTGAAGCTGAACTCCGTAACAAGTAAATGGACTATTTTCTCAAATGGAAGTAAATAGAATTTGAATTTGTCAATCAATTTTCTTCTCCTATGGTGAATCTTAAAACTTCATAAATTTTTACAAGTTGTCTATAAAAAAGTACAGTTCTGCAGTAATTTTTTTTATAATTCTTTGAAAACGTAAATGCAAAATATTACTTTACAATATTCGGATACATATATTTGTTGACACCAATTTTTTTATTGACGCATTGAAGTTAACAACTAGAACACATTTTTTTGTGCATTTTGATTATAATTAGCACATCATAGCATTGGATACCTTTCGGTTGACGTTATTCAGAGCAATTTACGGTTGCTGATTTAACGTATCAATTAATAGGCATTTTATATGTAAAAAAAAAAATGGAAACTGACTTTTTTCATGACATACTATATGTTAGTGGTAACATTATTGTATTATTATAAAAAAAATGAAAAAAAAAAGTTCAAAGCATGTTCTGTATTATCATTCGCAATTCCTTGCAAATCTGTCATGGCACTCGATCAGACTTATGTAATATACAGTACGAACATTCGGATACATACCTTGACCATCTGTCCGCGGACAGCAGTCGAGGAAAACGATCTTATCTGCGAAAAACAAACGAATAATCATTATTACTTTCGTATTATTTAGCCCCTCAACAATAATACTTCGATCGAAAAAAAAAAAAAAAATGTCTGAAACTTTATCGGCAGGCCGTGCCATTGAATTATGGTTCATCCGCCACAGATTTATTCTCGTTTGTCACAAATAAATTAAGTTTCCTCATTGTAGCACTGGACACGAATATTTGTCACACATTTTCACCGATAACTTGTGTCATCATTTTCGTGAAAAACAACCGAAAAACAAAATTACTTACGATGATGGAATTCATTCTTCCAGCGGCCATTCCAACAGTGGACATTTGCAAAAACATGTATCGAAAGGCTGTGTCGTAAAGCCGATTTCACACGAAGAAAATCTCTCGCGATAGTTTAGTCGTGCAGCGGGGATTGGTTTTTCCGTTCATGCGAAACGCGAGCGACGATGATTGGTCGGAATACATTGTACGTTTTGCCTTCGATCGCGAATATGCAAAGGCGCCCTGTCTATAAACACGAAAACGAACATTCTTCAATAAGCTGTCAATATTGAGAATTGTTTATTCACACGAGGAAACGAACATAGAAATATCTCATTGTGTTACATAGCCTATGGTAATTCAATAATTAAAGCGCGTACGCGATTTTTGGCAGTGTAATGAAATTTTCTATATCTGTTGATTATTCAATATCAAAGTTTCGCGTTGCTACGCGATAAAATAACCTCATTCGTTGGGACAGTTTATTCCGAATTACGAGTTAGTGAAATTTGAAATAGAAAAAAAACGAAGAATTAAGTTTGTCGCGTGTAAGAAATGTCACAATCAACGGCACTCTCGCAATCCGGAAGCGGCGCATCGGATTCTACGGCGTCGCTGGGTAATTTGCAATCGGTCGGACCCGGTAATCAAAATTTATCGGCGATGACAACGATACAAAGCGGCAGTCCGCAACAATCCTCCCAGAGTCAGACGCAACAAACGCTGCAGAACTCGCAACCGTCAAAATTGACGTCGTCCTCGACGGGGTCTACGATGGATCTTTTGCAGGTGAGTTAATTGTAGAATTCAACGATAACCTGTGCTCATCGGATGATTAGCGATTGTTTATTTTTTTTTTTAATGAAAATCATAAATTGTTTTTCAGTTTTTATCTAAAACGCGACTACAAGATTTGGTTCGTGAAGTTGACCCCACGGAACAGTTGGACGAGGAGGTGGAAGAAATGTTGCTACAACTGGCCGATGATTTCGTGGAAACAACAGTAAACGCTGCGTGTTTGATAGCAAAACATCGTCACGCCAATACTGTCGAAGTAAAGGATGTTCAACTACATTTAGGTACGTCATATTTTCTTTTTTTTTTTCATTAAATATGTTTCTTTGTCAATGGTTTACAACATGTTTACTGATGCAAAAGTTTTCTACTGCTCAACTCTACTCAGTCGGTAAAGAAAACTGCAATAGGTTATTTTTTCATCGATGATATATTTTAATAAAAAACATGGGATTTAATAACGATTATGCAAATTATTGAATTGACACGCGTTGATAATTTCGTTTTACCGTCCCATATGACGGTGTTTATAGATAAATAAAAAATGGATGATATTTTTTGTTATCGACTGAGTCGATTCCCGTTGCATTTACATGTATAATACGAAGTAATCTATGATTTGGACAGATTTGCGAGTAACGCGGATTTAACATTTTACTACAAAAAAAATGTCCGCGGATCGGCAAAACTTAGTTTTTAAATACAATTATTTACGGGCATCGTGTACACGCGAAATGGAGGGTTTCACTCAACTTTCATTCATTATTTTTATATGTTTATTTTCAGAAACAAATTGGAACATGTGGATCCCTGGATTTGGCACTGACGAAGTACGTCCGTACAAACGCGCTACCGTTACCGAAGCTCACAAGCAACGATTAGCGCTCATTCGAAAATCTATCAAAAAATATTAAGATTGAAGAAAAAGATTCTTTCGTATTGATAATATTTTTTGACAAGTTATATAAGTTTCCCAGTTGTTGACTCATTAAAATAAATGGTATTTCCTACACTCCCCCAGCAACAATATTTATTCCCGTTGTAGATTTTTTAAAACAATGTTAATTATATTACTAGTACAATATTTATTTTATAAATACGTGAAAGTTGAAGTAAATAACAAATTTAATCGTACAAAAAAAAGTTTCATCGAAACTAAAAAATGTCTTAAGCGCAGTTTCCAATGATATCCATAATTATTATTTTCTACGCAAAGATGTTGGTGATTCGTCGGATTCATACAAATGGTACTATTCGCTTCCGATCCTACGATTGGCTCCATTCTTAGGTTAGGTTTCGCTAGCTTACGAGAAAAATTAAACGCGAAGCAATTCTCACCGATTGCGTATTCCTCATTACGACTCCCACCTGCTGCGCTTATCGAATCCGTTGTGTTCTCCGCAGTTTGAATTTTCCCATCAATTCAACGTATTTGTTGACATGAGTGAAAAATCGCCGGTATATAAATGTTATTCGCCGGTCGTGCCCTTGAAACTCGGAGAGATTCGGAAGGAACAATGATAAACGGCAAAGACGGTAAACTATTTTTCGATCATTCGATTTTATTTCGTGCCGCGAATATTCCGTATTATTGAAATAACTCCTTCACATTTTTCGTGCTTCGCGACAATTTTGTGTTTCCAGTCCTTTACACTTCCGAATGTCTCGCGGAACATTATTGCGTTTTTCTCAACTCTTCGTAACGCCGCGCGTTACGTTCGCGTGCTTTTAATTTACACGGCAAATCGGTGAAATATCTTTATTTCAGAAAATGACGTTCGCAAGTCCGCCGAAGAAATGGACGACGAGAGACAGAAGACAATGGCATACGAATATCTTTGTCATTTGGAGGAAGCCAAGAAGTGAGTAAATATTGACGATACTACCGGTTTGTTTTTTTTTTTTTTTCAAAAACGCGTGATCGCATTTTTTTACCACAGATGGATTGAGGCGTGTATAAGGGAAAAATTACCTCCCACAACAGATTTGGAAGAAAATCTGCGCAACGGCGTGTACCTTGCAAAATTGGGACATTTCATGGATCCATCGATGGTTCCGTTGAACAAAATTTATGATTCGGAACAAAAAAGATACGCGATTGCTGGATTACAATATCGTCACACAGATAACATCAATCGTTTTCTGTCGTGTCTTGAATCGATGCAACTGCCACTGGTATGTGCCGTTTCTTTTATTTTTTCCATTATTCTGTAAAAATTGATTTTTTTTTTCAGTTATTATTATTATTATTTTTTTTGACATTGCGGCATCGTATTGTGGGATAATCTGTTATTATTATTATCATAATTATTAATATTATTATTATTTGCAGATGAATAAAAATTCATGCGATACGTTTTTTTTTTTTTTGCAGACCTTTCGACCCGAGACAACGGACATATATGATAAAAAAAATATGCCTCGAGTCATCTATTGCATCCATGCGTTGAGCACTCATCTTTTTAAACTTGGAAGGGCTCCGCAGATACAGGATCTCTATGGCAAAGTCAATTTTACAGGTATAGGCGATTTTTCGGTTTTGTCGTATGACAATCGAATATATCGAAATTTTTTGTATTTTCATTTCAATCGTTCAAAACATACAATTTTTAAAAAATTTAAAAATTTTTTAAATATGATTTCAAAATTTATTTTAGTTTTTTAAAATTTTTTTTTTATCAATTTTATCGGCTATTTGTTTGTATACATTATTATTATTGTTTCGTTGTTTTTTTTGTTTCAATTATTCTTTCATATTTTATTGTTGTAATGAATATTATTATTATTATGAATACAAACAGTCGGATTTTCTTAATGGATAAAAAAATAATATGATTTTCCCGTAGACGCGGAGATCGACGCTGTGAGCAAAGAGTTGAAAAAGTACGGAATACAGATGCCGGCATTTCAAAAGATCGGTGGTCTCTTAACGCACGGAATAGCAGGCGACACGGCGGCTTTGCACGCCGCAGTGATAGCGATAAACCAATCTCTGTCGACATCGGACGACAAAGTTTTTCTGGAAAGTCTCGTAAATACCGCCGCGAGTTTAAATAACGTTGAGCCAAAGCACGCGTCTCGTTATTACGAAACGCTGCGAGAAGCTAAGGATATCAAGATGCAGGGAGCGCTGAATCGATCTCTCAACGATAGTTACATTCCGGATGTGTACGACGAACTATTGACTCCGGCGGAAATTCAAGGGCACATTAATAACGTAAACGTTCAGTGTGCCCTCGAGAGCGTTGCTGAATCTTTGGATCGCGATAACAACGAACTAATCGTCGCCTTATCCTGTTCCGCCCTCCAACTGCAGAACGTTTCCCCCGGCAACGCAAAGCTCTACAGAGATGAATTGATGATTCTAAAAGATTATCCGGAACTTTACAAGGAATACGCGGAGAATAGTCGTCACTGTCAAGAATTGATACAACAGAAGATAAACGCGGCGAACAAAATTGCCGAAAGTAACAACGAGCGACAAACAGTCGTTGAACTGATAAACGAGTCTCTGGAACGGGATTCCTACGAGGAATTTTCCAAAGCACTGATGAATCCGTGTTTAGCACTTGAAAATTACATCGACAGATGCGCTTTGCCTCTGTACTATTCCGAGATGAAAATCGATCGCGCGGAATCGAAGACAGAGTTGACGCACAGCGATATCGTCGTCAGTATACGAGTTTTATCGGCAATCGCCTCGATCACCAAAGCCGTGGATACTGGTGATCCAGAATTAGTTTATCGCGTTTTATCCGATGTCGAGGCTCACGTTACCGATCTCGATGAAGAGAACAAAGTTAAATATTATCGAGCATTGGCGGCTATTCGCTCCGATAAGCGTAACACTAATAACGATTGTCCGCTTCTAACTTATATGGATATTCAGGAATGTGTTGACATCGTTAATCAACAATGCCAAGAGGACAACGAAGTAATCCACGTATTGGAGAAACTCAACAACGCTGTGCTGCATAATAATCGTTCCGAGGTGATGGCGGCGTTGACCAACGATTCTTTGAAATTAGAAACACCGACTTCGCCGGCCGATGCTTCTTTGTACCTTCGACTGTTCAACAAGTGTCTAAAGGAAAATCATTCGGACGGTTCGGGTTTGTGGCTTGAAGACGTCGAAAACATCGCTCGGATAGTTTCAGCTGAGGCTGAACAGGTGCAGAATGCTTGCAATCTGTTGGGACAAATAAATTCGGCACTGCAGCGTAACGATCCCTACTCGACTGTCGAATGCCTTGAAGAGACGGGACTCCGAATATCGCAAAAGCATAAAATCGAATACTTCGCGACATTGAAAAATCTCAGCGATTACAAGAAAAATAAATACAATTGTCCGTACGTACGTTACGTAACGCCCGACGGAAACGAATCGTATCTCGATCTCCAAAAATACAATTACACTTGGGACTGTCCTCGACACATCTCGGAGAGTCTCTTCGTAACGAAGGAGGACATTGAGAATGTTATCAAGGAAATCGAAACGGAAGAGTTCGTTCGAGGCGACGAGGTAACCAGTGTCGACGAGACGGCGATCGTTAAATTTCAAGCGCTCGTACGCGGTTATCTGGCGCGCAAAAGGATCGCCGAGCGTTTCACGCATTTCTACGATAACATCGACAGAATCGTAAAAATTCAATCGTGGTGGAGGGGTTTGATACAGCGACGAGCCTACGCGAAAATACTCGAAGCGCGAAACAGAGGAAATGCAATGATGAAAACCGTTAATTATTCGAGAGTAAAGACAAAGTACCAGAACGCCTTTGAACGATATCGAGAACACGTACGTAACGAGTAACCAATCGTGTCGATCGATAATGCAACGTGTGAGACCAACAAACTAATCGATTTTTTCCCTGAAAAAAAAAAATATGTAGGAAGACAAGATTATTAAAATGCAGGCACTGTGGAGAGGCCGCATAGCCAGACGCGCGTTTCACTCGCTTCTTCGATCGGATAAACCACCGTTTCCTGTTGTTCGACATTTCTCCTCGATTCTTAATTTTAATGCCGAAGATTACGACAAGGATCTACAGTTGCAGGTGAGAGGAAAAAGCGATTTTCAAAATCGAAAAAAAAAATGCGATCAGTAAATCAGTAAATCAGTAAATCAGTAAATCAGTAAATCAGTAAATCAGTAAATCAGTAAATCAGTAAATCAGTAAATCAGTAAATCAGTAAATCAGTAAATCAGTAAATCAGTAAATCAGTAAATCAGTAAATCAGTAAATCAGTAAATCAGTAAATCAGTAAATCAGTAAATCAGTAAATCAGTAAATCAGTAAATCAGTAAATCAGTTAATCAGTTAATCAGTTAATCAGTTAATCAGTTAATCAGTTAATCAGTTAATCAGTTAATCAGTTAATCAGTTAATCGTTCTGTCCGTATAATTCCAGCAACTCAAGAATGATGTCGTACAAACGATAAGACACAATCAGAATCTTTCACAGCAGTTGGATGGAATGGATATAAAAATCGGTTTGCTGATACAGAACAGAATCACACTTCAGGTACGTTAAACATTTCGGGGGAAAGCTACGAATTGAAAATTGGATCTGCGTGTATGTAATCGCCAAACGCATCGTTACTTTTGCAGGACGTTATCGCGCACGGAAAGAATCTTGAAACTCTTGCGAGAGACAAAAATGTGCAGAGATCGCGGAAGAATTCAACGTCCGAAGGAATCGCGCAAAAGGGATTGAAATCCTTGACAAAAGAGGGACGAAAAATGTTGGAGGGCTATCAGCATCTATTCTACGCTTTGCAAACGAATCCAATGTACCTATCGAAACTATTGTTTCTCCTTCCGCAAAGCAAAAGCAACAAATTTCTGCAAAACGTTATTCTCACTCTGTTCAACTTCGGCTCTAATTTACGAGAAGAATACTTGCTGTTGAAACTCTTCGGAAAAGCGCTTGAGGAAGAAATACGGTGGGTGATCGCAGATCAGCGCGTCGCAAATTCCGCGTTGAATCAAATTTTTTCTCTCACGGTTCGATTCGTAACGATCGTTCGACTGTTTAATTTATTTCTTTGTCTGCAGATCGAAGTTTCAAAAGCCATCGGAAGTAGTGACGGGGAATCCTCTCGTGTTAAAAATGGTTGTAAACTATGCGAGACATCTGAATGGTCAACGAGCTCTTCGTCAGATTCTCGGACCGATAATCGAAAAGATTCTGTCCGACAAAAGCATAAGCATCGAAACAAATCCCGTCGACATATACAAATGCTGGCGAAATCAGTTGGAGATGGAGACCGGGGAGACATTGTAAGTATCACACGATCTACCGGATCAATCGGATTATGGGATTTTGATATTGGCTTCGATCGTTACAGGACTCGTTGGCCCATTTTATTTATTTATTTAATTACTTAATTTTTTTATTTATTTACTTTATTTATTTATTTATTTACTTTATTCATTTGTTTATCCATTTATCCACCACTTCAGAGATCTTCCATACTCCGTCACGCAGCAGCAAGCGCTGAACTACGAACAAGTGCGAAAAAGATTGTCGAACGGTATACAGGTACTTCAAAACACGGTACTGGAATTTTTGAAGAAAATAACGGAGTCTCGAGATTTAATACCGTACGGTATGCTCTACATGGCGAAAGTACTGAGCGACACGTTGTCGGAAAAATTTCCAAACGCTCCAGAAAAAGATATTCTTAAAGTCGTCGGCAATCTCATATACTATCATTTCATCAACGCCGCTATCGTCGCGCCCGATGCCTTTGAAATTGTTACCTTACCGATCGATCGTTCACTGTCGACGGATCAGAGAAGAAATTTGGCGAGTATCGCAAAAATTCTTCAGTTCGCAGCCTCAAAGAAAGGGGTAAGAATTTCACGAATAAAATTAACAAAGTTACGAATAATTTTGTCAAAGTTACATTCCATTTAATTTTCTTTTTTCGTGGCTAACCGACGAATTTGTGCGTTTCAGTTCGGCGAGGAGGCAACGCATCTCGTTTGTTTGAATCCATTTATAATCGAGTGCCACGAGAGATTCAAGAAATTCTTTCGTTCGTGTTGTCAAATCGAACCTCTCGACGAGCACTTCAGTATTCACGAGTATACGGAGGCAACGCTCATTCAAAAGCCGGAAATTTACATATCTCTGCAGGAAATATGCGACACGCACTCTCTTGTACTCGAATATCGTTACGACATTGCACCGGACCCGATGGATCCTTTGCACGAGTTGTTGGACGACTTGGAATCTCCGCCAACGTTGGCTTCCCTTTTGGGAATAAGTAAGTATCAATTTTCTCTGAACACTTCGGAATATTCGAGAGGCGATAGAAAGTCGTCATATTAACAATTGACAAATTCTTTCACGATAGCCGATCCTATATGTGAATCTAACGTCGCGCGAATGGGCAAAACCGAACTTTGTCTCGTACTCGCTAATAAGTTCGAAGTGCCGGAACACGATGAACAAAATCTCAACAAACTCTTCATCAAGACGAAAGAGCTGTTGGTATCGGTGCTGCAATTTCTCAAAGGCGATACGCTCGTCGAGGCTCTCGAATCAACGTCTTCGCCGATTCAGGAGAGACTCTACGATGCCAAATGTTCATCGATGACCAACGCGATGAGCCTCATTAATCGAAGGTCAATTGTTTTGTTTTTTTTTTCGTCAATGCCATTAATCGTACTATCTGAGGCTCGACTGTTCGAACGTTTCGATCATTCGAAGAGAAAGGAACAAAACAAAATCAATGTACTACAACATTTTTTTGCCTGTTCAGCAAAATTCTTGCAGAACTTGCAATTTTTTTTGTGTTTTCAGTACAATTCTTGCAGAACTTGCCATTTTTTTTGTGTTTTCAGCAAAATTCTTGGAGAACTTACCATTTTTTTAGCGGTTTGAGAAAAAATTGTTGCTGACGTTGCAAATTTTTTTGCGTTTTCAGTAAAATTCTTGCGGAACTTGCAAATTTTTTTGCATTTTCGGCAAAATTCTTGCTGTACAAACTACTAACTTTTCCCAGTACGCAACTCCTATAAAGAATAATTATTTGCTACTCATGGGTATCCGAATGTTACAATGGCGATTTTACCTAATTCAACAGTAGTTCGTCGCTCAACGATTGCAAACTTCAACTGCGCGCCTATCTCTACAAATTGGAGCTCGGCGGTTGGGTTTCGCAGGACGATGGTTATCAGAGTATCGTCACCGCCGTCGCGAAAGATCTTTGCAACAAGGGTAAGTATCGAGTACTGAGAAACAAGGAGTTGCAAACTCTACGAGCGACGAAGCAAGTTTTGCAAGACAAAACGAAGTATTATCAGGATCAAGTGGAGTTCTACAACGAATATACGCAACGATGTTTGGAAAATTTGCACACCGGAAAAGGGTTCGCAGATCATTTTTTTCTTCTCATCTCGCCGGACGCTCTTTCTTGTCTCCCGATATTAATCATTTATTTTCATTGCTTTTTCTCAACAGATCGCTGCGCGCCATCAAGCAAATCCAAAAGAACACTCACGGAAAATTGAAATCGAAAATGACGCTGAAATACTCGGCTGCAAAGCTGCACGAGAAGGGGGTACTTCTCGAAGTCGACGGTTTGCCGCAGTCGCAATTCAAGAATGTGAGCTTCGAGATAAGTCCCACCGAGAACAACGGAATCTTTACGATAAGAGGAAAATTTATGGGCGTCGAGATGGAACAGGTGGAC
The DNA here is from genome assembly GCA_964006125.1 of Cryptus viduatorius. NCBI lineage: Eukaryota > Metazoa > Arthropoda > Insecta > Hymenoptera > Ichneumonidae > Cryptus > Cryptus viduatorius. The sequence continues at coordinate 7,575,203 of OZ023226.1, forward strand.
GTCGATATACAAAGATTGCTCGAGCTTCAGTTTGAAGGCGCACCGATAATGGATATGTTTGGAAAAGCAAAGATAAACGTAAATCTTCTTTTGTATCTCTTGAATCGAAAGTTTTACGGCAAAACTTGAAGAGAGCCTCGAAAATTCGCGAATCCGACGCGAATCTGAATCATCACAACGATAATTCGTTTTAATCAACGCAAATTATCAAATTTTAATTCACAGTATTTCACGAAGTCTGAAAAAAAAAACGATCGCTCTCCATGATTTATAAGTCACTGTGGTTAAATTTTTTTTTTAATAATAAGCCGTAAAACTAATTTATATTTTAAGGCCATACCGAACGAAACAATGTCTGTATTTTCCACGAAGGTTATTCGCCGCGTGATTTGGTATTTTTATACTTGTAAATATCTCTATTATATTCCATAAGAATTCGTATTGTTTTTTTTATACTACAAATATGTCTTATCACTAAGCGGATAAATCGTTGTAAGAAAAAGAAAAAAAAGATTAGTAAATCACTTGTGTGCGCGACAAGTTGCCCAACGTAAATCGAACGATTTTTCTACGGACTACTGTACGCAAAATTATAATTATGTTATAAATACTTTTTTTTCGTCGTAAAATTATAAAAAAAAAAAATCGTGAACAAACATACGCCCTGTGAGTTTGAGAGGCTGTCAAATAATTATAATTTAAACTATCATTATTACGAATATGTAATTTTCGTTTGTTTGTAATTTATTTATATATCCGCGCGCGCGCTTCTCATTTTCTCAGATTCTCATTATCATTACTTTTTTTGTTTTCAATTTTTTTTTATTTCTCTGTGTTTTTTTTTTCCTTTTATATAAAATCTAACGATGATCACTCCCGATCACGAAACTGCAATCTTTCTTCCAGTATTTATAATATATATATATATATATGTATACCATCTAACTTTTACTGTACGACAACATTTGTTAGAGGCTTTGTTTTTTTTTTTCTTCTTTTTTCAGTGGACGCCAATAATCGAACTTGCACACTGCCATACATTTAGATTGATAACGATTCGTGTAACCGTTGAACCGTATATTTACGCGACAACGGGACAGACACCATCAGAGATAAATATATATATAATGTTTTCTCTTATAAATATGCATTGAACGAACTATAAACGAGATTTGTTTTCTTTCTTTTATTTTTTTTCGATAAAACTTCATCTCGCGCGCGAAGTCAAACCTTAACCCTTTGAAGCATACGACATTTTATGACGAAAAAATAAAAAAAGAGAAATATTAATTGTAACTTATTTTTAATTCTCGTTTAATTTACAGTAAATCCTTGTCGAAATTTCTGGTAAAATCGCTTGTTTTGCGGAGATATAAAAACGCGCGGCGATCGCGTCGATGAGAAATCATTTTTTTTTACCTATTTTTTTTTTTTTTTTTTAAATACGTGCGCAGAAAGTATACTGAAAAGCAATGTCTACTATGCTTTAAAGGGCTAAAATAGCCGGACTTGTTGTTTATATCGGAAAGTTTTTTTTTTCAAGGCTTTGTGAGTGAATGAGAAAAAATTGGATAAAAGAATGTGCAAGTATAATCGTTAAGATTAACGCCTCCGACAATGTAGATCCGGAAAAATCAGTTAATTTCGGTAAAAGTATAACTAGGTAGATATATATATATATATGTAAAATCATTGTTAACGATATTTCTTTTTTTGTTTTTGTTTTTTTTTTTTTCGTAATAAATAGCACAATAATATTTCAATTCATTTATATGCGTTGGTTCGTCGCTAAGGTATGTGCACAGTGTAGGTAATTACCGGCGCGCGTTGAAGAATACATATGGGGTTATCGTTTGTTCAATACGTTTGCCAAGTTTCGCAATTTTGATTGAACCTCCGGTATTTGTCCCAAAGACTCTTCCATCATGTTACGAAGCTTCGTCAGATCTGGCATTTGGTCGCACGATTCGATGTTTAGCAGCTCCGTGAAGAATGTTTCCCAAGTGACTTTTTTCGCGTATCTGTAAAAAAGACAACAAGTTTTTTTTTTTTACATTGGATAAACGAAAGGACAGTGTAATAGAATTTTTCCATTGATTTCCTGTGCTTTGATATCGATGTTGCAGCAAATAAAATGAAATAATGACAATTTCATTGTTTTAGTAAAAAAGTTTCAGCAAAAAAAAATAGATATAACATTGAATTTTGAAGTATAAAGCAATGTAAATTCAGCCAATTTTTTTGTAATCCATTGTTAGACTTTTTTTTATTACACCAAGAAGAAATTCTTTGAATTTTATTCCTTCTGAAAAGTGAGATTCAGATAAAATTTTCGAAAGAAAAATTCAGAAAATGCTGAGAATAGCTATTTTGCATAATAACAACTTCAGATAGTTATTATGAAATTGTGTTATGTTGTGCTGCGTTATTATTTCACGAATCATACAGCAGCCTAACTTGTTTTAACGGACATAGATGCGTTAATTTTTCTAGAATTACTTATAATTTTTTTAATTATTGTTTTTTTTTATAAGTCACAAATTTTGAATGCGCATACTAAAAAAGACTACGCACTTCACTTGAGCCGTTTTCCGAGCAATTTATCGAACATATTTGCAAATATCGATTATTTTTATCAAATTTTTAGAAAAACAAGATTTTCGAAAATTTGAAAAAAAAAATCTGAAAAAATTCATATGCATTCAAAAAAATTAACGAATGTGGCGCTTACCTTGGCAATTTCGAATTGATGTACCAACGACCACCGCTCATCGAGACTCGCATGTAATTGCCGAATAGAAGACAATGACTCGATCCAGCGAGACAGTAGTGATCCGTTTGATAGGTCCACGGTCGTCCCGTTTGCATCTCAATACACGTGAAATCCTGAGTTTTAATGATCTGCCGAAATTTCGTATCTTCAGGCAAAAGTTGCATGTCTATGCTGCATCCAAAATCAATCAGTTGTATCGTTGGTCTAACATCTTCGGTTGGCCTGTAAAAATATATATCTCCGTGACATATAAACCTCAATCTACGACTCTCCAGCATCGTCTCAAAAGTATTCCGAGGGCAAGATGTTCATTTCACATAAATTTAACGAAAATGAGAGAGAATCGTAAAGACTTCTCGAGGGTATAAACATTTTAAAAAATGCATGCATATTAAAGGTACTGAAAAGATCAATTTCGCATAAGAATAATTCCCAAATGTTAATAACAAATTGTTGAACAAATTTCCCGGTAACCCAATTTCTTTTTCTTTGAAAATGATTCATTCATTTTACTGAATACGCATGAATTTTTTCAGATTTTTATAAAGACTGAATATTTGTGTTTTTCTACACATTATTCCTATATAAAACAAATTGCGAATCTTGCAAAAAATCTGAAAAAATTCATTCGTATTCAGAAAAATGAACGAATCATTTTTATAAAACAAAAGTTGGGTTACGGGGTATTTGTTGACCTTTTTTTTCATGAATTTGTTATTAACATTTTGGCATTATTATTATGTAAAATTAATCTTTCCAGTGCCTTTAATATGCTTGAATTTTTTCAGATTTTTATGCAATCGAGAAGTGTTCGTAATTCTCTCTCATTTTCGTCGATCTTGTACGAAATTAACACCTCGCCCTCAAACTACCTTAATTAAGATAACCAAAACTCACAAGTGCATCAGCAAGAAATTATCAGGTTTTATATCGCCGTGAATTATTTGGCATTTGTGAAGATATTCAACGATTTGAAGCATCTCAATTGTAAAGAACATCGCCAATGCTTCGTGCAACGGTTTTCCCGTTGCAATTTTTACTTGATTTGTAACCGCGAGAAGAGTTCCATACTTCGAAAATTGCGACACCAACACGCTACCGTTGTCGGTAACGTACGCTTTCTCTATATCCATGAATCCTCGTAACTGAAATTTTCGTAAGAATTTGATTAAAATCGGTATGTTTTACAAAAAAAAACAGATTTATCTAATACAAACAATCGATTTACCATATGGGGATTACAAAGACGAGTCTTTATTTCTCGAGCGATATAATATTCCCAAACCCATGCAGGCTTTTGAGTTTTTAACGCGACCGTTTGTCGCGATTGGGCATCCATCGCTTTAACTACCGTCCCGTAAGTTCCTTTACCAAGGCACTTTTCCACTTCGTACTTTTCGGTACCTGAAAACAAAAAGAAACGGTTCTTCAAGATTTGATTCTTCTGGAAATAATGGTAATGATGTTAAAAAATAATATCTCTCTATATTATAAAAAAATCTCGCCGGCCTCATATACATGTATCTTTGGCAATAAAAAAGAGAATGTTAATATTAGTTTCAAAAACTTAGTTATCTAATCTGTTTCCAAAAGAAGCCTTTGGGGAATTTCGGAGTATTGACGTTTCCAATAACTGTTAGTTGCGGCGGCGATGATGATTTTTTATAATGTAGATAGGCAAAAAGAGAATAATAATGATAGTAATAATAAAGCTCACCCAGCGTGACACTCTGAGAAGGCACAACTTTGTTTAAATTGATATTCAATCGTACATATCCTTCGGAGTGATGTTTCTGAGGAAATTTAATTTTCTTCAATAGACCGGCTATTAAGCCTTTGTCGAAGGGGTTTATGTCGCCGGTTGGCAGAACGAATTCTTCTTCCTCAACTTGTTCCATGGGTTCTTGATTGTCGCAATCCATAGAGTCGATTTTGACGTCATCGTTGCACGGTTCGCTGTTGAGCTTAAAAGGTATTCGAAGATCGCAATTGTTCTTAATCTCGGACGTTATTTGATCGACGTTGCGCTGCACTGTGCGAGGACTCTGCGCGTGAACGGCTTGAATTTTTGCTCGCATTTGGTCTTCGTACGTTCTGTTTATCGCCAGTGGTGATTGGCTGCCATCTGCTTCTGTACGAAAAAAAGAACAAAAAAACAATAAACGATTGTCGGTTCCGCTTAAAGTAGAAAGGTTAGTGTTTAAATTTTCCAAACTTGACGTTACCTAGTTTCGCGGATTGTTCTTCAATGGTCAACGGTTCATCACGAGCGGACGTAAAGCCGACCGTTCGCGTGTTTACACTGCTTCCGGAACTGCTGGAAACATATTCTCTCGTCGACTCCATAATGACGCTTAATTTTCCATCGTTCTCAGTAGCTGTGATATCCGAAGATCTGCACAAAACGAAAGCATGAATTACATCGCTGATGAGTTTCGAAACATCGGTCAATGCTATACGCTCGGCGAGTAAATTTCTACCTCGAGATTCGCAGGCCGCGAGCTATTTAAGCGGAAAATTTTTTCTCATTAGCTATCGGGTATTCAGTAATGTCGTGAGAAAACATTGACCGACAGAATTCTGACAAATCGGAGGGTATTAATGTTGCATTTAGATATTATTGTTTTCGTCCAATTGCTTCGGTGACATTACTATCAAAAATTGCTGCTGCTATAGTTACCGCTACCAAAAAATTGCTTCTGCTATAATTATTGCTGTATGCCATATTGCTGCTGCTGTAGCGAAATTCTTTTGATTTTTGAAATTTAGTTATTAAGATTTATACGCGCATTATCTCAGTGCTCTGTATAGCTTCAATCCTCAGGAGTTCTATGTCAGAACTTAAGAAATAATTATCAATAATTATCAATTGATTCAATTGATAAAAAAAATCCGTACCCTTGTTGCGGCATCAATTCCACGTTCTGCATGGAATAATGGGGAGGCGGAGCGCAGTCCTTAGGTCTGTAGATCTGTCTGAATTGATTGGTCAATGGTGTGGAACTCGGCAAAGGTGCGCTAAAAGCTTCCGTGAAGCAGGTATCGTTACCGGACGATAATGGCGCAGTGCCGAGGCTCTCATCAACGTACAAATTGTTTTCCACCTTTGGCATATGACCCTCGACAGCGTTATTGTATTCAACGGCAGCGCCTCCGCTGGTGTTCTCTTTGTTATCCGCGTTCTCAAGATACTTTAAATCGCGTCGATTCATACCCGGTGATTTAATGTACGGCAATTGTTCCGGCATTCGATAGGGTTTACTAGATTCGCTCGTTGGCTCGTAGGGAGAATAGTGCAGATGCTTTTCGGGATCGATGTTCTGATGCGGCGAGGCGCACTGCAGCGCCATCGAATAGGGTTGATGATAAGCCATTGTAGATGCCGAGGCTGCTGCGTACATTTGTTGTTGATGCTGTTGTTGATGCTGTTGTTGATGCTGTTGTTGATGCTGTTGTTGATGTTGTTGCTGATGCTGTATATGAGAAGTTGCGTGCGGATGCTGAGGCTGAGAATGCGAAGAGTGATGGAGCTGTTGCGGATGTCGGGAATGATGGGCCGCTTGAGAGTGTGGCGAATGATGATGATGAAGAGTCTGCTGTTGAGGATGCGACGAATGATGGACTTGCTGTTGATGCGGAGAATTGTGAGACTGTTGACCGTGCGGAGAGTGATGATGCTGCGCCTGACTGTGAACCGGGTGGTGCATCGGCGCCGGTTGATGGGGGGATTGTAGGTGTCCTTGATGATGCTGCTGTTGCTGTTGTTGCTGCTGTTGATGATGATGATGATGATGAACTCTGTGGTCGTGATGTTGGGGAACCTGATATTGATAAGGATCCGTCATTCCGTGAGCGTATCCTTGGGACTCTTGATTCGTATAAGAGTTGTGATAGTGATGATTCTCCTGATCGTGATAAGATTTAACGTGATAAGCATCGTTCGGATGTTCCTTTGTCGTCGACATTGCATGCTGCTGGGTCATCGAACTGTCCATGTGAATGTCGAAAGATAATTTGGAACGAGCGTCCGCAATTCTTTGAACGATTGGACTCGAGCGGATAGGATTTATCATGAGATTGCGACTCGTTTCCGATGGCGAATGCCACATGTCCTGAACGACGGACATCGCCTCTTTCGTATTAACGGTTAAACTCTGACCGAGCAAATGCTCGTCACTCTCCGGTGCGCCACTCGGCGTATGATGACGATGCATCAAGAAACTCGCGGATTGATGCTTTCTCTGGGAATTACGTAATTCGGCTTCCATTCGTTGCGCCTCGATGCGCTCGGCTTCGATTCTCTCAGCCTCGATTCGTACCGCTTCCATCGCCTTTAGTTGCTTCGCTTCGTACCTCTGACGCTCAAGGACAGCCTCGCGGCGCTGTCTCTCGAGTTCTAATTGACTATTTCGGCGCCTCTCGAGCTCACGCTGCTCAGCCTCGCGTCTCTCCTTCTCGAGCTTCAAATTTTCTTCCTCGAATCTCTGACGCTGAAGAACCTGCTGTTCCGCTTGTAATCTTTGACGCTGCAATTCATACTGCTCGGCTTCCAATCTTTGTTGCTCCATCTGACGCTGTTGTTCCTCGAGTTGCGCCAATTCCTCCTGTTGAAATTTACGCTTTTCGCGTCTTTCGTTCTCCTGCAATTCGGTTTCGCACGCCTGCCGATGTGAGAGTATGTCAACGTTGGGCTCTAATTCCGGTCCGGGCAACTGGTCCATCACATGTTTGTTCTCACGATTTTTCGAATATCTATTTTTGAAAAATTGAAAAAATGATGTAATTAAAATAGATAAATAGAATGAAATGTTTTTCAGTACAACAAATTTCACTACCAATGCTGGACCTTGAGGAGTTAAAAAAATATATTTCGCAAGAACTGCATCTTCATCGGTTGCGGCATTATTTTTTACAAAATTATAGCTATCATTTTTTGGAGGAAACGATAAGCAAGTAGTTTGTGCAAAACAGTATATTATGCTACAAGGGAGGGAAGTGAGTGATTTTCACCGCGTGCGAAGTTTGCTCGCGAGAGGTGAAAGTTATGCTCCGAGTACCATACGCGATTTTTTTCCCGACGATGTTAAAATTGACCATTTTTTTATGCCTGCAACAGCGCATCGACTTGTCGGCTAATTTTCTTCCCATGTGCCAAAAAGAATTTCTGCCCGCTGCGGCATTTTTCCTCCTGTTGCTGTACTTTTCTTTCCGCTTCTGTACTTTTTGTACTCTGTACAAACTCTCTACTCTATAGAGACTCTCTACTCTCACAACTCTGTACTCTGTACTCTGTACTTGACACTGGTCAAGAATCGTCAACTTTCCATCCGCGTCGCAGACCCGGAATATGGTGATTTTATTGTAGTCGGTGAAAAAACGTGTATTTTTCCAACCATTTCCTTTCCGTACCTTTCTAAATATTTTTCAGCTCTGATCTCTTCCATACTGCGGTCGCTGTTGTTCGTGTAAACTAAATCTTTGGGATAATGAGGCTTCATCGTGAAGCCGGATACCGATGGTTCCGGGACGTATACGGGAACCGTCGCGACCTCAGGATAGTTGCTGCCGTCAAAGAACGGTGTGTGATTCGGAAATAGACGCACGTTGTCCATTTGAAGATTATCGTCCGAGAGGTCTTCGTGCACTAAGATACGAAAGAATTCATAAAAAAAAGTTTAGGAAAGGTTTTTTTTTTCCAATCGGAAGATAAAATGATTCGTTTTGCACACAATTGGTTGATGTAACGCGAAGGGCAAAAAACGTTCAGTACTAATCCCTGCGTGCCGTTAAAACCGAACGAAAGCGTCGGACGTTTTGCCTCCACAGTTATTAGCAACAAGTAACAGGATTTACCGGTAAAAGCCGGTTTAACGCTTGACGTCATGAGGGGATATTTTTTGGCCGAATTGCTCCAAGGTCCCGGCTTTATCGTGTTCTCTTTGTGGACCGATTCTTCGATTGGCACGTGATCCAGTATGCTTGCACCTTTGGCAGTGCCGCCCGTCGAATCATCCTGAGAAAATAAAACGTTGTAAAAACAAAAACAATGCGTCATCTGATCCGGAAATCGACGTTTTTTTCGCTAATTTTCGATTGTAATCTACGATATAATAAAATATAATCGTTACGTGATAAACCGAAATCCTCGAAGATGACCTGGCGACGTGATTCGATGCCCCGGTCTGTGGCACAGTTCCGGGAAGATATTCGCGCACCCGATGACCAGTTCGGATGCTGGTCACTCGACGTCCCGACTTTATTGCTCTCAATGAACTAAACGCCTGACGTTGTTCGGACAACAGCATCTCACTTCTGTCGTCGCTGTGGCCGAGCATTCTGCGAGCTATGGCCAGTTGAAAGTTTCTGTTCGAAAAAAAAAAAAAACAATGTTGATAACAGCACTAACGTGAAAAAAAAATTAAACAAACATATAAATATACGTTGTTCGAATCAGAAATTGGATTCATTTTTCATTAATTAAAAATCCTTGGGATATTTTACTTGTGCGCGTAGTCCAGTTCTTCCCGCGGTTCGGCGAGCGCCGATATTCCCATCAAGTAAACTTCGTCCGCTCGTTTGAAATCCTCCATTTGCTCCAATTCGAAGGCCCAAGCTCTGTACATGTCGGCGACCATCGTGCCGATTCCATTATTGTAAAGCAACTGATATAATTCCAATGGATTTTTCTGCATGCTTATCTGCAAAAAAAAGATATTATTTCGTTACGAAAAGCTCAAAACAACAAATGCACGCGATCCCGATAGCGGCGCGAAGTATTTATTTCTTTTTTTTTTCTTACATAGTTTATCCACAGCCTGACGTATCGGCGATCCTGAGAATATTTTGGGTCCTTCTCAAAGGTCGCTAAACACTGCTGCAGTATTTTGCCGACGTGCGATTCATGTCCACTCTTCGGATAACTCTGCTCCATCCATGATATATATTCATACCAATTTTCTAGAGGATCGTCGCCCTCGTAGTTCTTGATAGCGTCTTCATACATTCTTTACGCAAGAAAAAAAAATATATATATATATACTGTTATTTCAGCGAATTATAAATTAGAACATTGTTTCCCAGGTAAACTTACTGTTTTTCTTGTAAAAGCAGTTGTTGCGCCTCAGTATCTTCTTGCGCTCGCAGCGCCGTTCCCAATTGCGTTGCATTGCGTCCGTGACGCAAAGGCTGTATGTTTTCTTTGCACAACGCTATTACCGTAGCTGGATCCATATCTCAATTGTGGCCAATATTGATCAAGTGGTTTTTTCTGCAATAACGGAGAATGGAATTACGAAAAAAAAAAAAAAAATGTATGGTCTGACAATACCGTTTTGAACTTTTTTTTTATCAACAAACGAGTGATGATTTGTTAAATAATATACGGAATAATTGGAGAGGAATGAGTACCTTTAAGACACTAATGAGCGGAGGGTGTGTGTTCATTTGCCATGCAACAGGGTGTTTCTTTTTCAATAGATTCTCTGCACACGCGAAAAGAGCGATAATACTCCGAAAATCTTTGTGCAATCGCTACGATAAAAGACGCGATCACATCGAGAAATATGTGCATTTTTTGTTTCTTTTTTTGTGAAATAATTGACGGTTAATACGATCGGGCGACAATGCAACGACAATGTAATAGTTCGCTGAATTGCATTGTTGCAGGAGAGAGATCGTGAAACAAGGAAAATTGGCTTTACGAAGTGAACACACAAGTAGACAGCAGTTTCAGCATTAGATACACGATGGGAACGGAGCAGATATCGTAATAATTCTTCGACCAGACGAATTGGATTGACTTACCGCTATTCTTCATAATATCCGAAACATTCGGTATCTAGTCTGTCGCAACAGAATACCGCGGAATATCGCAATTGGGAACAAGTGCAATAAGGGACGCTATTAAAGAACGTTGTAGGTTATGCGCCCAAAGTTAACGTCGATCGAGTTATCAACGGTTTTAACTGTCTTCTGCTACAGTCTATTTCAAATATGTTGCACCGGGGGTCCACATCGGTCACATCTCTCGTTACGAAACTCTTGCCCTTTTATTTATTAATTAATTTAAATCATTGCGCCGAGGCACACTCGTACAAGGAATTTGAAAATGAAGAATCCTTCCTTTCAACGACGGGTTGGATTTATCAATGTGTGTTAACTTTGAATAGAGGAGATGATAAAAGTTTGGAATATTAACGGATCGGTGAGAACCCGTAGTTGCCCACTCTTCCGCAATTCATTCCCGCTGTTGCTATAGCAACGGGAGGAGAGAGATTGGTCCAAATATTGGGACGTGAAAATTAAAAGTTACCGTCATTGTTTGCATTGGTCAATTGACCGTTACTCATTGGTGTAATGAAAATTCCACGCAACACAAACGTTATTGTTTTATTTTTACACTCCTTGCCGCACGCTTCCTCATCGTAGTGTCGACAATTAAGTAGTTCCGCAATAAAATTAATATTGCATGCACGTTCGTACCTTGCGACGGTTGGCCTGCCCGACGGTCAAGTGACGCGACGATCAACCAACCTAGCGTCGCCCGATCTTCTCACAGCCCCAATGGTTCTCAACTCGAGAAAACTCAGTTCTCGTATAGATTTTCATTATTTTCCTGCACCCAAGTAAACATTGTGTTCGGCTTAGAAACATTGCTCCACATTTACAAAACAATGGAAAGACAAGTTACGATGAATTCACAATTAAACAACATAAATACGATACTCTTCTTAGCCAAAACGTTTTTTCTCAAAAATCCTTACTACACATTCGCGTGGTTATTCGTGCGATACGCTCATTGCAGATTTCGCCGATTGTCGAACAAAGAATTACAGATACTCGCGTTACCGAAGAAAATAATCGAAAATTTTATTAAAAAATCAAACGACCGAGACGCCAATTATTTCGATGAATCGTCCTGTGCTCTGAGAAAATTCGCGACAAATAATGTGTCTTCGCAATGGTACTACGTCTGTTCCAAAATAACGCATAGAAAATACAAAATTCTAGCCGTCCCTTACGAAAATTGTGACGATCGAAAAATAATCGTATCGGAAACGATGTTACGCAACATGGAACACACACTGCGTCACCAGCTAAATGATCCGTCGTTCTTTGTAAGTGAGTATAAAATCTTAATGCAACGGGACGAGACGTCTAAATTTATCTTTTTTTTTTCAGTGCCGGCTGATGAAGGAGTTACGTCGTTTGCAGCGGAGGCAAACGTATCCATGATATCGAATCCTTACGACTGCTCCGATGCTTTAGTCGATTGTTTGTCCGATATATACTTCACGGTCCCCAGATATCTGAGAGCCAAAGATTTCTTCTGCATAGATATCAGAGATTACGCCGCCGACTTTTTTTACTCAACGGCACATCCGAACCTTGAGAAAGTTTACTTCAGAGTAAATTATCTGAGAGTTCGACGAGGAGATAAAATCGAAAATACAAGCAAAGGTTGCTACGTGACAAAAGGCGAAACAACTTTGGTACAAGCGGCGCACATTCACGATTATCTTCCTCGCGAAAAACTCGAATCCGCGGGAAGAATCGTCGATTTTTCTATGCCAATTGAACGATGCTGCATCGGCAATTGTCCACCGTTTTTGGAAATACCATTGCGGAATCTTCAAGCGTGTATCACGCCGTTTTTACGAGAAGGTAGAAAAAAAAACATCGTAAGAATTTGAAATTTTTGCATTGCTTCCTCATTAGTTTATTTTATTCAGAAAGTTTTTACTGTGAATAAAAATTATTTGTAATTCATTCGGGATCCGCATTGAGAAAGCTTAACGAGTTAAAGAAATTTATGAGGAAGCGGTATGGAAATTTACAATTTTCCGGATTTTTTTCATATCTGTTAAATTTTAGAGATTAAAAATAACCAGAAAAAAACTTTTTCTTTTTTTTCAATTGGTTGAGATATTGGTGGGAATTTTTGTGTTGCAGAGAAACAAATAAAAATTAAACCGGTTTTTCTCGTGAAGGGAGAACCCGGAAGCGGAAAATTTAAACTCATTCAAACGCTCGCGAAAAGAAATGGTTTGAATCTCGTGAACGTCGATTTTGCCGATGTACAATCGCCGTCGGCTGCGCAAACCGAAGCGAAACTCCGCAATGTTTTGCAAAATGCGAGAAACAGCGTTCCTTGTTTACTTAAATTTAGTAATATTCAGGTAAATGAAAGATTTCTCAGCTTGAAAAAAGTTTTTTTTTAATAATTATATTCAACAATTCTTTTTGTTTTAATTTCCGAATATTTTGCTCTCATCGAAAGTCACAAAAAAACGATTGAAATTCGTTTTTCACCGATTGAATATAAGTATATTCAAATATTTTATATTATATTATTATCTAAAAAAAAATTTTTTTTTTTTCACATTTTTTTTTTCGTTTAAACTTTTTTTATTTCTATTCGATAAAATAATTAATACTTCGTAACTTTCGAAAAAAAAAAAAAAATGTTGATGGAGTCGTGTAAAGTGAAAAACTAATACGATAGTGGCGATTGACGAAACCCGTAAAAATTGCTGCTGCCAAACTTTCTGTGGCTCCAATTTTTCTCGTTTAACTTTTCTTATTTTTAGGCGAAAACACGCAGTCTAAAAACTCAGGTTATCTGGAACAGTGAAAAAACAGTTGTTTTATTTTATTTAATATTCAAAATTCTGACTGAAGCAAAATTCATGCAATTTTGAATTATACAAAAAAAAAGAAACAGCAAAAAATAAGATTTTTAACTATTTAACGCTAATTTGAAGCTTTTTCGGGAATCTTTTGCGTAAAAACTGAATTTTTGGTACATATCGTCATCGTTACAATTTCGATAACATTCATGCGATATTTATGAAATTTATAGTTCCGTCAACAAGATGCTTTAAATTTTTTTAATGCGTCGTTCTGTTGAAAAAAAAAATTAAAAAACACCAGTCATTTGAAGTAAAACAAGTTGTCTGATTAAATTAACAGCGACGACATTAGACGTTGAATAATAATAAGAAATCGAGAATAACTCTCTTTAAATAATCTAAAGCAGCAGATATGGTGATTTAATCGTATCGCATTTTCGTATTCATATGCTTCGCAACCGGTTTTTCCACAGCGTAACGTATCGTACAAAGTCGATAATGGGAACTCAGCATCCCGTCTCTAGCGCGAAGATTTCGCGAGTCCCGAGATTTCCCAAAGCGCCGATATCGTAATTCGAAAATAAAATCAAAATTAAAAAAAAAAGTATCGGACCAACGGAGTTTTAGGGAATTCACACTTTCCGTATAACGGGTTTTGGGCTAAAAAAAATGTTGCAGCGACTCAGAATTCGGTGGTCTCGTAAAGTTAATTCGATTCACAATCACTTTGCACCATTCACGTTTTTTCTTCGTTTCTTGTGTTTGGGTTCATCTCCGGAAGCAGAAATTGTGTTCAGTGAACCCAATATTTCGCTTTTGCAGATAAAAATTAGTTGGGAGGTACGTAAGGGGCGAAGAGCGATTCTAGTCGTAGAAAAACGAGTCTTCGGGTTATCGAGAAGTCAAGATAAATCGTCTTCTCAGCCGGGAAGATGGGTAAAAAAACATCCGTGATCGTGAACGGCGCTAAACGCGACGCATCATAACAAACGGAGCGGCTACTAGCGTCTCGTTATCCTTGAAATTTTGTATGCTGTCGTTACGCAGGTTATCAGAATATATTGAAATCCCCGGATTGGCCATTCGATTTACGAACGAACGAGGAATTTCATTTTTCATTCGGCACTTCACGCTGTTAGGAACTCAAAGTCCCGTACTCTGCCGTTCTATTTCAAGTGATTGCAATTGTCGATTGCGTTATTTTTCACCCGCGGCGACGCGTGGCGCGTATCGCTCTGTTTGATCTTTCGGATGAGTTTCAAACATCTCAATCTCATTATTTACAAAGAAAAAAAAACGCACGTGAGAATTCAAATGAATATATTTTTTCATTTCACGAACGGAATTACAGATAATTCGTAAAAATTTGACAGACATAGCGCAAAAATATGCGATTATTATATAAATATAATGCAACAATCGTATATAATAATTATTTTTATATATCAATATTAATAATTGATGAATCAATGCATAATATTATTTACTAATTTGATTCGTTTTTTTATGATCTTTTTTTCGAATCGAATCGATCGATAGCTTTCGTTTGAACTTCGGAGAATAATAAATGGAAAAATCGAGAAAAGTTGTCGAAGAGAACAATAATTTTTTCTCGTGGAATTCCAGATATTTGGCAAAAATTCCGAGGGACAAAAAGACGAAAGGATAATAGCTGCTTTCGCCGCGGAGCTAAAAAATCTCAATGAAAAAATAACGAATCATCCATTGATCGTAATAGCAACGTTAGAGAATGACGAGATCGACGGTGATATTGCGCGTTTATTCATCGAAAACGTGTCTATCGATCATCCGAATCAATCGCAAAGAGCCGAAGCGTTATCGTGGCTTCTCGAGAGCAAAGGAATGTCGCATGATGCAGATCTAACGAAGATTGCCGGTTCGGTTTCGGACTTTAGACTCGCCGATTTGGAATCGTTAGTGATGCAAACCGCGAAGATTGCTTATCAATCGTCGGCAACAGAAAAACACCGAAACCCCGTCGTTTTGACGGACCCTAATTTCGTCGAGGCTTGCGGTAGGTAATGGCTACGAAAACCACTCCAACAGTGAAAAAAAAATCAACGAAATTTCGAAAAAAAAAAAAAATGTTTACATGTTTAACAGAACGCATGCAATGTACGTTTTCTGATCGCGTCGGTGCGCCGCGTATACCGAAAGTTTATTGGGATGATATCGGCGGTCTTGCAAATCTGAAGCACGAGATTAAACGTCGCATCGAGTTGCCAATGTTCGAGACGATGGGTCTCGGAAAATCGGGAATTCTTCTCTACGGTCCTCCGGGAACCGGAAAGACTCTTCTTGCCAAAGCCGTAGCTACGGAGTGCCAACTTCACTTTATGTCGATCAAAGGACCCGAATTGTTGAATATGTACGTCGGGCAGAGCGAGAAGAACATCAGACAAGGTACAGATTTTAGAATCTGAGAAAACCGGTAACTGAAATCGTCGAAAGGGATAATAGAGATGATACCAATATTTCGTTTCGTTGCAGTTTTCGAAAGGGCGCGAGCCGCCGCGCCTTGTGTTATATTTTTCGACGAATTGGATTCACTGGCGCCGAATCGCGGAAGGAGCGGCGACAGCGGCGGCGTAATGGATCGCGTAGTATCGCAGCTTCTCGCGGAAATGGATGGTCTCGAGAGCTCCGGAAATGTCTTCATAATCGGTGCAACCAATCGACCGGATCTCATAGATCCGGCGCTACTGCGACCCGGAAGATTCGACAAGTTGCTTTACGTCGGTATATATTCGGATCGCGATAGCCAGCTGAGTGTTCTTCGCGCGGTAACGCGGCGCTTCGCGATGAAGGATAACGGCGAGGAACTTGAAGAACTCGTCGACGAATTACCGGACAACTTAACGGGAGCCGATTTATACGCCGTTTGTTCGGACGCGTGGCTTCTCGCTGTTCGGCGTCACATCGCTGATTGCGAGTTTGTAACTAACAAAAAATCGAGCGAAGTTCATACCAATGGTAATTACGGTGATGGCGTAGTCGTTGAACTGCGAGACTTTGTCGAAGCGTCACGAAACCTTGTGCCGTCCGTTAGTCGCGACGAATTGACGCGATACGAAAGACTTCGAATTGATTTATCGTCATCTAAATAACAAATGCGACAAATCTTTTTTAAGGAAAAATAATGTAGAATTACACTTCAGCTTCCAGTTTCGGGTTATCACACTATTTCAACTCGTGCGTAACATTCTCTTGATACCGTTTCACGTTCAGTACGAGTGACTGATTAAAAAAAATACACGCGCGCGTTAATCGTGAAGAAGTAATTGCATAATAACTAAATGTACTTTATGTTTAGTTTACAAGGAACAAAGTGATTTTTTTTTCTCGTAGAGGAAGAGGAAGTTTAGCTCTCGTAAAAAAATTAGTTTTCGAGATTGTGATGTTAGAATTTTTGGGGTACGTCGTCAAAGCGTTCAGATTACGGGGAATTCGGGGGAAAAAATCGCTAAAAGCTGTTTGACAATAAATTATTTTTATTACAATTCTAATTCCGTTTTTTACAGTAATCTCAATGTACGAATGTTTTATATAAATTATACAGTGATATATTCTCGAAAAACCTAAGAGACTAACAGGACGTCTCCATTCGTCGGCTTAATCTGTGATTGTCGCGTGCGTTTCCATGAAAAAATTAGCACTGCGCTCCTTGTTCCGGTATAATCGGCACGGCGTTTCTCAAGTCGTCGAAATAATAGTTATATGACGAAAGGGAAAAATTACGAATTACGAAATGTCGGCGTCAATAAAAAATGGTAATTTTTTATACGATATAAATAATTAAACGATAGTGTCTACCGGAAATATCGGCACTTACGGTGAACCAAAGTACAGGTAACTTTGGCACCATTCGCGCGCTCCTTCGTTGTTGGCGCAACACCACGGATACACGACGGGACTTTTAGTTTTTTTCGCGCATTGTTGACACAAATTCGTTGCCTGTAAATGATTTATTTTTTATTTCTTTACGATTTAAACAAAAAAAAATGTGAGTATTTCTTTTTTTTTTGCGATTTAAACCAAAAAAAATTAAGAATTTTTTCTTTTTTTACGATTTAAACAAAAAAAAAATTTGAGTATTTTTTTTTATGCGTTCCGTTTACCTCCGCGGTGCATACAACATTGCTGTGATTTAAGAGCGCAACGCCATCAATGGGGTCCGAGTGATGCGGCCGGGGATTGGCAATTACGTCCAACGAAGAGACGAGTAAACCGAGAAGAATCCATCGAAGATTCGACTGTTTGAATACAAATACTTCCTGAGTCGTCGACAACCCTCGCAAAGCGTTATTTAAAAACGTATCGTATCGTTCGTGATACCGTTTAACACGTACCACGTTCGTCGACATTTCCACGTTGCGACGAGAGCGACGATTTTCGCTGATATAATTTAATCGAGAATCGCTCGTAACTATTGTAAAACTGCAATCGATTTACTACTGAACCCTGTGCACTGTTGCAGAAGACTGTTATTACAGACATCTAAGCTGTTTTTACTTATTAATTAATCCCGAATAAAAGAATCCGGGATCAGCTTCAGCGCTCCCCTTCTCCACGTTGTTTTCCAACTTTTATCAATCTTATAGGGGCTCTCGTGTTTCGATGAGGCAAGGATGGCAATTGGTTGTACGCGACAGTGCCAAAACGACTGTCTACGAGTCGTCTGGACGCTTACTTCGAACACGAGCATCGAGTTATCTTAGATATGCGAGAACATGCGTCGCGCAATGTTCGGTGATAACTGTTTTTTTTTTTTTTTTTTCTTATCAAAAATCTATTCCTCATATTGATCAGCGTCGCTGGTCATTGGATTTTTGTCGAGATGATCAAATGATATAATACGACCTTTCGGTATCTTTATGATCGATCTGATTCTCTATCGATCGAACAACAGCTGTACCTATTATTCATCATTGTTTATCATTATTTAATCCTATTTTAAATACTACGTTGCCAGCAGCAATCAACGCGCCGATCAAACGTGAGATTAAAAATAATTTTACATCGAAGACTCGTGACGATTTTCTTTCGTCCTGTGAAACGGGAAAAACTGCTATCGTAACCTGTCGATCAACGCAATTGAGATTTCGATTGATTTAAAAAATAGGAAATTGTGATACTAAGTACGGGAAAGCGGATGTTCCGTCGTACTACAATCTGCTAGGGTTGCATATATATATATATGTATTGTATATAAAATTTTTCCGATCGCTCCCCCCCTCCTCCCCCATAATTAAAGACGCTGAAAAACAATCCAATCGCATTGGGACGAAAAAAAATGGACGCGCGGACCAATTCGAGACAAATAAATAAGCAATTAAAAAAATTATTTTTCCGACATCGAACGGTTCATTGTTCGTGATTATTTTCCAGATGCGCAATATTCGAATTATATATATCGTCATGAAAAAACGTAAACAAAGTTAAAAAACTGCATGAATCTCGACCGATGCTGTGTTCATTGTTTATGAAATCATTTTTTTCGAAAGTGAAAGCCTTCCGTTATTAAGAAATACATTTTGTTTTTGCAAATATTTATTTTTATTTATTAATATCTCTTATATAACAGTCGCACGTTTGAGAAGTTATCAATTCTTATCGAAACCCTCTCGAAGATATAAGCGCCCCCGACGGTCATCGCGTCCAAACACAGGGCGCCACGTGTCGGAGTCCTAAGCTTGTTGATAAAAAGTAAATCCGGTAATCCATTTTCGTTGATCGTTTTGTCAACACCCCTTTAAGTATTTAATATATTTACTCCTTTTCTCTACGAAATAATGATATGTTATTTGTGATAAATAAAGCATTGGACAATGCTTTACTTATCGCAAAATAACCGAATCCTCTTCTTTTTATATCGTAAAGAAACCTTACCTGACGATGGCGTTCAACATAATGTTTTTCGGCCATTTTGATTTTGGTTTCTCTCGGAATAAAAACGTTGTTTTTACGATTATGTAATTGACCACTCAATTTTAAATAACCTACAAAACATCGCCAAACATGCGTTCGAATCGACGCGATGAAAATAACCTCTTTAATATCGGCGTAATTTTCGTATATTAACATTTTACGATTTACGACAAAAAAAAAGATGTGGGATTAGAAAAATAATATTCGTCTATGTCACTGATTGTTCTATAGAAACGTTCATTATTTTATTTTGCACGATACGTAAAATAATGTATACAGCCAACAACGTCGAAATTAACCGGAAGATATATAGACTATGTATTGCACCGCGTAGGTAATTTGTTAAAAATTTATCCGCTAATTATCACGATAAACGTGATTGCGTCCCGTGTCAACGGTCCTTGAGGTGTGCGACGACTGAGGACCTTGTACTTTTTTTTTTTTATTCATTCTTTTCCTAATTGATACGCTCACAACGCGCGACGGAAAAATTACGGGAAACACTGATACGAATATTAAATGTAGAAAAATAGGACAGCTAAGTTCGTTATAACTGTTTACAGAAGTTATCGATGGAGACATTTAAAAGATCGACGACGTACGTTTTTTTTAATTAATTTTTCATCTCTTTAACGAGACACAGAGTACGATGAAGATTTTTTATTTTGTATACACAAAACTGGTTGATTTTCATCGGGGAAAACGTGAACCCGTTACGAAATAACTCTCTATCCATCTATGCATTGTTCGGTGGAACTTCGTATGATTTTTTTTTTTCCTTTTTTTTTTCTTTTGCGAAAGACAAAGAGAGCCATATTAGAGATAAAATTGAATTATTTTCAACGACATTTTTTTTTTGTTCAAAGTTCGTAACAGAGATATTTTTTTTTTCATTTCGCTAATCCGTCTTATTAGACGCGAAGTGTGTACTTTTTTGTTTTGTTTTATTTTGACCGGTAGTGACGAACGTGCCGCTTACGACGACACAATTTCGAGTTATCGTTTTTCGTTCGAAAAACGTAAAAAAAAAATTCCGTCGTATCGCCAATAATGTATGCATCGTGATTTCGTATACATCGAACAGATGGTTTGTAGAATAACTGTAACCGTACTTTGGAGTTCGAAAGGGACTTTTCCCACTTAACGAAAAAAAAATAAAATAAAATAAAAAAATAAAAAAAATTGATCGTATCTAAATAAATTAGTTTCGTTATTTATATTTACAGTAGTATAGAGTTAACGTGTGTGAATCTCTATCCCTCCTCGTGCCTCAACGGGAATACAAATAATTTACAGTTTTTTTCTCACGGAAATTTCGGCCAATAAAATAATAATAATGACAATCATTCGATCGCGCGCATTTCGTCGGGGAAGCGTTCGTGGCCGTTGAAAGATTTAGAAACACGATTTTTCAGACATTTGTAAGCATTTTTTTAGGCGAACCGTGAATGATTCAACGGAAAAAACAATTTAAAAAAAAAAATCGTGTACAACTTTATTGACAAAACATCGCTTCGGCATTTTTGTTTGTCAGGTTAGGAAAGTTTTATGGGTGCTCTGTGTTTTTGTTGAAATGAGGTGTACGTGCGATACTACGGGACCCGGTAGCCTCGTGCGCGCATGCGCATCGCGTTGCGCACGTTCGGTTAAACATAAATATCACAATTTCATGAATATACGCTACAGTAATAAATAAATATAATAAACAGGACGCCAATTGGCATCTTCTGCACAGGTGGTTGTTTTTTTTTTTTTTTCATCGATCTTAAGTATACCTATTTAATACATTATAGGATAAAGTCATTGTAAGGTTAATTGGCACGCGCGCGTCAATCGATGAATTGGGAAAAGGAAGGGAGGGGGGTTGCTGTTTCTTTCTCGATGGAGATCGAGATATTTACGATAAAAAGTTAATGACAGTCACAGGCGAGAATCGCCTGATATTATAGCTGCGATGGGTTATTGCATTCGTAAAAACAATGATTTTTATCATAAACTAAAGACGCTTCCTTCTCGTGCCTCGACGTAATTTCGACTGATATGTGCGCGATAATTTCGAGCGGTCGAGATAAATACTCCTCGATTGGGGATCTCGTCAGACTATATGTAATTCAATATTTGGATAAATCCGGGGAATTTTATATTACAAACTGACGTTAATTGGCCAACCCTTTCCCTAATAGCATAGGGAAATTGACGTTAAAGTGACGTTACCGTGTGGTCAGGATCCCACCCCAGAAAGGATCATACGATTGACACGATTCCCGATTTGCGCGATTGGAACCGATTAATTATTGAGGGGACAGACAATCCTCGATGTAAATCTCAAAATTTATAAATAACGAGATTAATCAATAAGGCTATTTCAACGGACATAGATATTTCTTCGATGATAAAAATTAAATATAACTTTTTTCGCGGTAAACACGCAAATATACGCTAATTTAATTTTTTAATATCGCTGTTCGATACCCCGATTACATTTGGCGCCGCGAATGCGACAGTAGTTCGTCAAAATGGGACAAGTAATTTTTTTATTATAGCATTAATGGGGTTGCAGAGCTTTAAGGGAAAAACATTTGTTTTATTTTTATTTATAGACGAAACCAAAAATCGTATTTGTAATTCCATGCATTTGTTGGTAATTTGGTGTTCTAAAGGTGTTACAAAAATCGTCAGGTCGAAATATTAAAGATCGTAAAAGCCGCGTAATTATTTTAAAGTTGACAAATTTTTGAAAATGATATTTAAAAAATAGAATCTACTTTACAAGTTGTTAAATTCGGACCTGAGATTTTTTTATTATTTGGGCACTGGTACTATCATACGATCGCGTCGAATTTTTTTTTTTTTTACCGATGACCTTAAATTGTCGCGATTCATGTTTTAAGTCCCGTTGACAAGAAAAATTTCATCGAGAGGATACATAATAAATATCCATTACAAATACGTATACTGTGGATTTATACCAATTAGATAAAAAAAATGTACCGTTTCATTGTTTTGCTGCTTAATCGGCAATTTATCGGAAGCAACTAATGTATGTGAAAAAAAAAATTATCCGTAAAAAATAATAGCATTAAAAATTTTTATTATCTATTCGATTGAATCCTTTAAGGCGCTCGATAAACCGTCGAAACGCTAAAAGTTAAAAAAAAAAAAAGGTGTTTTGATAATTTTTCCACGTTTTTCCGCAAGAACACCATTACGAACAATTGCTTGTCGAATTCGATTATCGATGTTCGGAAGTTGGAGACTTTTATGCACGGAATTACATTTGATTTGAAATCCATCAAAAATTTAAAATCTTTTTGATCGCCCGTCGTCGATTATTTTTCCTAAATATATAATTTTTCAATAGCATCGAGGATTGCTCTTCTAATCAAATAAAAAAAATTCCACTGAAAAAAAAAAAAAAAATCCGAAAAAGTCCCAAAAATCGTAAAAAAAAAAAACGAGTCTACGAGTATTTAATTTATCCCGAAAAACGAACTTAACTTTTTCTCCCTCATCTCTCAAATTCAATCGATTACATCGCTACTTAAATTAGGATATGGATTTCCCGCATGCAAAAGGAGTTACGCAACATTTTTTTTTCGATTTTTGAAACACGTGAAATTTTTTTTTTTTTTTACGGATAAGTGTCCCCTCGACCCCTAAAACGGCAGAAACACGAGAAACATGTGGCGAAAAAAAAGAAAAAAAATACGGAACAGAGCGTAAATTCCGGTCAAAAGGTCAAGTAATACAGTTGTGCGAAATAATGTCGTCGGACGTTCGGAAGTCGGTTCGGAGTTTTCTGAATGATTCACGCATCGTTCGCCGCGATCGAATATATCTTAATTGAATGATTATTCCCGTGTGGAATAATAATACGGCCGATGAGTGGGGAACGATCGAGTGATTTATTTGGAGGGGCTGCGCTTACGTGATAAGTGGATAACACCGTTCACGCTGATTGGCTCGCGGTCTCCGCTGTAGTTCGGCGGCGTTAGAGATATCGTCTCGGGGGTACAGGTGGTCACGTCCCATCCGTATGAGAGCCTGCGAACGGACCAAAAAAAAAAAAAAATGCTCAGTATCCAAGTGCAGTTTCGGTTTAAAGGTCAATGTCATGCTGCGTAACTGCTTATCGGCAAAAACGTGACTCGCGCTTTATAAAAAAAAAATACGAAAACATTTATGTTTTGACGGAAAGCACTCGGGAGGTCGATAAAGTTAATTGCGGCACATAATTCTACTCTTGCAATGCATCTTGGGTCTCATTTATCGACATTCGATTGATTTTTTTCATCCGCAATTTTCGACGAATTCCAACTTAAATTATAATTAACATTCCACGAAATCCCGAAGAATTTTCCGACAAAGAAAATTAACGTCGACGACTCAAAATTCTGTAAAAAAAAAAAATGAATTTTGTTTTTTGAATGTATCGACCGAATATGAATAATCGGCTGCGCCGCGTCGACATTCTTGCAAATTCATCGCCGATCGCGTATTTCAAGCTTAAGAACAATGTGCTGTGCATACAATCGATGAAAAAAAAAAAAAAAAACTTCGCGCATAAGTGAGTTATGAAACGAACGGAAACTGCGAGACTACGGAAGTTTGTCGGTACTTTTGTAGCACCAAAAACATCGTGGAAAACTAATAAAGATTTTTTTTTTTTACGATTTCGAACTGTAAGTCTGATAAATTTATAGCGAGGAGTCTGTTATTTGCGATTTAAAGTTCGAGATATTGACGAGACAAAGTATCGAACCCTCGTATAGGATCATTGAACGATCTGACGGCGAGAGCAAACGGTTTCGATGCGAAAAGGATTTGTAATAACGTGAAACGAGAAACGATGAATACCTGGTCAGGAGGATTTAGTCGCGAACTCGTGAAGGATATCACAAGCCATTTCCAGATCGTTTCTCGTGATGCCGAGGGCTCTGATAACGGCGTCCTGATCGAAGCCAAGAGCCGTTAATCTGGCAATGTGTTCGACGTTAACGTTTTCGTAAGCGGCCGCTTCTGACTTCGTAACGGAACCGCAGGCTTCTTCCCTTTCCTTCATTAGGGCCGTAAGACGCGCCCTATTCATCTCCAAATTAATGTTCTTAACAACGTGTTGCTTCGTTCCCTGAATTATTATCGTATTTTCGTAATGATGATCCTGTCTCGATGATTCTTTCGCAGCTTTGGGAGGTCTGGGAGCTGATAAGGGCGGCGGAACGGGCGGTACGCTCGCTGCTTGCTGTTGCGACGGACAGTGGCGACTCGATTTCTCTGGCAAAGCCGGAGGCGTTCGTTGGTGCGCCCGCACGTGCGGTCGTACTATTGCCGGCGGAACTGGCGAAGGCGACGAAGCCCTGTGCAGCATGTCGTACCTCGCTTCCGTGTTGGCTGTGTCATCGAGAAAAAAAAATCGTAAATTGTTACTTCTAAATTAAAAAAAAAAATACGCATTAATATAAAATAATATATATGTATAAAACGAAAAAAAAGGAATGAATTTAAAAATTATAAATACGAAAAATAAAAAGAAATTTATATATCGACATCGATATCAATACTTACCGATTTTTTTTTTTAATAAAATTAAATGAAATTTGAACAAAAAAAAATGATTAATGTTTTTTTTTATGAGAAATTTTTACGAAAATAATGGATTTAATATGAATTTAATATCCTATAAAGCAATTTTTTTTTTTCATCATTTTATTTTTATTTTTTTTGTAATTACGGTAACGTTATTTTTTGAGAAACCAGCGATCTTCGATCGATTGATTGTAAGGTGACGTAAAAAACTTTTCCTTTTTTTGAACTTTGCGCAATTGCTAAAAAAAATTGTAATGAGTGCCATTTTGAAATCTTAAACATTTGAGGAAAAAGAAAATTGGGTTTCCCCGCGCCTATCTATTTCGCAAGGAAACACTATTTTCTTTTATCTCAACGGTTTACGGTTTCAAAATGGTATTCATTAGTTTTACCGACTGAATACAGTTACCGACTGAATCTTAAGGAATTCAAAGCATCTTAAGGGCACATGAAATAACGCGGCCGGTAATAAAAACGGTAACGTTATCCTTTTTCCGGATACTGAACCTTTAGTCTTAAAAGGAAATGGGATATTACACAAGAATTCAAAAGCGCCCTAAATTTTATGCACCCGAGGAAAAAATGAAAGTACAGTTTTTATTATCGACTCAGCGCGGTTCAGGCGGCAAAAAGGGTGTTTCACATTACCTTAACGAAAATTCGAATAAACATCGTAAAATATCGTCTTTTCGAAAAAAGTCTCATCACTTGCAAATGGATACGAAGTCTCGGGAATAAATATTAAACGCGACAAATCTCGTAGTAACTTCTCTCGCATATTTTTTTTTTTTTAATTACCTTTGTTATTTTGATGATTTTCACTCGACGAAAGAATAACCGTAACGGCAGGTGGAGGCGGCGCATTCTCTTTCGGGACAGTTAAATGGCGACTGTTCCTCAGATGTGTATTGGGGGGCGTCGGCGACGGTGACGGTCGCCTCGGCGGTAAAGTCGGAACGATCCTTGGTACACGTGGCGGAACCGGCGAACTCGTGGGACTCGAGTCGTCTTCCTCGTCGGAATCGTCGCACATCAATCCGCAATTACCATTGCAAAGCTCCATTATATCCTAAAACATTAAAAAATAATTATCACTAATTCGTGACGATACTTTTCTGTTTCATTTTTAAAGTTATCTTATCGTATCTGTTTTTTTTACTCGTTTTCGCAAAGTTTTTGTTGAACTTCTTTCCCGGAATATTCAGGCACATTCGATAATAAAAAATGTGTTTTTTTTTTTTTGCGGTCGCAAATTTTTCTGACGAAATCAGACGATTTCGCTTGAAATAAATCGATCGCTTTCTGCGAAATAAATCGATGGAAAAATGTTTTTTTTTTTGCGGTCCCAAACTTTTCTGACGAAATCGGACGATTCCGCTTGAAATAAATCGATCGCTTTTTGCGAAATAAATCGATTGCATTTTTATCGTTGACGACGGAGTCCGTCTCACATCGTCCCGATTCATCGTGATACACAATAAATTATGCATCACGCGTGTGATATGAAGATTTCTCGACGATGAAAAATCGTAAATAAATCTCCCGATTGTCTCGTTTTTTTTTTTTTTTTTTTTCGAAAATCGATGCAATACCCGAAATTTTATTGGGCGAAAAAAAAGCGTATACGGCAAAAATAAGCGCAAAAGCGAAGAACCATAATGCAGTCTGTATTCTCACTTACCTGCCCTCCAGATAAGTGTCTCGATATCACATTTATGTACATTACCGATTATTAGTCTTTCATATCATGCAACGGGCAGAGCATTCGACCCAATGGACAACATAATGAAAGAATGGTACAAAAAAAAATATGTATATATATATATATAAAAAAATAACAAAGTATCATGCGAGTAATACGAAAACACCACCATTTTCATATTCATATGACAAATTGTCCAGCCGTTGCCGGAGTCGCTGATCCGGTCGCGCGTATGAAAAAAATATCGATACAAATTGAAAAAAAAAAAAAAAAATTTAAGAAATTAAAGACAAATTATTTAAAAAAAACAAAAATATATTCACCGCAAAAATTATTAAAAAAAGGGGGAATGTGAACAATAGTGCAAAAGTAACTCAATATAATGGGTTATAAGATAATATAATTTTATTTAAAAAATTTTCTTCAAATACCTAATATTTTACAATGAGTAAAAAAAAAAAAAGAAAACATGTACACTATAATAATGTTTCACTAAATTTATCTAAACTCGTCATTGCTGATGCGCGGCAAGGAAGGACCTAAGTAAAGCGGCACTGTTTTTTTTTTTTTTTTTTATTAGATAAATAACGGTTGTGCCGAACCCGGAGACGATACGAAGCATACCGATTATACCCCTTTACTATCTGAGAACGATCGGCGGACTTTGTTTCGTATTTTTTTTTTTTTTTAATACTACGAGCTCATCACGCTCGCTGGTTCCTCGTAGGATGCGTGATTCTAACTCTAAACTCGATCGCATTAGTACAATAGCGCCGCATTAATGCATATCGCTCAACAAATTCGTTACAAATCAACTTAACCGTACGTTCTTATCCTCGAGCTTAAGATCGTTTCTTAACAATACGCACGAGATACGTAACTCGAATACAATCGGAATGCTGTTGCGATATGTGTGTTTCGTTCTTTTCTCGTTATTACGAACGCATAATAGACTTTTTTTCTTTTTACTTTACCACAGCAATTTTCATCAGCGTGTTGTACAATAAATTCAACGCAATTGTTACAAAGAAATTCTCGGAGATTCGTAAATGTAATAGTGAAAAAATTGTTTAAAAAAAAAAATCGAATTTTTCTTTGATTCATTTTTTTTTTTCGTTGCGTTATGTTTCCTCATTATTTACGAAAACCGCATACAAAATCTGTTAGAGTTGAACCAAATAATTTGGTTTGCTACGCAACGCTCTTAGCGACTGTTTTTTTTTTTTCTTTTTTCGACTGTGTTGATCAGCCGATATTATCCGCCACTTTGTTGCGAAAGATCATTTACAGCTTTACCGGGATAAAAATAACAAACAATACTCTGGTTCGGAGTTGGACTCCAATATTCGAAACGTCTGTCTCCTACATTTTTAGTAATACTTATGTAATATGTCTAATAAATTATTTATCTATCCTCATTGCCTCCGTTATGCGTTATTCGTGATAAATTTAACACGACGCAAAAATCGTCATTGCGTGCACCCCAATGCAAGGATTTCGTGTTATATCGTACCAATGGAATCGATTCAAGATTTTTTTTTGGGATCACAGGTATTTGGGTCGAGCGGCGAGAAAAATTGATAGCGGATTCTCAAGCGGATCGTTACGAGAGCAAATCATTCGAAAATCTTTCTGATTTATGATACGCGAGAAAAATAAATCACATTTTTATTTCAAATTAAATCGTAATTTTATTTTTATTTTTCAAGTAAACTGTATTTTAATTTTGAATTAAATAATTTTTTAATTTTCAATTTCCAAATAATTCCCAACGTCCGGTCGATCTTTCGATTTCAATTTCGAAATTTCGGAATTAATATTTATCGATTGTTATCAACAAGAAATCGAAATTAAATCGGTAAAAATGTTGAAGCTTCTCGTAGATCGATCCGAATGCGATGTATCGTGTGAATAAAGAATCTATCAGAGTCACGATATTTTCTATCGTCAATTGCTCGATCGCACGACAACGATGGAAAAACCCCCTTTGCTACGAAACGCGAATTAAATCCATCGTTTCAGCGGATGATACTCGACGTTCGTCGTCGGCACTCTTGCAAATCCATGAAAAATAAATCACGAAAAAAGAAGAAAAAAAAAAAAAAAAGAAAAAGTCTTTGTTAGTCTGCCATCGCGAATGTCGTACGACGATGGACTCGAATGATTTTGTGACTCCATTGTACAGTTAAAGATGAACAAATGCGGACAATATATATAAATAGCTCATACAAAATAGCCGATGCTTAAATAGCTTGGAATGCACAAGAGCAGAAACCTACCTTCGTCCGTTAACGAGTGCCCGATAGAGATAATCCGATTGTTCGTTTCAAAAATATTGGGAGGGAAGAAGGAAACAAATTCGTGAATAAAAAAAAAATTAAAAAAAATGTATTATATATATGCGAAAAAAATTCAAAGATTCAACGAAAAAATGGAGCGATAATGGAAGAAGAATCTACGTGAATATTGGTGAAATAAAAAAAAAAACAAAAAAAAATTTTGTACTATAGTATCGATGCGTGAAAAGCTATAACAACTTCGGGATACTGGCTGCCTATGTGTATACAAGATGCGATGATGATAGGGGGTCATGACGATGATGCAATTTTGCGCGGCCAATGATAATAGAATGGCAACACGAGAGGAGAAAAATTGGCATTATCGAAAAAAAAAAAAAGTTTGGCACATATATACATATATATGTGTGCGCGGGTATATATATATATATATGTATATATATGTCTACGAGGACACTATACATAGGGCACGGGGTTGATAATGGAGGGCAGATTCTACTCTTAATCGGATACCTCGGTGTCAGGGTCGAGGTCCCGCGTAGGGGTTGATGCGTTACTGGCTGATGCTGAAAGAGCTCCCGGCCGATGGGTTCTTCGCGGATCAAACGGATCAACGACGATTTGTTCGGTACCCTTTATTTCTGCTCGACAGAACGGACAACCCTGACCTTCCGAATCCTGAAAAATAAAACCATTTTTTTCGTCAGTATATTATTCATAAAAGCTAAAGGCGTACGACGGTTTATTTTAGTCTAAACGAAGGCAATGATAGAGTCACACATTGCAGAATTTGTTAAAAGGTATTCATTGCCGTCCGACAGCGTTTCTTTGGAGTTTTTTGTGAGTTATGCGCTTAAGCGCATTCTTTGTAGCTGAGATTTTGATATTAACGTTATTTCCGCATTTATTTCATTCCATTGAACTCTGAACCGCGGAATGTGTCCCGAGAGAGAGAGTCTTAATGAGTGTCGTATCTTCAAATTTTGTTGATTCAGTTAAGTTTCATAGTTCGTGGATCTCGTGAACCACAATTTTTTTGTTTTTTTTTTTTTTTTCGCTAAAATGGAACTTTGGATTCAACGATGTTGCCGCGAAATCTCGAAAAAATAGAATTAAAAAAAATTGAATTCGCTTCTCGATATCTCGATGTGTATATTTCTCTCCATCACCACAGCGAGTGGTCAAAATGTTTTTCTCAAAGTTTTTTTTTTATAATTGTTGGAATATATCGATGAAAAAAATAAATGAATTATGTATATTGAAAAAAAAAAATTTGAAATTTTTTCATAATTTTCGATTTTTTTTTTGTTTTTTGAGTTGTCTTTTGAGATGTGCTTGTCGTTCGCTTCTCGATTCGACGAATGCTCGCGACCCTCGAAACTACTTCTTTGCAGTGAGCAAAGTATACATCAACTACCGCCCTCGCCAATGATACGTGAAATGTATGCCACTGTCGTGGTGGTCATGGTAGTGGTGCATGTTGTAGCAGTGGCGCTACTACTAGCCTCGTAAACTCGAGTCTCTATTTGTACAAAACTTTAATGATACTAGAAGCAACCTACATTCGCCGAGTGGGTGTGAGGGGCGGCAAAATTGTTGGCCTCATTCGCAAACCTTCTGTACTCTCTAATACGGGTCTCTCGTATCCACATTCCACATTAGTCTCTTCAAGCGCAATACGATTGTGTGATGAATTGCTTTGCACTATTTAATTTGCTTTTTTTTTCTCCCGAGAGCCGCAAAGAGGAAAATCGCGGGACGCGTTACTGTATCACCTAAATTTCTATTGTTGCGAAAAAAAAATTATAAACCGGGAGACCCGATGTTTATTTAATACAATTTATTTTTTTTCCAACTCACCATCATGTTTTTAATAGCGAAATCAATCATAAAAAATACCTTTGATGCTTTTACAAAGGGACTTCAGCAATTTTCGGCAAAAGTCGCTTATTTTTTTTTTATATACAAAAAAACATCGAATTCCAAATTCCACGCGATCGTTTGTTTACAATGATATTTTGACGGTGTGAAAAAATTCTTAGCTTCGGATATAAAAAATTGTTAAACAAATTAAATTTTTGTCGATGGAATTGATTTTTTCGAAATATCTTTTGTATTTAAACGTGAGGATTTTTTACGTAATAAAAAAAAATTAATATCGATTTTTTTTTTTTTTCGTCGGAAATCTACGCTAATCGAATGAGAAAAAAGTTGAAGTAAATACTGCTACCTGCCAAGCTGTGAGACACGGGGTACAAAGAAGATGACCACAGGGTTCTATTCTGACGTCCTTATCGTGTTCGGCGCATATTTTGCACAATTGAAAGGTGCTACCCATTTCGCAGTAAAGTTCGTACTGTTCCGCCGTTACTTTGATGTGTTCCTCGGGTGTTGGTTGGACGGCCCACGTTAAGTCGGGATTTATGTTACGCCCGTCAGGATAAAGATAACTGCAACGCAAGAGGATCTCTCGTTACTTCATCGTTAAAAGCGCAGAGTCCGATAATTCTATAACAATGAGTTATACATGGACGCTGCTGAATACTTTGTCGCGAATTACCGACGTTAACGCTATTAAAATTACAAACTTACAAACTTATATATTACTTTATAACAACAACCCCTCACGTGCGGGAGATTTTTTGCTGGCCAAGTAGACCGCTAATTTCGTTCGCTCGTAACAACAATACGCAAAAGCGTAAACCAAATTTCTTCGAACGATCGAAAAACCAACAATTCAAAGTTATTTCACAATTTTTTTCAGAATTTTTTCGCGATTTGTTTAATAGTTAAACGCGGCAATCGAAGATATCGAATGGTCAAAAAATTCGGATGTAAATTTACGTCCTCCGTACGTATTAACGAAATGTACCGAAAAAAACTCATCGACGAGAGACGCAAAACGCGGGCAGCGAATGTTCGGGAGCACAGCAACGGCTCTGTATCTCGCAAATATTATTTCCATCGTAATTGGTTGAACGTTCAACAACGAAGGATAATAATATTCCCCTTGCCGCTCGTATTGTACTCACAATCCTTCTCGATAGCCGTCGAGGAGCGCCTGGCAGAGGCTCTTGTTGTGTGGTATTGTTTGAAGGATATCGCCGTCCGACGTGACGTAACCGATCGCCCACTGTCCCAGTCTCGTGCAACTTAAACGAAAGACGTAGCTACCGGGTTTCGTGATGCAGTACTTCTGCAGACGGGCTTTGACCTCGTCGTACGTTAAAAACGCCACATATCCGGGATGCGTTACGGCGAGAATCTTCCAATTTCGCAATAACGTGGACCACGGCTGGAACAACCTGTAAAAAAACGAAATAAAATCAATAAAATAAATTTTTCCAAACTTTTAATAACTTTTTTCCCCTCTCCCAGTCCTCTCCCCCATTATTCTTACCTCGTGAATACGTCGAATTCAAAGTTCGAAATATAATCGTTGCACGTCAGGTCTATCGTCGATTTTAATGCCATTGCCTGGAGTCCCGAACTAATTGGATGCACTTGATTCAACTCGTGTCTAAATATTTTCCATGGCACCAACGTACTGAAAGCAAAAAAAAAAATCAAAATTTTTTCACTAATAATAATGATAATAATAAATTATTAAAAATTCGCGTAAAAATAGTATATGGTGATGATAATAATAATAATGTATAAATATAAATGATTATTTTGATTTATTATTGGTGATAATAAATTATTATTATTATTATTATTAATAATATGTATAATATATTATATACATTATAATAATAATTATTATCTATAATAAAGATAACTTATTATTATTATTATTGTACGTTTAGCCTATTTTTTAGACGATTTTTTTGCAACGATCCAAATACTGGTCGGAGGTTTTTTTTATAACGATATAGTTGTTTTCGTAAGATACGATAAGGCGATTAAAGGCATTTTTGCGAATTCATTTGTTCAATGATTCAGCAAAAATACTCTGCGGTTCCGATTTCCATGGAAAGATTCGTCTCTCTATTGCGTAAATAAAAATTCAATGGGTCCGATAGGGAATTGAAGAAAAATTTTATCGAAACTGAACACAGTTCGGAATATTCGATTTCAAGAATGAACGATATGGGATACAAAAAACATGAATTTCATTCGCGAAATGAACGATACGAGATACAAAAGTTTGTTGCGCCGCAACATAAGACAAATAATAAGATTACACTCCTCGGCGATGTATAGAGTGTGACAATTATCACGTATTTATCTGTACGTTAATTGACGTTATGTGTGACGCGCACGCGAAACTATCGATTTGATATATTAATATTATGTCGTTGCTTGGCAAAAGGGGTCATAGCAAACTTAAATAAATAAAATATGATGCGCCGTACTCTTTTCAAGGTCGACACCTCCCTATGATCGATATAGTCGTCTTATTTCCGTCATTTACGATATATCGCTGCATCGAGTAAATTATAAACTATTTGCCATCATATTTCATGTCTGCAATTTTACGCGACCTACGCGGCCGAAAATATCGCGACGAATGTTATTTTTAACTATTACAGACATCGATGATTAACCGTCGTGAAACGTCGTTCGTGAAACGGTGAAAAAAAAAGTGCGTCGTCATGACAGAGTCCGTCGGGACGCTTTAAAAGTGAACACCCGTTACAGCGTCGCGCCACACCGGGTCCCACTCTCAGCACTCGGAACCCCAGCGAAACTTCAGTACCGGACAGTCCGCGAGTGTGAAAGGTACGTTGCATCACGTCGCGAGTTAACTACTCGCCTTCATCCCCGAAGAAACGAATTGTCGTATGAAATAAACGTTAGGTAAGTGATATTCAGGAGATCGCGAACGTGCCGCAGGGATTATTGATTAATCTACGATCGTACAGAGTTACGGGGGGCGAGAGAGTGGAATAAACTTCGCTCGCGAAATGCCGGTTGAGGCTGAGTCGCAATAGTATAATACGCATCTCCGCGAAAATTTCAATGGCGCACCGGCGCTAGTGCTTTATCGCGCCACCAGATGGCGAAGGTCGCGCGTGGCTCAACCGCATGAAACCCGATGTATATATACGCGTATACCGCTTACGACGCGATTCTACAAATAGCTAACTGATACGATTCGACATAAACACACGATTAATTCATCCGAGATAAACAATTTCTTGTGCACCGAAAAAAAAAAAAAAAAAAATTGTTGATTGCGATACACACGAACGAACATTTTTCAGGATTGTCACAATTGCACCCGAGAAAAAAAAATCAAGAATGCGCATTTTGAGATATACGATAATACCCAGTGGACTGCAATTTTTTCGAAGTTTCGCAGGCACGTACATGTTACACATTTTTATAGTTTTTTTTTATATTTTATTATTTTCCTCTTAAGTTTGCTTCACGCCTACGTTCCCAACTGAAAAGCGGATTTGATCGGAATTTCAATAGTTCGCGTTAAGATATACAAATTTTAAAAACAAAATATAATAAATGCGCCACATACTTCGATATTGCATAATAATAATAATGATATCGAAAGACGATTAATGGATCGGATTAAAAAAAAAGTTTAACAAAACAAAACGAAAAATTTCTCTTAGTTAATCACTAAAAAACATTTATTTCATTACGCATTATTCGAAATTCTCATCGGATCGAATTTTTTGTTGGAGATTTTCCACAAAAAGCACGCAAAACGCCCTTACATTTTCGTGTCTGAATTTTCAATAACTCTCGTAATTTACGAATCCTGTAGGGAATTTGAAACGATAATCCGCATGGTAATGTTGTGTGCGAAATTATTCCATAAAACTCGAGAATAATCGATAATAATTTGATTCTCGAGTAATCGGCTACTCGTGACAAACAACTCATCGTTACGAGCCGAAAACCTTAATTGCTTTGTTTCCTCGTGAGAATTCAAAGTCTGTACGATTAGCGTCTATAAATCAACGAAATATCGAATGATTTTTTATTTTCGTTTGTAGTTATGAGCGGAAACAAGGATTACAAATCCGCCACATCGGTTTACGATTTCGAGGCGACATCTATAAAGGGTGAACCGGTTCCGTTGTCGAAGTATGCGTAACATAATTTTTTCATGAATTTTTTTTTTTTTTTCGGAAATTTTTCAATTTTTGGATTTTGTTAATTTCAGTTACAAAGGACACGTTTTACTGATCGTCAATGTAGCATCGAAATGCGGTCTCACAGCGACGAACTACAAAGAGCTCAACGAACTCTACGAAAAATATGGCGAGTCTAAGGGTAAGAAACCAAAAACTAAGCAACAAACATTAAATCTTCGAAAAATGATTGCATACTGATTTACCGATCGATCGTCGATCGGACAATATTTTGGTTGTTTTTGCTTTAATTTTTGTTCGCAATTAACGGACAAACCAAAGAAATATGATCGCCAGACGAAACCGATAATCGATCAGCGAAATCGATATGAAAAAAAAAATCGAAGAGTACATTAATCTCACGATAACCGATTATTTCTTTAGGTCTCAGAATCCTCGCGTTTCCATGCAATCAGTTCGGTGGCCAAGAGCCCGGAACCCCCGAAGACATTTGCAGTTTCGCCGATCGTCAGAAGGTGCATTTCGATCTCTTCGAAAAGATCGATGTAAACGGCGACAATACACATCCTTTGTGGAAATATTTGAAGAAGGAACAGGGCGGCACAATCGGAAGTTTCATTAAATGGAATTTCACGAAATTCATCGTCGACAAGGACGGCAAAGTCGTCGAGCGTCACGGGCCGAACGTCGATCCGAATAAATTGACGACTCATCTCGAGAAGTACTTTTGAAGATTCGATCATCCCGAACGCGCGATTGTAATAATAATTTCTCTTAACTCGATCAAAATATACGTCATATTATAATGCACCGCGTCTAAAAAAAAAAAACAAAAAAAAAATGGCGTCCGCATAATCGATTCCCGTGCGATTCAATGTGTTGTCGATAAATTTTTATTTTCTTTTTTTTTTTTCTCGAAAATCATTCATCATTGCGCTCAATATAATATTAGATTTTGCACATTATTTTAGTTTTCACGATGCTTTTTCGTTGGCGATTTTTTAGTTACAAAAAAAAAAAAAATCTCCGGTTCCTCCACTTTGTTGAAATGTTTCGTATCTTTTTTTCATCGAATTATTACGAAATACAACGCATAGGCATTTATTCGCACGCACATGTTTAATGGGACTATGTATTCTTGTTAAAAATATATCTCTAATAAACCGATTATATCAACGGCATTGTCTTCTATGCGATATTATTATTACCATTTGCCAACGCCACCTACACGCGGCTACTTCTCCGCGGCGGACCCCCGTTCCCGGTGGGCAACGAATTCCTGAAATAATATCTTGAACGCTCGACGCCTACATTGTCCGATGACTAAGTCCGAGGAACGATAAGGTATACGCGCGGCATACGATGTGGAATATTGTGAGGAGAACCGGAAGTACATATCAGAAGAGATAAGATCGGCGATTGAACGAAACTCGTGACGGAAATCCTAATGCCAACTTGTAAAGCACATAGAGACACGTAATGAAATACCGAGGGCGAGAATGCGACGAGCAATTGATGCATCAATCTTTATTTTGCGCGTGCGACCTGATGCACAACCACTGGAACAACGTGAGACCCTTGCATTGCGCATTACCGCTTCCATCCGTTCGTTACATGCACTTTTATCCCTTGAATACCGCGCACGGGTCCGACGAACGACCCTTCGATTTGTTAAGGAAGTTGGTGGAGCGCTTGGTATTCATTTCGCCAAAATTTGTCGAAATGGAGAGAAAATTGTAAACACTTTTCGATAGTATAAAAATCGGAAAAAAATGCATACATTTTAAAGGTACTGAAAAAATTAATTTTACACAATAATAATAAAATAATAAAAATGTTATTAACAAATTGATTTAAAAAAAAATTGTTAAACAAATTTACGATAATTTACGATAACTTTTTTTTCATGAAAATGGTTCGTTCATTTTTCTGAACACGTATGAAATTTTTTAGATTTTTTTCTTCGGTTAAAATTCTTTTTTTCGACACATTTTTTTCATATAGAAAAAAATTCAAACCAACGATGAAAATCTGAAAAAATTCATAGGTTTTCGGAAAAATGAACGAATTATTTTCATAAAAAAAAGAAAGTCAAATTGCCGGAAATGTGTTTAACAATTTTTTTTTTTCATCAATTTGTTAATAACATTTTGCAATTATTATTACGCAAAATTGATCTTTTCAGTACCTTAAATATGCGGGAATTTTTCTGATTTTTATACTATCGAGAAGTGTTTGCAAATTCCTCTTCATTTCGTCGAATTTATTCACAAATCTTCATTCGTCAAATATCGTTTAATATCGAAACGTTTGCAAAGGATGCATCTGATTTTTGTGATAATTGCTGTATGGACATTGGTACTGATATCGAAGTTTTTTTTTTACTTTTTATCGTTTAGTTTTTAAAATATAATAGTCGTAAGTGCGTTTGCGTGAATTCACGAAAATTGTACGCGAAAACATCTTCGGCATTTCGATCAAATTCACGAACACGTAATCGGATTATTCAGAATTCTTCACAAAGATCGCAAAGTTTTTTGAGGACACTGAATTATTTGAACAATTTTTTTAAAGGATTGCAACGTTTTATGAAAAAGTTTTGCATTTGCGTCTACAATTCTCCTTAAAGATGTTTTCACAATACAA